>CM053626.1:258995485-259019305 GCA_028646595.1 Phalanger gymnotis | reverse complement strand
TTTTGCTTCTGTATCCTTATTATCCTATCTATATAAACTGTATAACCTAGGAAAACTATGTAAAAAATAAAGATTGTAAACTAACCATAACTGTAGCAGGAGTGGAGGGAATGGTTACCCCTGCTTCTGCAGCTGTATCACCGTGAGTGTTCCAGTGACCACCATACCCACTCTCTAGAGGAGCGTAATAAATATGCCTTTCTCTGCCCACTCTATTCCTGAGCCCTTTAGGTGAAAATAGACAAACCACATGGACCTTTGTAAGGTCAAGGGAAGGGAAACAATGAGCTGTGCAAGGTCCTCTCAGGCTTACTCCCGGGTCTTGCCTTGGGGTGTCCTGTGATTCCCCATTGTGGTGTTAAGAGGGCTACCACTCTAGGTTCCCTGGGAAACCCTGTGGTCTGCACAGCCTTCCTTAGGGATTATCACAGGGTTCTTCCTCAGGACTTTGGCCCTGCCTAAGAAGTCCAGTGATCCCCAAAGCTGTGTTTTCTCACAATTTGGGAAAGTCCAGTGATCCTCAAAACCACGTTTCTCACAGAATGTATAGTTTTCATTTCTTGAAATTATTAAGTACATAGAAGTTAGATTTTTACAAAATAATGTACGTTTTTAAAAATATCTAATTGAAGTTTCTTGAATGCAGATTTGATAACAGCCAAATATTATTAATGTGGCCTTCTGACATGAAAAGGTTCCCTACCCCCAATTAAAGGGTTACTTTAAAAGTAATACTAAAGCAGTTGGTACAGTGCATAGAGGGGCAGGCCTCATTTTCATGAGTTCAAATCTGTCCTCAGACTAGCTGTATGATCCTTGGCAAGCTATTTAACCTGGTTTGCCTTAGTTTCCTCATCTGTAAAATGAGCTAGAGAAGGCAATGGCAAATCATTCCAGTATCCTTGCCAAGGAAAGCCCAAACGGGATCAGGAACAGTCTGATAAAACTGAAACAACTGAACAACTAACGTAGTTACTATCTAATAATTTCCAATACTAGTTCCCAAAGGTATATTATTTCTTCATTATTCTGAATACTTTAACACTTGCAGCACATGAATATTCAGAAAGTACTTTATTCAGAAAAATTTCCGTATGTATGTAATTAATCACGAGCATTTATTAAGTACCTACAATGTAACAGGCACAGTGCCAGCCTCTGTGGGGATACAAAGACAACAATGTAACAATCCCTTTACTCAAAGACCTTATGTTCTTTGGTTAAATTCAGAATTTCTAACATTTACAGATGAGGCTCTGAGATTTATTCATGGTTACAGGGCTACTGTTCGACCAGAACACAGTTCTTCTGACTACAAATCAAATAATCAACCATCTTTGAGAAATATTTGCAGTTGCTGTTCATTCATTTCAATCACGTCTGATTCTTTGTGACCCCATTTGGGGTTTTCTTGGCAAACATACTGGAGTGGTTTGCCATTTCCTTCTCCAGCTCACTTGACAGACAAGAAAACTGAGGCAAACAGGGTTAGGTGACTTACCCAGGGTTACATAGCTAGTATCTGAAGCTGGATTGGAACTCAGGTCCTCCTGACTCCACATCTAGCACTCTATCCACCATACCACCTACCTACCTGTCCTTTCAGAAATACAGGAAATCACAAATACAGTTTCATTCTACTCAATTAACTCTACACAGTCCCTTCTAGGTACTCCCTATTAGTTAAATCACTTTCCTTCTTAATTCAAGGCTCCTTCCTTCAGCTCTGACCTTCTGGGTCAAGTTCTTGCTAGTGTATCCCCAGGTTTGCTAATTCTATCCCCCAGGCTCTGGCTGAAGTTCCTTTTAAAGCCCAAGAGGTTTAAATAATGAAGGTGTTTTCTTTTTTTTTGGCCCTAGGCATTCCCTCAACCACCCCACAGGGTATCTGTCCTAACAATTTGGTCAATGTCTCCCTGGGCTGTGTGTAACTTCTGATTTTCCTTTTTCCTGGTTTTCTGCTACATATATTAGTTTCTTCTAGCTAAGGCACCAGCCTCAATAAACATCTCCTAAATTTTGCTTCCCCCAGCAATATTCCTTGTGTCTGATGTATAATTTATCAGTTAATCAACAAATAGTTATTAAATCTCTACTATATGCCGAGCTCTAAGTGCAATGCTAAGGATACAAAGCTAAAAGTACAACAGTCCTTGCCCCACAAGGAGCATGTGTCCAAATGGCAGACAACATGAAAATACAAAAAGATATAAGATGTATGCAAAACAGCAGAGGAAGCAACAGCTGAAATAGCTGGGGAACAAGGAAAAACCTCCTGCTCAAGGTGGTGCTCAAGCTAGCTAAGTCTTGAATAAAATGAGAATCCATGAGGCAAAAGTAAGGAAAGATAGCATCCTAGGCAGAGGGAACAGCCAAGGCAAAGGTACAGAGACTAGAGATGAAGAATGAAAGCAGAGTAGCAAACAGGTCAGTATTGTTGGTCTATACACAGAGTGAAGCAATGTGTAAAAAGACCAGAAAGGTAAGTGCTTAAGGTGAAGAGCTTTAAAATAAGTTTATATTTAGTCCTAGAGGAAATAGGGAAGGAAGGAAGGAAGGAAACAAGCCTTTATCAATCATCCTAGGTGCCAAACACTATACACTCTACAAATATTATCTCTTTTGACACTTACAACCACCCAGGAAAGTAGGTGTTATTATTATCCCCATTTTACAGATGAGGAAACGGAGACAGACAGCAGTTAAGTGACTTGTCCAAGGTCACACAGGTAGAAAATGTCTGAGGCCAGATTTGAATTCTGTTCTTGCTGACTCCAGATCCACTTCTCTATCCCTAAGCAAGGCATCTTTTGCGAAAAACTTTAAAAAGCACTTTTATTCTACACCTCTTAGTAATACCATCTGTTATAATTATCCGTATTATCTCCTGGTAGACTAGGTTCAGGAGTAAAAGGATGTTTTACATAAATTTTGTATCACATCCATTGCTTGATGCGGTGCTTTGCCCACAGAAGGGGCCTAACAGATGTTTGTTGAATGACTGGAGGAACTAGAGAAATATTCCACCTCCTTTCTTACTCATATGCTGCTGAACAGAGCTAGGGGAAGTCATGAAACTGTAGATAATTGGAACAATTCACATAGATGTCAGTAATTTGGGTTTTAAAGAATGCAAAGGAATTCAGTAGACAGAGAAGAGTCCTCCAGGCATAGGGTACTATATAAAGACAAGCATGAAGGTTGAAGAGAGAAAGAATAACAGTCATGTAATAACTTGACTCCCTATTTGCCTGCCAGATAAATTTCATTCCTGGCTTTCAGGGCCCTCTAGAATCTGGTTCTACCCTGGGTTGGAATCCTGCCTCACACACTTACTAGCTGAACGACCCTGAGCAAGTCACTCAACCTCAGTTTTCTCATACGTAAAATGAAGCAGTTGGATCCAAAGGCCTGAGGTCTCTTCCTCCAGCTCTAGGTCTAAGATCTTGTGATCCTACTCTCCTCCAAGAATGCTACATTGCAGTCAAATTGGACTACTTTCTTTCTATCTCCCAAATATGCCCTACCCTTTTCCACTCTTAGGCCTTTGTTCATACAGTTCTATGCCAGTTCTATGTCCTTAAGTGCAGCCTTTGACTGAATCCAAAATTGTTGTCAAAGGGCTGCACTTGAAGACCTAGAGGGCCACATGTGGTCTCAAGGCCACAGGCTCCCCACCTGTCTTAGTTCCTTTTTTTGCCTGCCAGAAACACTTTAGTATCCAAAACAAACATAAATGGGTCTGAAGACCAGAAGGACCCTGAGTTTCAGTATCTGCTACAACACTAACTAGTTGGGCAAGCAGGGGCAAGTCACTCAATCACTCAGTGCAATTTCCACATCTGTAAAATAGAAACCATAATACTTTCATTTCTACCCCAAAGAGCTGTTAAACTTAAATTGCTTAAAAAATGGGATGTATTTTTACTTGCCAAAAGTAGATGAAATATAAATGTGTTTGTTTATAATTATTTTGGATTTTGATGTCAAGAAGTATGTACATACCTGCTGCTGAAGGGTCTTACTCGTACAGCCACTGTCACTTGACTATTCTCTACCTTCAAAAGACTTGATTGTCTATATGTGTTCTGAACTATAGTTTCTTCTCTCAATAAGGTATTTTCTTGTGATTTTCCCCTTTTATTTTCAAGAAAAGAACTAGGTGTACTTTTTTGTTTTTGCATAATTTGAAGGTGTGTCCTATTTTTTGGAGCTGACAAAGCTGTGATTCTCTCCTGATGAGTACTACTTTTTGGTGTAAATTTGTTTTCTTCCATAATCCATTGTCTGGGTGTTCTTGGTTTTTCCATGCTTCCAAACTTATTATTTAAATTTTTCATTGTTTCCTTTCCAACACTATTACTTACGTTTCCTGTTGTAATTATCTTTATATCTGATATGTTCCGCATAGACTTCGTTACTGCTGAGTGTCCTAATCTACTAACTTCATTCTGACTTTGTGACTCAACTGCTTGAAAAACAGAACACCTATCATGTAAAAGGTTTCCATTTTCTGCACTGAGAGTTGAACATTTTTCCTTGTTCTTTTCATCAATAGTTGTTTTTCTTTGTTTTATATCTTCAACCACAGGTAAAACAGATTTAACAAAAGAAGGTTTATCAGCGTTTGCTGTCTTT
This sequence comes from Phalanger gymnotis, assembly GCA_028646595.1. Taxonomy (NCBI): domain Eukaryota; kingdom Metazoa; phylum Chordata; class Mammalia; order Diprotodontia; family Phalangeridae; genus Phalanger; species Phalanger gymnotis. The sequence continues at coordinate 259,014,667 of CM053626.1, read as the reverse complement.
ACATTTTTATCACTCTGTTCCAAAGCAGACATCTTATCGTAGACTCCATCTGGCACATTTTGATTTGTCTTACACTTTTCCAGAGAGTCTGTTGTTATACTACACTGCAACCTATGTTGTCCTGTTCTTTCTTTCTGTAGCTGACTACCAAGCAAAGGTGGTTCTTGAATTCTTCTAGTTCTTCTTTGGAGTGTCAACCTGCTTTGCAACTTAGGTGTGATGGGTGCATCTTGTACGTTTTTACAGGCTGAAATAACATACGTTCTGTTTACTTCTTGGATTTTACTTAGCGACTTTAATAATGGATCATTTTCACACTCTGGCATCTCTGATTTCATATGTTGCTTAAGTCTGCTACTTTGGGTAAGGGCAGTAAGTGATGAGTTATTTTGTGAAGATAAACCAAGGGTATCATTGCGATTTTGAATAAAAGTTGTATTGTACATTGACATATTAATAACAAGAAGTCTTTAAAAGAAGGACTCAAGCTGTGGAATTTAAACTCTTTGAGTATGCATTTGATTTCTGGTCTTTTCTTAATGACATCTTTTTCAAATCTGTCAAATACAAAGAAAAAAATTGATTTCAGGCAAATTTGAAAGAAACATTTATAACTTAGAAAACATTTTAGGGTATTAAGAATCCTACAACTTATGGAAATCATACTACATATATTAATACAATGCTACTTATATGAGAAAGGGATAGGTGGGCTTTAGCAAATAATATCCTATAGAAGATTACATCTTTACAATAACATAAATGACTGAAGGTATTAACAAATACAAGTTCCCATTGTGGTTGTTTGTTGACTTTGAACAAGCTCTTGATTTGGTAGGACAAAAGACAAACTTAAAGATTCCCTTCAACAAGACATCTCTCCTGAATGTTTAAATCACATGAGATTTCTTGAAAGACACAACAAAGAAAACTTTATTTGACAATCCTTTTATCATTATCAATGGAAGCACAAAACAAAGACATATACTTGCTGAAGGAAGAATGTTCAGTGAAAAATCCAAATGGAACAGGGATTACCTACAGATGGTGACATACTACAGATGTTCCTATTTGTAAATAATATTGTGCTGATATTATTGAGCCCAAGGACACTGCAGAGCCTTCTAAATGAGTTTCATATTCACTTGAGTGTTCAGCCTATCTACACATTAAAAAACAAGTGAATGAAATATACCTGTTGTTCAGATGATGACATACAGATGGACAGCCCATAAAACCATTCCATTAATATATACATATATCTTCGATAAGCAGAATACATAAATAGACAATGAACTGAGCCTGGAATTAAACAGATGAAGAAAACAAAAGAGATCATTTTGGGGAAGTTGTACAGTGATTATAATGACATTAAGCTTTCCCCTGAAACAAAAGTCCATCTTTTAATGCCATAATTCTTTCAGTGCTGCTATATAGCTATGAATCATGGAATAATACAGTCTCCAAAGAATCAAAATTAAAGGTCATCCAAAAGGCAATAGAGATATGCATAATGGGAATAGATTGTAATACATTACCAAAGATGAATTGCATACAAGAAACATAAAAGAGCATCAGAGGAATGTTCATCTAGAAAAGGTGAGTTGGTAAGAAGCATTAAGGGAAAAAAGACTGAAAGTCTATGAAACACATTGGTACTTAAGTAATATTAGAAGACCTAGAGAAAAGCCCATAGTACACTGAGTAGATCTTCTATACAAAATTTACGGATGGATATGTATAAGAATCAAACAGAATGAAGTATAGAAGGAATCAGAGTACGAAAATAATAAACTCACAAATCCAATGAAGTATTCTATTTAAGATGTAGCATTGTGTGAGGTAGTGAGATAATAAAGTGTCAAGGCTTCACAGGGAATATGTGTGTGTATGTATATATATATGTGTGTGTGTGTGTATATATATATACACATATATACACATACACATATATACATATATATGTATTTATATCTAAAATGTTTGAGAATCATTATTTAGAGAAAAGGGAAATGGGATAAATTCGAGTCTGTGGGAATCTGATTATTTAGCCTTTAAGAACATCTTTCTCCCCCTTCTTCTTTAGACTTATAGATGTCACTTCAGCCGTGAGTGGAATACAAGATTATGAAAGCTTCCCTATGAATAACTCAGGCAAGACAATATTCAAATAGAGATAGTACAAATTTAGTTAGGATGTGAACCTCACCAGGCCTAAGTTTCGTTTTCCTGTAAATCATATGATTTTGGGGAAACTAGATGATATTCCCCTCTCCCCCTCCCCTAGTCTACTTACGAATAGCCATCTTAGCATTAAAGTTTCCCTATAAGGTAATTCTGTAGTTTCAGTGCTTGTATTGGGTAAAAACTTATTCCTGGTTAGGTTGTGAGGCCACTCATCTCTGCAAATGGTGACAAGGGTCCAGCCTCTGGGGTGGGATTTCTTAGAATTGTTTGTACAAGGGTATATATCTCAGTGCTTGTCTTCTCTCCCTTGCCCCTCTTCACTGCTATCTCTGCACTGGTAGTGAGAGATGCCCAATTCTCAAGACTGGATCAAATAAAGCTTCTGTTTATTTTTTATGGCAATCAGGTGTTGTGGAAAAGCTATTATGCTGGGAGGTGAAGAAACCTGCATCCAGCTCCAGTCCTATAAGCTCATTAGGCTGACCTAAAGAAAGCTTATAGGACTTATATATATATATATATATATATATATATATATATAGGACTTATAGGACTGGAGCATCCAGCTCCAGTCCTATAAGCTCATTAGGCTGACCTAAAGTTATTTAAGTTATTTTAACATCTTCTCCTCTTTTAGTTTTCTGATCTCTAAAATGGTGTCACCTGTCCTACTTTCTTAGCTCATCAGGTGGTTATGAGGATAAAAATGAAAGCTATAAAAGTTCTATGAAAGAGTTGAGCTCTATATGAATGCACTTTTAAAAGCTCTTCTATGTATGAATATTATTATAAAAATGGCTTATCCTGTAATCAAACCATCCTATTAAGTAGACTACAAGTTACTGGAAAAACTGCAGAAATTTTTTAAAAATAATGATAAAAAAAGGCATGTAGAAGAATTCTAGCTCCTAACTCTAAAGACTCAGATTAAATGATCTTCTAGGTCCCTTCCAGTTCCACCTGTAACCCTGTTTTCCAATAATTCTTTTAAGGGACACGAACAGCAATTTCACTGGTGAGAACTCCCCGTAAAGAAACTTCCTCTACCAATGCAAATCCCCCACCTGCTCTAAAACTTAGTCTTAAAAGAGGCGAAAGCCGACCTTCACCTAACGCATTAAAGGTTTTCAAAGCACTTATAAGCATCCTTTCGATCCTGACAACTCTGTGAGGCAAGGGCTACAAGTGTGATTATCCCCATTTTACAGATGAGGAAACTGAGGCCGAGACTGACTTGCCAAGGCTTCTGTACTGACTGGGGCAACTTTCGAAGCCAGACCTCTGTTTCTGTGACAGCTCAGTAAGTAAAAGGCGGTAAATAAGATTATTAGCACGCGAGTTAGGAATAACAAACCACAGCCTGGAACTGCTCCATCCCTCCTCTACTCTCCACAGGGGACCAGTCGCCGTAGGGCCTTATGGGTAAATTATCATCGCTCACCGGGTCTGACAGACAGCACTTTCCTTTCCTCCTCTCCCCTCTTGTGCTCGCGCGCGCGCTAAGGCGTCACGGGGCCGCGGGGGCGGCTGAAGTGATGAAGGTGGGAGGCCTCCACTCTCCGGCCCTTGGCCGATTGGTCTCATAAACGCCTCCCGCCTCTCTCGTCCACCCGCCTGTCCCAGTCCCTTCAACCCGAACCCGGGGTCGGCCCAGCTCCTCACCGCCACAGAACTCACCTTCACACCCAACCTGGTCCCCGCGCCGGGCCAGATTTGAATGAGCGCCCCGCCTGCTGATTGGCTGCCAGAAGCGCAAGTCAGACGCCGTGCCTCGCTTCGTCCCGCCCCCTGCCGGAAGAAACCATAGTTTGGGTTTGCTCGGGTGTGTCGGTCGTCCGCTCCACCCACTCGGGCTTCCGGAACAGAGGCTTCTGGGCGCGAGGGGACGGGCTAGAGCGCAGAACGGACGTTTCCCCTCCCGGTTTCCAGGCAACGCTGGGTACCTCCCACCTCTTCCCTGCCGGGCAGCCTGAGTCCGCCTCAATAAGCCTCACCCCCTGGGGAGGATGAAGGGAGCTGCATAGTTACTACCCAGCGCCGGGGATCTTGCTCAGTCACTGAGCTAGGCCAGTAGCCGCGGGGTGACTCAGTGGTGAACTTTGTTGCGAATAAGAGCTTGTTCAAAGAAAAAAAAAAGATTAAATTATTGCTGATTCCATGTCACTATGTGTTATGCCCATGTAATTTTTTGTGGTGATTGTAGCTTACATTGAATCATCCATATTCTCTTTCCCTCTTAGTGTAGCTAGCCTAATAAAAGCCTTTACTTAAGGTGAGAATGAGTTGAAGATATTTCCCAGTCCCTTTTTTTTCCCTCCTGCAGATACATTTTTCAGGCAGCTGGGTGGTTCAGTGGACAGAGCACTGGGCCTGGAGTCAGGAAGACTTGAATTTAAATCTAGCTTCGGGTAGCTGTGTGACACTGGAAGTCACTTAATCTCTGTCTGTCTCCGTTTCCTCAATTGTAAAAAAGGGCATAATAACAGCACCTATTTTGCAGATCTTGAAGATCAAATGAGATAATATATGTAACGTGCTTAGCCCAGTACCAGGCACATATTTAGCCAAAACTTGATAAATGTTTGGTTTTTTCCTTCCCAAATCTATTCCACCAATGTATGGAAAATGAATACTTTTTTTTTTTTTTTTACCAATTGTTTCCCCCTCTTCTTTATCTTTTTCTATCTTCTTTCTCTCATTCTCTCACCTTAACCTCTGAAATAGAGTTCATGGGACTTATCTGCAAGGGCAACTGTGAGGGCCAGGGGGCAGCAGCAAGATCAAATTCACTCTAGTTCCATGGGGAGCAGAGCTGCTGCTCAGGGAATCACAGTATGATGGACACAGTACTGATTTGGAGGCAGATGGTCCTCGGTTCAAATCCAGGCTCTGCTTCTGACATGGGCAAATCATATCACTTCTCCGGGCTTCATTAAAAGGCAGTTGGGCTAAATGCCGTGTATTTTTAAATATAAATCTTGGATCCTATGAACTAGCTTCCTCACCCCTACTCCTTTCAGCTGACACGTATACGCTGGTTTGTATGGCACGGGGGTCTACCCGCCTCCTGTCAGTAAGTCTGACCTGGATGCCAGGACGCTTTGCCCCAATTCTTAGGAGCAGTTAAGTCAGCTAGGTTGCACAGTGGATAACCTACTGAACTTAGAGTCAAGAAGACCCAAGTTCAAAACCCGACCCAGACACTCACTATCTCTGTGATTCTGGGCGAATCACCTAACATCTCCCAGACTCAATTTCCTCATCTATAAAATGAGGATAATAGCACCTACCTCGCTGGGTTATTGCAAGCACCAGGTTATTGTTGTTGTTTGTATTATGTTTGTCCTCAAGGCTTATGTTGGAGAATATCATCGAAACATGCCATGCAACATGCAACATGTTGCTAAGCTGTGAACACCCTGAGTTCGAATCAGGGGACTCTACTCCACTTGACTAGCTGAGTGACCCTGGGCAAATCACCTAACATCTCCCAGCCTCAGTTTCTTACTCTGTAAAATAGAGGTAATCATAGCATCCATCTCATTGGATCGTTGGGAGGATCAAATTAGGTAACATAAAAAAGACACTTTCTAAACCTTAAAGTGCTGTATAAACGTTGACTTTTCGTCTGTTATTATTGACAGCAGTATAAGATGGGGGCAGCAGCTTATTACTCAAGTAGGCAGGTTCTCTCCCTAACCCCTACCTTGCTGTCAAAGCTTGTGTCTGAGAGGAGCATGGCAACGGGCATGCCATGGGCAACATGTTGCTAAGCACTGAACACACGGAGTTCAGCTCTTGGGGCTCTACCAAGTACTAGCTGTGTGACCTTGGAGAAGTCTATGGACTATGGAGTCTATGGGACTCAGTAACATGAACGACTGGACAAGTTTATCTCTGAAATACGACTAAAATATCTAGGATTCTAAAACTCCAGCATGACTACAATTCAGGCCATAAAACAAGTGTTAAAAAGTATCCAGTAGAGGGAGACAAATTGAAAGAAAATATTAAAGTGCAAGCTCACAAGTAAAAAGCCTCCCAGAACTTCTGACTGTATATTTCATCCATTTTTTGACAGCGAAATAATAGAAAACTTTAAATGTAGCATTGTCAAGACGCGATCTGTTTTTCATTTAAAAAATCTACTGCCATTTACTTTCCTTTTTTTAAAAAAAAATCTATTCTGGGCTTAATGCTTGTTTTTTTTCTTCCCAGGAAGATCAACATCATAAGATTATTTTAATAACTCCTGAATACTTCACATTTCTGGGAAATAATAAATAAAAGAGTTAAGCAAAATGTATAGTTGTCCCACATAGATTGTTTGGTGGTAGAATTCTTTTCTATCCGGGTGTGAGAGGTACAGGGTGGGTTACCTGTCCATGGACACTTTGAAGTGGGAAGAGGCACAGATTCAGAGGCAGCTTTACTACTTATACTTTAGGAAGCCTCCTTGAGACGGGTGCCTTCCCTCTGTTGATTATTTCCTATTTATCCTGTATCCAGCTTGTTTATGTATAGTTGTTTACGTGCTGTCTCCCTTTTTAGCTTGGGAGCTCCTCAAGGACAGGGGCTGTCTTTTGTCCTTCTCTGTGTCTTTACCCCTTAGCATGGTGCCTGGCACATAGCAGCCATTTAATAAATGCTTATTGACTAGCTAGGTGACCTTGGGGAAGTGAAAATCTCTTCAGATCCGAGTTTCCTCATCTCTTAAGTAAAGAGGTTGTTCTAGGTGACCTCTGAGGTTTCTTCTTTAAGGTTTCAGCTCTAAATCTAAGTTCCCAATAGGTTAAAGGGTGTTTTAAAACACACACCCACACTGATTAGTCACTCTTTTTCACCACTGCAGTAGCAACTGCTGACCAACTGTCACGAATAGGCGGATAGACACTCAAACCCTGGGAGCAGCAGCAGCTCCCAGGCCTCTGTGGTCCTGCCTGCAGTCTGGCTATCACAATCATCATCAAGGGAAGTAACTCCTGTGGAGAAAGGGCCAGGAATCATACCAAATGCCCCCACAGGGCAGGCAAGCTGGCCTAGCTGAAGCAGCAAGGCACCCTGAGGGAGAGACAAGAGACAGAATGCTCCAGGCAGATTGAGCCAGTACCACTATCATGGCCACCATCTCCTCCCAGACCTGGGGGAGACAGCTCACAACCATGAACCCAAGAACCTTAGGAATAAAGAACAATACTTCCAGCCCGGGGCCTGTAGCTCTCATCTTGGGGAAGCATGCTTCCTGAAAACTGCTCATGTGGGTGCTACACTCAGAGTTACTGAAGACCCAAAAAGAAAAATTCTTGGCACCAAAGTCCCTGGTGCTGTCAAATAGTCCAGCATTAGATACCGATGTGATTCTATCAGTGGAAATGTCACTAAAGAACAGGTATTACTATCTGCTTTGCTGCTACACCTCAAGGACCTTGGGACCTTTCCATCTGACTTGTAGCTGAAACTTTCTTTATGTATTGTTTCCGCCATTAGAATGTGAGCAGGAATTGTCTTACTTTTTCTATATGCATAACCATATTCTGCATATGTCTGTCTGCCAATCTATCTATCTATCTATCTATCTATCTATCTATCTATCTATCTACCTCGAAGACTGATCTGAGCCTTACTGAAGATTGTCAGACTGCATTTCTCGTCCCGTAGTTCTCTATGTGACTCACTGCCATAACATTCTCCTGATGCCTTGCCAACAGCTAGAGACATTTCTGGCAATTAGAATAAGGCAACTGCAACCCCCTTCTCAGTGCTATTACGACTTCTTGTTACTGTTCAGTCATTTCAGTCATGTCCAACTCTTCGTGACACCATTTAAAGTTTTCTTGGCAAAGGTACTGGAGAGATTTGTCATTTCCTCTTCTAGTTTATTTTACAGATTAGGAACTGAGACAAAGAGGGTTAAGTGGCTTGCCCAGGAGTCACACAGATGGTGTATGAGGCCAGATTTGAACTTAGGAAGATGCATCTTCTTGGCTTCCAGCTCAGCTCTCTATCCACTGCACCACCTGGTTGCCTTGATATTCTGACTACCCTTTACCAAAGACCCCTCATGACCCAATGGATTGAGGTTAGGGGAGACTTAAGGTAGGGAGAGCAATTAGGAAGCTTTTGCAGCAGTCTAGGCAAGAGGTGATAAGAATACAAACTAAGGAGGTGGCTATATGAGTAATGAAAAGGGATAGATGACATGTTGTGGAAATGTAAATGGCAATATTTGGCAATTATTAGCCATACGAGGCGAGGAAAAGTGAGAATTCCAGGATTACACCAAGATTTTGAGCCTGAGAAACCAGCAGGGTAGAGGTTGTTTTGACAGAAATAATAAAGTGTGGAAGAAGAGTAGATTTGGGGTGAAAGACAATAAATTCCCTTTGGGATGTATTGAGTTTGAGGTATTTTGGGGACATTCAGCTAGAAATGTCCAGTGGGTCATTGTTGAGGGCAGCTATATAGACCCAAGGGTCATTAGGTTAGTGATGATCTTTAAATCCACAGTAGCTGATAAGGTCACCAAGCATGAGAATGCACAGAAAGAAGAGAAGGGGGCCCAGACAGAGCTTTAGGGCATGCCCATAGTTGGGCGCGGGGGTTGGGAAAAGAAGGGGAATCATATAAATGATGCAAAGAAGAATATGAAGTGCAGGAGAACTAGGAAGTTGTAGTATCACAAAAACCCAGAGAGGAGAGTATCCAGGAAGAGAAAGTGGTCAACATGTCAAGTCCACATGCTTACAGAAATTTCAATTGAGAAATAATTGAAAGGAAGTGGAGACAGTAGTGTATATAACTTTTTCTACTATCACATGAGGAGAATCGCACATCATCATATGGAGGTTCACAGATCCATTGTAGTATGGAAAATATAAATCTGCTTTATTTATGTAGTTAGAGACTCTCACAGCCACAACAGAGCCCAACTCCATCCTGGAAGTGAGAATTCCCTCTAATATGTCTAGAGAAGAGGTCGTCCAGCTTCTGCTTGAATTCCTCCAAGACAGGAAATCCATTACCTCTTGAGTCAATCAATTCTACTTTTGGAGAGTTCTGATGGTTAAAGTTTTTTTTTCTTTTATGGAACCAAAATCTGTCTCTCAGAAACTTCTACCCAATGTTCCTACATTTCTCTCTGGGGCCAAGAAAAACAAGACTAATCTGTCTTTCGCATAATAGAGTCCTTCGATATTTGAAGAAAGTTGTTATATGCCTTTTAAGTTGATACTCGTTGAAAATTCATAGTTTTTCATGGAATCATAAAATGTCAGAAAAAGATAGAACCTTACAAATCATTTAAAATAAGCCTCTTGGCTTATAAATGAGGAAATATAGATCTAGAAATATTAAATGACTTTCCCACATTCACATAGGCAGTTAGGGGAAGTGCTGGGCCTAGAACCTAATTCTCTTGTTTGCTAGTCCAGTGGTGTTTCCACCACACTGTACTGTCTCCTAGTCTATTGAATTGCATAATTTTAAACAAGTATAGAAAAGGTAGTTGCAAGTTTTATCTAAGTAATATTTAGAGAGTATATGTATCAGGCCCTCTTGACCACATGATAATTTTTTCATCACTTTATATTAGTAAAAATAGCACCCATACCGAGCTCACTGTCCCAAACTCCACTCACGTTGGCAGATTGTGTCCCCAGAGAGCAACTGACTACTTCTTCCTTTAGAGTTCTAGGGTTCAACCTGTAGGGGATGGTTTCTAATACAATTACTTATGAGCTCCCACTCAGTGTGTTCCCCAATATCAATTAAGTAGTTACAAAGGCGTATTTGTTGAGAAAGTATAACAAAGAGAGAAATACAAAAAAACACCCCACAATCTGAGAATGCTCTGCCCCTCCTTCACACACTCAGTCTCTGTATGTAGGATCAGGAAAGAATAAATACAAAGAGACAAAGGAAACAGACACCACATGTTCTGAGGTGATAGGGTAAGAGATAGGGCCTACTGCCCTTCCTCAACCCAGTATCTCACAGGAATCACTTTACTCCAAAGCCCCAAGTGACATACATAAAGGGCTCAATTCCAGATCCATTATTAGTTCTTCTGTTCCAAAGCCAACCAAAAAAGCATAAGCATCAGCCCCTCAGTCAGTCACAGTCAAAAAGAGGTTTACCAAGCTCCATATGTTGGATTAAAATTAGGCAGAGAATATTCCGCATTCTTAATATGCTTTCTAGGAAGGGTGAATCTATGTATATCTTAAAGACAGAATCATCATTGGTTAGTCCTCTATTACACAAATATTTATATGTGGCTACTCTATGATAAATCCCAATATCTTTACAAGACAACGAGTAAAATTTTCTGTGTTTTAATTGCAAATTTCTCAGCTGACGTATTTTAGGTGTCTATATATTGATTTTACAATTCATGCATTCTAAACAACATTTTTGAAGGATCATGTTTTCATAAAAAGACTAGATCTTCTTATTTGCCTTTACTCAATAATGCCTAGGGTTGTAGAAATGCAGCTGCCAAATAAAAAGCTCCTTGGATTACAAAAACCAACCATAGACTCAGTCTTTCCAGAGGGAAAAAGGAGTGTTTCTCTAACTTTATAAGATTCATGAATAATTCCACACCCATACACATGTCCAAACCAGTTTACATAAGCCTTTTTTTTTCTTTTTTTGCAATTTAGCCCACAATCTGTACTCTGACTCACTAAGGCGGAAAAAAAAAAACTCACCACTAGAAAGAGTTCTGTATTTTTCACTCAGATCCTAAGAGTAAGAACAGTCAAGTATACAACAAACTAGCTATTGTTCTGTTTGGATTAACATTTCACATTCAATTAGTATAAAAAGATAGATAAATGACACCCTTCTTTCTGTTTTCTGTGTTGAACTTTGTTTTCACAAGATATGAATTGTAGGCTTCTGTAGAACTCATCCAATTAATCAGATCCCTTTGCCCAAAAGAATTGGTAGTCACAGATAAAGCTGATCCAGGTGGGACATGACTACGCACTGTTAATCCTCACATCTGTCTTTTTCATTTCTCTTGTAAAAGTATTCCTTGTGCCAAAATCTCTAGCTGACCGGCATCAATTAAGTTTGTAAAGTTTGATCAGCAAAGACATTGCTGGGAAAGTAGAAGTGAACTACCAGGCTATGAGCCTTAAAGGGCTGCATTGTAGGGGATATTGCTTTTATTCTTCAAGAGTCATCATAGCTTTGTTTTGTTGTTTAATATAGTGATCCAAGAATGAGATATTAGGAACTCGGGTCTGGAAAGTAACTGAGCCGGTTGTATGAGAATTTACAGAATCTCATCACTGCAAGGGACTACGGAGGCCTAGTTTAGAGCCTCTGTCTAAATCAGAATCTCCTATACAACATGCCTGACAGGGGTTCATCCAATCTTTGCTTAAAGACACCCAGGGTGAGGAAGTCAGTAGTGCCTAAGAAAGTTTATTCCATTTTAGGACAGGCTTAATTAGAATTTCCTATGTGGAAATATTCAATTGATGTAGAACAGGAATTAATCAATAAAATAGTCTTATAGATGCCTAAGGCATTAACAGTTTAAATGACTTGCCTCTGGTCACACATCTCCCTTGGAAGGATTTTAACTCAGGTGTTTCTGACACCCCACTCTGTCTCTTTGGCAAAGCCTAAATTTGCTTCTTTGTGGCTTCTACCCATTGCTCCCAGTTCTGCTTTCCAAGGTCAAGCAGAACAGGTTTAATCCCTTTTCTATAAGACAGCCTTCGAAACACTTGAATACAGATAGTTTTGGAGTTTAATTAGGGGACCAAGATCAAACTACTCCAGGTTATAGAATGCCTCAGATTTCAGAGACAATGAGTGGTTGCATTCAAAAATTATAAAGAGTTTGAAACCACTAAATGGCTCACAGGGAAGTGGCCTACTTGGAGATTCTAAAGGGTATAAAACTGGGAGTGGCCCATTCATTGCTTGTAAGTGAAGTAGGTATGAAGAAATTCTTCCATCAAACAGTGGAATTATAGGGTGGCTAGCCACTGGATGGCTAAAGGATCCTCCATGATAAACTTATTAGTTCTATAAGTGGTGGAGACAGAAGGAGCTTTATCAGTTGAGGAGTCATCTCTGGCAGTCTAGAAGAGGGCCAGCTATGGAGAAAGAATCTAGCTCTTGAGAGAGAGAATTACTTTTCATTTTTTTATCTCAAGCTTCTTCCTGAACAAAGCGGTAGAAGTGGGAAGGGGATTATCTTGCCCACTTCCATCAACAGTGGAGGTGGATGAGATAAATTAGTAGAGGAATTTACCAAGTTAAAGATATAGCAATGAGGAGAGAGCCGGCCTAGATAGTCCAAATGTGGAGTTGAGTTGAGCTATGGAAAAGAGCAGACTTAGGAAGCTCAGCCAGAGTAATGTAAAGATGCCACATGAGAAAAAAAGACATCAGGGGCCCTGTGGGGACTAGAAGTATAAATTATCTTGTTCATGTGTTCCCTATATATGTGCTTCCCTAGTAGTACATTCTATATATATATGTATATATATATATATATATATATATATATATATATATATATATATATATAAATATTCCCAGTCTTCCAACTAATCCTTCTTATATATGTGGAAAACTGTGTTCCAGGTTAATGGGAGGAATCTTGTGTGGCTTCAGTGCTTACTATGCTATTTCAGTAAATGCTTTTGCTTTGAGCTAATTGTATCAACTGGCTGATTATTAAAGGGGAGTGTGTTGGTGGGGGCTCATGAGGTATAGTTTAGGAGTGAGTACCTAGAACATAAAATTGTCATACCTAGGGGTATGCTGGTAAACGTTTAACAACCAGCTTCCTAAAAAAAGTATCTATGATCTTTTAAAGTTTAATTTTGCATTATTAACTTTTATTAAATATTATCAAGTAATAATGCATTTGGTGATTACTAATATTGCATTATTATATATCATTTTTTTCTCCATCAATTTTTCAAATCCAGACAATCAACAAAACAATAATTCAAGCCCTGATTTGTTGCATTTGCCAATTTCTGAAGTGTAAATGCTCCTGTTGAAAATTTAACAATTGGCTCGCACAAGCAGTTTGAACTAGCTCCAGCACATCTCTGGCAGGGGATCCAGCCTCCAAGTGTGGGTCCTAGGAGGAAGCATTGCATCTTGTTCCTCTTGTCATCCCTTTTCTAGCTTAAAATTCTCTAGGTAATTCAACTGATCCTCATGTGCATGCTCTTAAGGCCCTTCACTATCCTGAATGTATTCCTCTGAACATTGTAGAACTTATCGATGTCCTTCCTAAGATGCAGTGCCCGGAGCTGAGCACAATATTCGAGATGTAGTGAGTCTAGTGAATGATAAATCATTATGGAAGATCTTCCATATTATAGTGTAAGCTCAGCTTTTCTTCCTTTTCCCCCATCCCCCCTCCCTGCAAGACTCTCTGGTTTGGAATATCAGACATTCCTTTCCCCCTTTCTTTCTTCCAAAGACCTTTAGACTTTCTGGCTTGGAATGGGGAATCAGACAGTAACCTCTCTGACATCTGCCCTCTGGCTGATGGGCCCAGACAATGGTATCCACTAGGAGACAGGCCTGAGCAAGGAACAGGTAACTCTTGGGACAAAGGACAGGAAATTCCAAAGCTGCTTCTGGAGGACCTAGCCAGTTCTCAAAAACAAAATGATTGACAAGATCTTCCCCTCCCAAGGGGAGTGGCTGCCCCTTCTGGAGGGTAACATCCAGGACAGTTAGCAGTAGGCCCTCCTTGTTGAGGAAGCTATAAAAGTCCCTACATGGAACAAGCTGGTAGGGATCTCACTATGGAAAGGAAGCTTCCTGGGATCAGTTTCCCTTTTGGGCCTTGATTGAGCTGGGCTGTGTAAACCAGGACCCCCTCAGCTTTGAGAGCATCAAGTGTTGGAGTTCCCCCGAGAGGTGATGAATTTATGTTGTTTGTGTCTTTGTCTTGTTGTGTTAACTGTGTTTGTTAGAGTATCTCCCCTGTCTTTCAATAATAAATAAAAACCATGTTCTCTCAGGAGTGTGCTTTATTGCCAGTGCAAATCCGAATCCAAACCTAACTTAGCTTAACTGAACATCTAGTGTGTCTAGTCTGTCTAAAACAGAGAAGGACAGGACTACTACCTTCCTCATCTTGGACCCTATGCTTCTCTTAATGAAATCCATATTTCCATTAGCCCTTTTGGCTACCATATCACCCTGTTGGCCCAGACTGAGTTTGTAGTCTGCTAAAATCCCCAGTCCCATTTCAGACAGGTTATGATGTAGCTGTGCCTTTTCTATCTTATACTTGTGAAGTTGATTTTTTAAAAGTGTAAGAATTTGCATTTATTTTAATTAAATTTCATTTTACTAGTTAATTTAATTTAATTAGTTAAGACAGTTAAGAAGTGTGGAATCTTATTTCAATCTAAGACCGAGCAGCCCCTGCTTTCTTTTGCCATGATACTTAACACCCTGTTGTATCCACCTACTTGTAGCTTCAAGAAGCCTTGACCTTCCCCTAATGTATCTCCTCTCCTAGAAATTATAGACTCCTGGCTTTGGGGATGTTGGACCCCATTCTACTCCATCCTTAACATAGCTATGAACTCCTGGTACAGTGAACTTCCACCTGCCTGATCTCACTTCTACCTGACTGCTATATATTCTCAATCAAGTTTCTGATTGATACTTTGTAATTAATGATCTTATTAGCAATGTACTTAACAATTAACGGTCAAATTTTTTGACTTTTCTTTTCTCCATTCTGTGACACTCACCTTCTTTTTTGATTCAGTACCCAAAGAATATAACAGAGAAGGGGAAGACAAATACCTGGCAGAAAGATGGGAGGAGTGATATAGGACTCCTTAACATGTATGAGCATTTTTAGAGCCACGGTTTGGAAGATAATGCTTTCAGTATTTAGTTTATAAAGATCATGTAAGAATCCAAGGTTTAAAATAACTTTCATTCTCATTCTATCCCCTAAATAACTCTATTCTTCTCCCCTCCTCCTGTCTCCTTTTCTAACACAGGACTTATTTTCAAAGTAGATGCCTAGAGTTGCCGGCAAGACTCCAAATGAGATATGAGAAGCCAATTTGAAGAGTTCAATCATTATCTTCTTTACTTTATAATGAATTCCCCTGTTTACAGCTAAAGCCTTTATGGTATTGTTAACTAGCCCTAGGTCTCTTTCCTCATTAGTTTCTGCAGCTCTATTCTCTAAAGCCTGCATTTAAATTTATTATGGGTTCTCCTTAGATGCATCACCTTATGCTTCGTGGCACTGAATTTCATTAGCCTCTTTTCTGCCCATTTCCCTAAGCTGCTTGAATCTTTAGTAATCTGGTACATTCCTGGAATGTAGCAATTGATACCCCTCTACTATGTCATCTGTAAACTTACCTTCTTATCCAAGTACACAGTGTGCCTAATTCTCCCTTTTTATAAAAGGTGTGGGTCCTAGGAGGGATTTTAATTAGGGTGGTTTAGTTGTACCAAGCCTGGACAGAATGGGTAGAGAGCCCAGGTTACAGGGTAAAGGGCACAAGTCAGGAATGTTGAAATCAGTCAATCAACAAACATTTATTAAATGGCCACTGTGGACTAGGCACTAGGCTGGGCACTGGAGAAAGAAGGGCAGAAATGAAGCAGTCCCTCCCTTAGCAGAGGAAAAAGTGTGTGTGTGTGTTTGTGTGTGTAGTTCACCATCTTATTCTTGGTCTCTCACCCCTGACACCTGACCTGCCAGCAGTTTCCACAGGGTAGACTTTTCTGTAGCTGAGAATGTAAATATTTTATGATATAATTTTGGTTGATAAACACAGGACAAAGCCATCTTTAAGCATCTTCCGGCAATAGCATTGTGTTGTTCTGTTACTCCTCTGCATTAACATCTCTATCAAGGAGTTTATATATATAGTAAGATTCATTGCTTATATTGATGCATCTGTAGGACCAGGCTTATTCTTGGGTTGAGTGGGTAGCCATTTATATATTATGATTTAGGGTTGGCCAGGAAACACCAGCCCACTCCCTCCAAATTCCCATACCTTTCCATCAATGATACCTAAAATTCCATCTTTAGCAAATCATTCCTTTAAGCAAATGATATAATCCTCTACTAAAAGGCAAATATCCCCAGGAGGAGCAAAATAATCATAATTATCCACCAATAATACCTTAGTGTGAATTATTTTTGTCAGATCTTGTAGAGGGAGACATTAAATCAGCAGGTTTTGGTGGTGGGGAATTCAAGAAGTCAAGTCAACAATAATTTATTAAGCACCTACTATGTGCCAGGCCCTGTACTGAGTTGGAACACTTCTCTAGAAAAGCAGGCCTGGGAGGAGGGGTGAGTAGAGAGCAGACCGGGGCCACTGAATATCTAGGAATGGAGCTCGGAGCCGCACAAGGGGAGAGGAAGGAGGCCGAAGGAGGAAGTGGGTGATTGCCAAAGAAAAAACACAATCTGGGGGTCACACTATACCTAGAACTGGCTCATTTGACTTTGGATCCCTCTGTACCTAGAGGAAGAGATAGTCAAAGGAATTTTCATAGTTCTTGCTGGAGCAATTAATGGTGCCAGGCAGTCTCTACACTTTTTCTGTCTTAACTATCCACATGTGAATGGGTATGAGCAGCTAATAGATTATAGAGATTGTCCATCAGAGACACAAGCATCCTCATTAATCTAACAAAGAATGAAAGAAAATCAAGAAATGCCAAAGGGTCTAATTGCCAATCAAGATTGACATTACTGAGATCTTTTGGCATCTTGTCCTCTCCCTATCACTCCCAACCTTCCCATGGAAAATAAATTTTAGAAGTTTCCTCTAAAGCTGACAATCCATTCATTCCTGCCTAATCTGTTGGACTTTGGTCTATATTCTCCCCAAAATTCACAGCAATGGGTCCACCCAGCATCCTTAAAAGTCTTCTTCTACCTTTCCCAACGTGATAAGGGTGCTAGTTCTTTGGAGGCAGTGATGTTGCACATCTTGTTGCCAAAGGGCAACACCAGTAGAGCGTTATTGAAAAGAATATCTTTACTCTCATGTGAAACTTGGGGTCAATAAAATGCTTTACATTTCCCCAAAAGCAATCCAGAATGCTCTCCTCATCCTTTCCAACTATAGGTTCACCTCATTGTTCATATGTATTATCTGTCTCAGATGTATGATTGAACATATTCTATAAGCTGTTTTAGGCTGATGTATAGCAGGGTAATAGAAATTCTTTATCCATTTGGTCTTTCCTGTGTGGATGGACAGGCCAAACTCCTCTGAATGATTACAGATCTCTTCTGGGAGACTCTGCTCTGTCTTGGGGCTTGAAACAAACAATACAATCACACGATGCCATCTGCAATCAGGAACAACTTCCAGACCTCATCACCCACAGGGAATCCTCCTTTAACCTGGACTTGATGTTGGATTTCGTCCATCATAGTCCTGAATACCTCTGTTGAGCATATGGCTCCCTGTTTTTTGCCTAGCCTCACATTTATTATCATAGTCATTGAAGAGGATTATTTCTGTTCTTATATCTTCCAAGGAATCCCGACTGAGCTTAATGTGTGGATGAGAGACATCTTGTTCTAAAAGAGCCTGTAAGATGGTATTTTTTGGTACAGAATCAAATTTTTTTATAATAAAAATTTAGTACCATAGGATCTTATATTCTGTACATCTTTCAGTGAGATGGTCAAGATGTGGCCCACTGTTGATTATCGCTTTCTTTTTTTATGTTGAGACTGCATATTTCTTTTTCTTTTCTTTTTTTTTTGTATCTTATTTTTCCCCAGTTACATGTAAAAACAATTTTCAACATTGGTTTTTAAAATTTTGAATTCCAAATTTGATTATCACTTTCAAAAGTCTGCTGGTTCTCCACTAACACCCTTGTTAAGGATGCCCTCAATTTGTGTACGGATGACGCTCATCAAGGATGTCCTCAATTCCTGAATAGATGACCCTCAAAAGATTTTATACAGATGGGAGATTAGGCATACAGGTCAGTAGTTGTTGACATTCTCTCGGTCATTTTTTTTAGCATTAGTGTAAGGGTGGGGTTGAAATCGCTCACCTCCATTTTAGCTTTGATACTTTAAATAGCTAAGAACATGCCTGAGTCAATCACGAATAGCACCAAACCTTTGAGACGTGAAGCTTTGCACAAGAATCATATAATGGTGTTCTCAGCTGAGCAAATTTTGCCATAATTCATCTGTCTATTAATTATCAAAGAAGTCGAAAAGGGACGGAATTCTATCCATTGGAATATTCCGGAGTTCTAGCTGGACTCCCAAGAAGGAACTTCTTAGGGACAAAGAGAGGCCTTGACCAGATTTCCTTCCCTCTCTCCCCCTTTGACTAGAGAAGGACTTTGACAGCCTCAAAGGGTTTGGAGGATGTTGGACCTCTAATCCCACATCATAGCATCTTTCCTCAGGGACAACAACAGCTCCTATAGTCCCACTGGTGTTCTAAATGGATCATCTGGATCTGATAGCTATCCCCTGGATCAGCTGGTAAAAGTGTCTGCATCATTGGGAACCAAGGACATACTAGACTCGTGATTCTACAAGGAGTCCGGTAAAGAGACTACGTTATACCTAACCACCCCAAGAATTGAAGTAAAAGACTCCTAGCAACCAAGAATGGTGAGTTACTAATAGGGACTCCTATTGGCTCTATCTGTTCTATAACCTTGAGCCCACTTTCCCCTGGACTAGGTATGTATGTTCTTTTTTTTTGTTTGTTTGTTTGTTTTTTTAATTTTAATTTATTTTTGACAGGTTTGGTTTTCAGCATTGATTTTCCATTTCCTCGCCGCCCCCCACTCGAAGATGGCGTACACTTTGATTGCCCTGTTCCCCAGTCTGCCCTCCCCTCTGTCACCACATTCCCCTCCCATCCCCCTTTCCCTTCCTTTCTTGTAGGGCAAGATAAATCTCTATGCCCCATTGCCTGTGCATCTTATTTTCTAGTTGCATGAAAAAAAAAA
>CM053626.1:258939439-258994985 GCA_028646595.1 Phalanger gymnotis | reverse complement strand
GGGAGAAAATCTTTACAACTAGTGTCTCTGATAAAGGCCTCATCTCTAAAATATGCAGGGAACTGAGCCAAATTTATAGGAAAACAAGTCATTCCCCAATTGAGAAATGGTCAAAGGATATGAACAGGTAGTTTTCAGAGGAAGAAATTAAAGATATCTATAGGCATATGAAAAAATGCTCAAAGTCACGACTGATTAGAGAAATGCAAAACAAAACAGCTCTTAGGTACCACATCTCTCCTGTCAGATTGGCTAAAATGACAAAACAGGAAAATGATAAATGCTGGAGAGGATGTGGGAAAATTGGAACATTGTTACATTGCTGGTGGAGTTGTGAACTGATCCAGCCATTTTGGAGAGCAATTTGGAACCATGCCCAAAGGGTTATAAAAATGTTCGTACCTTTTGACCCAGCAATACTCCTTCTACGTTTGTATCCCAAAGAGATCACACAAGTGGGAAAAGGACCCGTATGTACAAAAATATTTATAGTGGCTCTTTTTGTAGTAGCAAAGAATTGGAAATCAAGGGGATGCCCATCAATTGAGGAATGGCTGAACAAGTTATGGCATATGAAGGTAATGGAATACTATTGTGCCATAAGAAATGGGGATGATACAGCCTTCATAATAATCTGGAAAAACCTACACGATATAATGCTGAGTGAACGGAGCAGATTCAGGAGAACATTATACACAATCACAGATGTATGGATTCTGTGATGACTAACCCTGATAGACTTCTCTTCTTAGCAATGCAAGGTGCAAAGACAACTCCAAAGGACTCATGATGGAGAGTGCTATCTACATCCAGAGAAAGAACTATGGAGTCTGAATGCAGATTGAGGCACACTGTATGCTCTCCTTTTTTTCCCTTTATTTTTTTTCTCTTTTGTTTTTTTTTTTTTTTTTGTTTTGTTTCTTCTTTCTCATGATTCATTCCATTGGTCATAATTCTTCTTTACAACTTGACTATAGTGTAAATAAGTTCAATACAAAGTTATACAAAGATCTATCAGATTCCATGCCTTCTTGGGGAGGAAGCGGGGAGGGGGAAAGAAAATCTGGAACTCAATTATGTGGAACTGAGTGTTGTAAACTAAAAATAAAAAAAAATCTTAATTATAAAAAAATGAAAAAAAATAAAATTTTACCTTTTGCAAGAATTCTCTCCCAATCCCCTTTAATGATAATGCCTCCCCCATGAGACCATCTCTAATTTATCCTTTCTATAGCTTGTTTGTTCATAGCTGCCTGCTGGTTGTCTCCCCAATTATACTGTGATCTCCTTGAGAGTAGGGACTTTTTTTTCTTGCATTTCTTTGTATTCCTAATATTTAGCACAATACTTGGTGCATAGTGAGTATGTAACAAATAATTGTTTACTTGATTTAATTTGACTTCTTGAACTGTTGATATATTTGAACAATTTTTGATGGAAATCTATCTGCATATGAATAAGCATTATACCATGTGGAGAAGCATTATACCATTCTTTGACTTAAGTAAGGAACATATATAATTTTACCTATATATGTTCCTTACTTAAGCCAATAACTATTATTGATATAAGCTCATAGGATGTAGAATTGGAAGGCACCTTAGAGATTATCTAATCCAACCATATTATTTTACAGATGAGGAAACTTAATCCTGAAGAGGTGAGGTGACTTATCGAAGGTCACACAAGTAATATCAGAGTTGAGTTTTGAATTTAGGTCTGACTCTAAATCTAATGCTCCTCGATACTAATTTAATGTGATAGCATAAGCCATTACTGTTCTGTATTCAGAATGGAGTCCATTCTGAATAACCTAATTAAACTTTATTGTATTGTAATAGAGTGAGTCCTTCATCAGCTACTGAGGTACATAGAGCTGCTTGTCTCTACACAGAATGCTCCCACTGTATTCTGCTGTCTGGCTAATGGTCTCTTCTTTTTCTTCCCTTGTGGCTGTCCCTATTCTCTGCTATCATTTCTCTCCACTTTGCCAAGGTCAGCTTCTAAGCAATCCAGCTATCCTTCTAATCACACAGCTAACTATTCGTTTGTTTCTTCCATTTGCTCTCTTCCTCTCCTCATTCTCCCCATAACCCTTTGTTCTTCTACTGACTCAAGAAAAGTAGCTTTGGTGCTAACAGCTCTTGGCTTTGAGATTTATCATGAGACATTGAGAAAACTCCGGAGTAGGCCAATTACCATTGCATCTTTTGTTAATCTGTGTATTTTAGTTCTGTTTGTTGTAATGTTTGCTGAGGAGTTGCCCTAAGAAATATTTGTGGAGTATTAAACACCTTCAGTGTTTGGTTGGTTTTTTTTTGCTGTTGTTTTTTACTCCTAGGTTGTATGTGTTCCAGTGGGTTAAGGTGCCAGCTATATCTGATAGCCAGATAGCTGCAGTCTTACTGTAGTTACATTACTCTTCTGGATTTCAGGTCTCTCCTAAATACTGGCTGTTTACAATGTAATTTAGTTCTTCATTCCCTTAGGGCACAAAAGCCCTTTTTTGAATCCATGGTAACACTGCTACTTCCGGGCTCCCACTGTGACTACTGTCATCAGAAACAGCGGAAAATGGGTGCAAGGGTACTGCCACTTTCTTATGTAGGCATTTTATTTGCTGAAATGACACATTTTGTGTGAAACAGAGAAAAACAGCTTGAAGAGAAACACAAACAGTTCTAAGGATCTGAGAAAAAAACTGCACCTCAGATAGAAGTACTGAGAGGATCTGAGTAAAAGCAGCTCAGAGGCCCAAGTAGTGACTGATGTTAAAGATGGTATTGTTTTCCATTAGCTCATTTGAATATGTTTTCAATACTTTGGAATTCATATCTGGGACACTTTGAACTAAGGAATTGTTTTGGGGCTATGGGACTATTGTACGTGGACTATTTGTGTTGTATGTGACCAAAATATTGATTTTTCATTTCATAACTCAGAAAGGTCTGCTGTTTTAAAGAGTTGATTGGAGGAAAAGAGAACCTTCTGCTGTCAGTGAAGAGCTGGCTAGGGAAAGGGCTGCTTTGCTCCCTAATATCATCTATAGGAAGAGGGGAAACCCCTCAAAGCCTATAGAAAGGAAGATGGGTACAGCTTTGCAGATCCTAGTATTAAAGAGGACTGCTTTTTGCCATAGAGACTAGTCAAAGGAGCAGATCTTGGAAGCTATGCATACCTAAGACTTAATGCTGCTGTTAGCTAGAAGAGCTTAAAACTATTTCATTGGCCCAAGGACAGCAGAGAAATAAACAGCTTTGTCTATCAGAAGCGTAGATGAAGATCATAGGAGGAAGAAGTAACGTACGTTTCAGATTATTCTCTAAAGAGACTACACGCATTCAGATCTGGAGTCTAGAGTTATGAGTATGTCTGGACATGAATTTCCAAACTTATATACATCACTGATAAGGGTCTATAAATTTGAACTTGGACTCCCTCATTCTGCATTCCTGATACTGTGTGAATCGATGGAAGAATGTGACTCTGATTTATAAGTAGATCATTACGTGTTTATTGTTCCTGCTTTTGCCTTCTCGTTTAATAGTTCATGTTTAAGAACAAATGGTGTCATTGTGATTGATTTGTGTGTTGGAAAGCACAATTGTGGCATCTTAGGAGCTGAAGTGTAAGTAGCACCTCTATAGCTTTCTCTATACCAGGATTACCACTAGCACTGTTGGAGTGCATTGTAGCAATGGTATGTCTGTGGCCAACCTCTCTTCTGAGAAAACCTAATCAGCTTTGCCAGCATGAATGTAAGTTAGTATAAGCCAGCTGAAAGAGAATAGGGGTGTGGGTGACAGCATTATCTCATCCATGCTAAATACTTTATACTTGCTTTTGGGCTGTGCTGGGAACCAGTGCTGCTATGGGTTCTATTCCATAGCCTTGTTCCTTTCAACCTCCAAGCACTGAGTTTGGTTTGAAGATATTTTGTATTATTTCATTTTATTTCTGATATTGCTTGGAAGGAACAGTTGAAGATCTACATTCTAATTTACTTTAGTATATGAAGACTAGAGTTGTTACTTCATTGATATAGGGAATTACCAAATGAGAAAATGTCCTTCACCAATGCAGACTGACACCTTTCTCTGCATCTTACTGTCTTGAAGAAGATTCCAGAACCCTGAAAAGTTAAGTGAGTTGCCCAGGGGCACATAGTTAGAATGTGTTAAAGATGAGAGTTGAATCCAGAACTACCTGCCTCTTAGGCCAATTTTCTATTCTCTGTGCTGTACTGTCTTTCTAACAAAATTTACCCCTGACAAATTTTGTCATTGCTTTTAAGCAAAAGAGGGATAAGAATCTCAGAAATAACCATAGTTTGGAGAACCCAATTCTCACTCTTTAATGTAAACATTCATATCATTCTCTTTTCCCTTATGGCAAAACGTCAGTTCCCCAAAATAACACATAGATTTGAAAATATGCTTTAGAAAGGGGCGATCATTATATAAGAAGGTTTAGATACGCTCGTTCTTACTAGGCTTGGGCCCATTGAATATTTTTGAGGCTTTGGTTATAGCTGCTTTCACATTGTTTTCTTCTGAGTTTATGTCTTGGTCTTCCCTGACATTATAGGAGCTTTTAATGGTCAAGTTCTTTTGTTGTTTGCTCATTTTTTGACTTTGAACTTTATGTTAAAGTTGGGCTCTGCTCCCTGGGGGTGGGAAGGCAATGTCCCAAGCTCCTGGCTTTTTCATGCTGTTTTCAGAGCTAGTTCTGGGGGATCTGCAAGTTTTCAGGTGCTTCCAGGGTGTGTGATGTGGGGAGAGGTGTGGTCCCTGCTGTCCCGGTCTGCACTCTTATCTTTACTTAGGAAGGGTCTCTGCTTCCCTGCAGTCACCCTGGAGGTATGACCAGGTCCTCTGTTTCCCTGCTGCTATAAGCACTAGTATTGTTCTTGGCCCTGGAACTGTGACTAGGGCCCCTGCCGTTGTGACCAACCACAAGCACACCACTCCTCCTTGGAAGTGTGACCCAGAATGGAGTATGGGCAACAGAGTTACCAATCAGTGCCAACTGTACTGAGTACCTGTAAGAAGTCCTCTACAATCTCTTTCTGGCCAGTTGTCTGACCTCCTTACTGTTTCTAGTCTGAGTGTTCCCAAAGCTGCTGCTGCTTAGGCTGTGTGTGTCTGCTCCAGACAGGCTTCCAGTCTGGCACTACGGACCTGTCCTGTGGACCTCCCAAGTCTGAAACTTTCTCACCCTGACCTTTTGTTGGCTCTGACATGCTAAAATTTGATTTGAGGCATTATTTTAAAGTTATTAGATGAAGAATATTGAGAGAGTTGAGTTGGGTTCCTGCCTCTAACCTACCATCTTGGCTCCACCCCACCAAGAACTCATAAAAGTACATCTAAAAAATTTTTTTTAATTACATTTTAAAAAACAAAGTACAGAAGCATTGAAATATTTTTCTATATGTATATGGAAAGTTGTCAACTGGCAAAGCAATTTGTGGCATAAATATAAAATAATCCCTGAACGTGTCTTCTTAGAAATAGTAAACAAAGCAGGCTTACTGGACTGAAGGGAAAAGAAAACAGCTAGGATCTTCTGTAATGCAAAAAGATTTTTAATCTCCTCAAAATAATTCTGGATAGAGGACAAAAACAGATCCTTTGTTTTCATTCTCACTCATTCTAGACAGAATGGCAACCTTTAGCAATCATAGGAAGGAAAAGAAGTGTACAACATCTGCTGTCCAAGTCTGACATATTCGACAATAACAAAAGTCATCCCTGTGCCCTCACCTTACAAACACGCTCTGTTTATTCAGATACTAGAATTTTCATTGATATTGCGCAATGACAAGACTGTCCAGAGTGGCACAATCAGTTACTTCTGAGAATGACTTTTATCATGCTTTTTAATAATGTCCATAAGATTATCGCCAGTCACTAGGGTGCTCTGTGGCTGATTAACTCTTTGCTGTTCTTTCCTCTTCTGTTCATGGAGATAAGGGGAGTTTAGTAACTGAGGAGGAAGAATGGATCCCGTCGGTTTGACTCTCTTCACGATATCCAAAAAAAGCTTCTTTGTGCTGTTATTGATGAAAGTAATTGCAGTGCCACTGTGACCTAATCTTCCTGCTCTTCCAACCTGTAAATGAAATTCAAAGCGTCACTTAAAATCTTAGCTTTTATTCAAGTGGAAAGAAGAGGGAAGACACATAATTTTAATAAGATTTACTGATGTTACCAAACCTTAAGAACAGAAATGACTTTTTAAAGAACTCAGGCTATAATCTTTAGTTAAATGGGGGATTATCTACTGGCTTTAGAATACTAGTCCCACCTGAAATGTGGCACTAAAGCTATTTCATCAATGGCATCTGAGAGCAATAAACTCTCATGGCATATCATGATGAATTCCCAAACAAAGAAGTAAACTTATGAATTCTGTAAGAGCTTTTCTGAAGGCTGAGAGGCAGTGTGCTATTGGGAGTTGATTTCCTTACTCAAAGTTCCCAACACCAGTGAAATCACAGGTTTGGTCTTCTTCCTTCCCCAAAAGTAGACCTTAAGAGACTATGTACAAGAAAGACAGGCAAATATGACTGATTTCTATTCTAATTATTCAGAGATACATTTTGTAATCTATTTCCAGAAATTTGCTTGTGTAGATTGGTTTTCTAAGTTTGGGTAGAGCCTTTTAAAGTAATTCATAATTAACCAGTGTCACTGTACTTTGAAAAACAGTTGATGTTAATGCAAACATCAAATTATCTCTAACTTAAGTCAAGCAAAATAAACCCAAACTATTCTCAAGTGGGAAATAATTGCTACTTGCCTCAACCAATTCATCAACATTCTCGAAGCCAGGATGTCTGTCTGCCAGTATAACTAAACCTCCTCATCCACAAATGGGCTTGTTTCCACATGTGGTCCATGATATATTCACACTGGTTGACAAACAGCATCCTCTACTTAAATACTGCTCAGATCCTTCATCATGGAATGGAGGGGACCTCAGGGTTTTTAAGTTCTGAGCTAGTCAAATGCAAGCTCTGGACAGGTCCTACCAACATGGAGTAAGATTTCAAGTTTAAGCCTGGGAATGGACAATGTGTCTGTCCTCCAAAGATCAGTCCAACTAGTTTCAAGGACGTTGACAACTGAGGGACATCTTTTTTTTTTTTTGTTTCAGTAGCAAAGAGAATCATCTACCACAGTTGGGGAAGCTGCAATCTACATTAGTACAAAGAGGGTTGTTTTGGTTTTTTAAAGTATAATCCTTAGCTAGATTCACAATATTTATCAGTCTAACAAGTATTTTACCACACATTCCATACTTACTAATATTATAGCACCCGACATTTATAAGTGATAGCATTTTAAAGAATTATACTATCGCGCAAATGATGCTAGAGAACCAAAAGGGTCCTTCGGGATCATTTCTACCCTAACCCCCTCAAATGAAGTGACTTGTAGAAAGTCACAGAGCAAGTTACTAGAAGAATAACAACTAGCGTATAGGAATTCCAGTTTCTAGCCCAATGCTCTTCCTACGTAAAATAATCCTTCCCGTAAACATTTTAAAAAACTTAATTATAACCCACTTTCTTTAAGATTACATCCATTTGTTTGTTGACTGATACACAGTAATATCTATCCCTCACTTATCCAAGTCAAATTTCCAGGGCTCTCATCCATAACCACTTGGAAAAACATTTACTAATCTGGGAAATTAAAAAACACTTCACCCTGCTCAACACCCCACTTCCCCCAACCCAAAGCAGCCAAAATAACTTGCAAAATCCATACACTTTGGTAGAGGAGACTCTCATTTTCATACAATAATAACCAGCCCCATGTTCTAGCTCATATCAAAATCTGAAAGGCAGGAGCAGTGGGTTACAAGAGTCAGGCATACTGACAGCAACCAGAAAAGGCAGCTGGCAATGAGGAAGGAGAAAAAGAAAATTAAGAAGCATACACTAAAACTAGGCAAGACAGTCTGGAGTCCTTTAGTGATGAGCTAGCAGTTCCACATTCCTCAGCGACACTGATATGTTACAACCCAGCACAACAATTAATGCCAATAAAGTCATCCGGATTTGTCAGTACAGTTATCATACGCAGGGCACTGAGTTAAGAATCAGAAGATTTGAGTTCAAGTCCCACTGTTGCTTGTGTAAGCCCTGTACAGGTCATTGACATTTCTGGACTTCAGTTTCCTATTTATAGAATGAACATAATGGATCAAATGATCTTCTGTTGAGCTATGCCTGTACATTCAGCATATACTGAATGAAGCAGCAGGAAAGTACCAACTCCTTTTAGGAAGATTTCCCACAAAATGGTTAAAATAAAAGAACATTTCAGTGGCAAAGTGGGCAAGTTATCATTTCCATGGGCCACCTCAAAAAAAAAAAGATTTTATCATATAAATATACAGTCATGATAACTGTGTTTCCAATTCCCACAGGTACCTAAAAATAGCTCCCAAACAACTGGCGGGATGACCAGGCCAAACCTAAGGGCCAAAGTCCAGGGCTGCTGTCCTTAGCTCTGGAAACCGAACTTGGAAGTTACCACTTAGTGAGGTGCGCACTTGTGCAGCAATCATTTCTCAGGTGATTTCTAGAGTTGCACATCTAAAGGCCAGATAAACCTTTCTCTCCAACAGAGACACAAGGCAGAGTGGGAATATCTGACAGTGCCTCATTTCAGCAAACCAGGGAGCAGGCTCTGAAATCCATAAGCAGCTGCCAAATTGAGCATATCTAGCTGCAGAGTAGATGGCCTTGGCACACAGCTCAGATCCCTAAGTGTCCCATGTTACTACTCTACTTTAGTGGCCCATCCTCCGTCTTAGCAGGTGAAGGCAGCAAGCAACAAGAGTCATTCATAACTAATTCCATTCTAATTACAGCACAATGTACAGAAGGCTTTTGTGAAAGGGGAAAAGTCCTCTTTATGTTAGAACTCATGGTTGAGTATAAATGAAGACAAGACTTACACCAAACAGAAAGATTCTAAAGGGTTCTGCTTTGCTGGGCACAAATGTGTTACCTTAAATAACAATCTCTACCGGAGATTAGAGGGACGACTTGTATCAATGGGCTCACGGAACCATTAGAGCAGCATATTTGAAAAGGCAGCCTAAAAATAACTCCCAAATAGAGGTTTAGGATACCATAGAAAACCTTTTTTACCTGATGTACATATTCATCCATACTAGAAGGCATATCAAAATTGACAACCAATTTGACACTGATCAAGTCTAGTCCTCGTCCTAGGACTCCAGTGCTGACTACGACTTCATATTCTCCTTGAAACAATCCCTGTCAAAAAAGCAATACACATTTTTTTGTTGCAGTAATCAGCTTCTATATGAAGAATTACAAAGTCTCTAGAATCCTACCTATATCTGAAAAATTAGCTCATATATCCTCTCTTCCATGAAGACTTCCATGATATTCCCCCACCAGAACTTGTTTCATAACAACGAGAGCTTAAAGTGACCGGAGAGGCCATCTAGTTTGTATGGATTGTTTCTCACAGCTCTGAGATTCTGTAATAACCCCCTCATTTTATAAAGCTGAGGACAAGAGAGATTAAATAACTTGCCCAATGTCATACAAGTAGTGAGAATTAGTCTAATTTTGAATGTGGGTCCTCAGACTCCAAATGCAGTGCTTTTCCCACTACATCACGATGCTTCTTCCTCAGTTCCTCAGGTGTCTTCCAGCATCTGTCTAAACCTTTCCAGATACTTATTTGATTCTATTTGTGTTGTAGTCACCTGTGGACAGCTAGGAGATGAAGTGAATAGCATGCTGGGCCTGGAGTTTAAATCCAGGCTCAGACACTTACTAGCTGTGTGAACTTGGACAAATGATTTAACCCTGTTTGCCTCAGTTTCCTCATCTGTAAAATAAACTGGAGAAGGAAATGACAAACCACTCCAGTATCTTTGCGAAGAAAACCCTAAGTGATGTCATGAAGAGTAGGGGATGACTGAAAAGACTGGACAATGACAAAAGTTTTATGTGGATGTGTCTTATCTCCCCATATTGACTGCAAACTTCTTGAGGGCTAGGATCATAATGTTGATCACTTGGCACCAAACCCAATACCCTGCATATTATAAAATCCTTTGCTTCAGAGTAAATAGGCTTACATGTTTCCACTGTGAGAGACGGGTGGGGGGAAAGGTAAAGACGGGCTTCAATGTGAATCAAAGCAAGAACAGCATGTAAAATACAGGTCACAGAACTTTAGAATTTGGTCCAGCCCCCTCATTTCTAAAAGATAAGAACAAGAAGGTCGAAGGAAATGAAGTGATTTGCTTCCTTGTTATAAGAAGGATGTATTATCTCATGATGGTCATGAGGGGCATAATTTGACCCAAAGTATAATCAAGTCTATTATAGAGTAAAGAACTTAATGGAAAGGATTTTCGTATATGTGACTCAGGGATCCCTGCAATGATTTGCTAAAATTATTTTTGGTAACATTGTGAACAAAGAGTTGGGAAAAAGTCAGGAGGTTCCCACACAGTGTTATACTAAAAGAAAGGAGCCATCCTTTCAAATACACATGCTCTCATTGGGTAAGACTTATCTATTTCAGTAACTAACCAATCCAAATCCATCTTCCTTTCTAGGAAAACAACATTTTGTGGGTGAGGAGCAGAAGCTGATGGTGGAGAGGGGAAGGATTAGAAAATGATGGAACCAGTAGAATTTAAATTCCTTGACGCAGGACTCTCATTTTTGTCTTAGTCACCTTAGTACCCAGCACAATGCCATTTATTTAATAAATGTTTGTTGTATTAAATATAGGTCAGGACAGAGAGAGATTAAATCAGTACAAACCCACTAGTTCTTTTTAATCCATGTTCAGCTGATCTATGTATTAGCGGTTTTATAGCTATAAACCTAAGACAGTCATTTTTTTCTGCAACTTTTTCATATATTCCTAAACATAAAGTGCTATACCTGAATGCTGGCTCCAAGTACAAATAAAACTAGAAATTCTGAACACCCATGAGGACTACAGATAACAGTGTGTGGCAGTCAGGATTAAAAGAATACTGACAACTTGGACCAAGGGTTGG
Organism: Phalanger gymnotis; assembly: GCA_028646595.1. Lineage (NCBI taxonomy): Eukaryota > Metazoa > Chordata > Mammalia > Diprotodontia > Phalangeridae > Phalanger > Phalanger gymnotis. Next base: position 258,983,906 of record CM053626.1, on the reverse strand, counting down.
CAAACCATGGGAATTGGGATTTGTGCAAATGAACAGATAATTCTAAATTTTTAAAAAAATCTGTTATTTCAAATAACCTAAAAATTCCCATAATCTCCAGTAATCTTGCTAATACTATTAACTAATTTAGTAAGACTCCTGCCCAAATTATGACAATTTCAAAAAGAATAGAAATTAAACTTGTGAGGATTTGACTTCTACTTCAAAGCTGAACAATAAACTTCATTTAAAGTCTTAGAGTAACAGTAAGATCTGTAAGAACTGTGTAGTAATGCATAAGTGAAAATGGGAGACAGTGTGTTTGGTTTTGTTTGGAAGTAACATACATAACATAAGAGTCAAACCTGCAATATCCTTGTTCTTTCTACTTGTGTCTTATCTGAATGCATAGATATGCTTTGCAGCCCAGTAATTTTATGAACTGCATCACTCAAAAGATCAGCTCCCAGCTTACAGTCCACGAACACTAGCACTGGAGGCTTAAAAAGTTTCTCATCCTAAAAAAAAGAGAAGTCATTTGAAAGAACTATTTTAGGTTATTCATATTACACAGCCTATGGTGGAAAATGCTTCTGAGTATATTACATTTAGCAAACTGGCTAAACAGTTATTACAACTGATATGGGACAAAAAGGGGTTTGTTCCAACAAGCATCTTGCTTAAAGTATTCTCCCAAGTGTCGACAATCCAATTCTTTTCCCCTTCTCAGAAGACAGAACTAAGGGTAGACTCATATACTTCTTACCCCCTTAAGGATAATAGAATAATAAAATTTTACAAGACACTTATGAAGGACTTATGAAGAATGCTAACCAGCTCCAGAGAAAGAACTGATGGAGTGTAACCGCAGATTGAAGCATACTTTTTTTACTTTCTTAATTTTTCTTGATTTTTTTTTTGGTCTGTGTTCTTTTGCAATATGGCTAATGTAGAAATATATTTTGCATGACTGTACATGCATAATCTATATCAAAGTGCTTGCTTTCTCAAGGAAGGGGGAGTGTAGGAAAGAAGGAAGGGAATTTAGAACTCAAAAATTATAAAAAATGAATGTTAAAAATAGGTTTTTACACGTAATTGAGAAAAATTAGAACATTCTTTAAAAAAGAATATTAAAATGTTCATCCTTAATTTAAATCCTAAAAATAAAAATAAGTTGGTGCTAAATAAAAATAAATTTTCTCCTATTCACTTAAAAGTAGTTTTTATTCCTAGACAAGTGGGTTAAATACACTTGGGGGGTTATTTTAGAGAAGATGCTTGTTTCAATAGGATAAACCTCTTTCTTAGGGGTCCCATTCATTAAAATAAGTCACACTTTATCATTAGTCATTAAGAAAAAAAAATACAAAAATCTTTTCTTTCTCTCTCTCTCCGTACCCTGCACTTTTCTACCCCAGCATCAATATACTGACAACAAATCATAACCCATTAGGGACAACAAGCACACTTTAAATACTTCCTGCAGAGGGGAAATATCACATGTAACTGAAGTACTCTAGTTATTCAGAACTTTAAAAAATCAGCCAGTGTCCACATATGCTCAAAGGGATTATATGGCACAGAGGAGAGAGTGCTGACCTTGGAGTCAGAAAGACCTGACTTGGAATCCTTCCTCATACACTCACTAGCCTTGAGACCCAGGGCGAATAACTTAACCAGTCTCAGCCACAGCTTCCTCATCAGTAAATGAAGGGGCTGACTCAGTGGCCTTTAAGGTCCTTCTAAGTTCTCTAAGGTCCCAGCTCTAAATCTATGATCCTAAGTGTTAAGATTTTTCCATATGCGCATTCTAGAAAATTAAGGGAAAAAGAATTTCAACTTTAAATTTCAACTGTAAAAATGTAATTTTCTTATGACTTTCAGGAAAAGCTAGGAAAAAAGTAGAGGTTCAATCAAATGTGTCAAATTTTCACGCCAATTCCACCTAAAATCATTATTGTCAAAATTGGGAGAAAAAAATGTTCCCATTATCTGCCAGACTTTAAATGTAAAAGTGTATTTCTCTACTCACATTTAAGATCTCAAACAACTTTTTCTTTTTGGAGGGCTCTTCTACCCACAAAATAATCTGGCGGACATTGGGACAGGGCAAATTTTTTTCTCCAATGATAATTCTCACAGGATCATGTAGAAGTTGGCTTGCCAGACGTTCTATGCTTGCTGGAATTGTGGCAGAAACCAAAATTGTCTGACGATCGAGAGGAGTGTTTTCCAAAATGTCAAGGACTTGCTGTTGAAAGCCCATCTTTAACATGGTATCAGCCTAAAACGAAATTATCATAAAGTTACAAAATGCTACACTTACAAAAATAAAGTGGCTGACACTTCAGCATCGTAAATATCAGTGTGAACGTCCATCATACAAGGAAAATAAAAATAAAACATTTCACCATTCTTTAACTCTTCATTCAAATTTGTCATGGCACTCAAATATTTTAAACATTTGCCTGTTGTTCTCTAGATATAGCTTGAAAACGGTTGTATCACAATATTACCATTTCACTCTACTTTTTTTAGAGTCGCTCACATGTGAAAAGCTAGCTGCCTGAAGCCAAAATCTAAAACAAGTGTGACCTCTAAAGCAGACATGTATGCACACAGAGTACCGAGCCTAGTGGGAAGTATATTCTATTCCTTGCCCAATGACTACCATAGGACTTAGGCATTCTCTCTGAATTTCAGTTTCTTGTGTGTAAATTTAAGTAATAATACTCCCTACCCAACTACAAAGAAAGAAAGTGGAAAAGATAAGCCATCATTCCCTTCAGGAGTAAAAGGGGCATGAGAGGTCAGATGCTAAAATGGAGAGCCCCCTGGACAAGAAGGCAAGAACTGATTTCTGATCTTGCTTCTGAGACTTACTAGTAGTGTGTCCTTTGGCAAGTTACAACCTTTCCGAGTCTTAGTTTCTTCATCTTTAGGTAAAATGGGGATAATAATTCTGGTACAACCTGTCTCATGAGGTTGCTGGGAAGAAAGTATTTTATAACAAAGATAATAGGTGACATTGATGTAGCATTTTAGCGCTTGCAAAGCACTTTGCATAAATTAACTTATTAATATACTGTATAAATTCGAAGTATTACTAAAGATTATAACTTCATATACTTTGGTATAGCATTATCTTACTTAAATGGATGATGGTTATTAAATAGCTTAAATATATATTGTAATACAAATGTGAGTTATTGTTCTTACCCTGAAGATAAAAGAGTCAAGAGTTAAGAAGACAACAGAGTCAATGGACAAGAAAAGAAACAAGTTTAAGTCTCCCTAGGCTTGAAAACCCTATAGTCCCTTCACTGCCACACTTCTTAAACAGACAGTATACCCCTGGCTGCTTCCATTTCATCACCCTTCATTCCACCCTTTATCCCTTGTTATCTGGCTTCCAACATCAATATTTTGCCAAAACCACATCTTTCAAATGTCAACGATTCCAAAATATTATCCTTCCAGGAAGATCCAAAAATCTTTCCCCAGTCCTCATCCCTTGTTACCTGTCTGTAACACTGAACTCTGTCCCTGTAACTTTGACTTCCGTGATACTATGTAATCATAGTTTTTCTTTCTCTGTCTCATTCACTGGATCCTTCTCAAATTCTTTGTGCATGCCAACCCCTCAACCTCCAAGTGAGTCACTGGCTCTTGTTTTTTTTATTTAAAAAAATGTTTTAATGATGATTTCCATTTTCATTTCTTCTTACACAACAGTCATTTTCTAGTATGCCTCCATGCCCACAGAACTCTTATCTTGTAACAAAAAACTTCTGCTTTTCTTCATACATTCTCTCTCTCATGACTCTAATTTATTACCTCAATCGATCATTTATTAAGCACCTATTATGTACCAGGAATCGTGCTAGACCCTAGAGATGCAAATACAAAGAATGAAATGCTCTCTACTCTAAATGAACTTACACTTTAATGGGGGGAGGCAAATACATAAAAAATATATAGCATAAATAAAAGCTAATCTGTACTATACACATATTTATACACATACACATATATATGCATATACACAATACATATACGTGTGTATAGCTATATATAATACATAAATACAGAGCACTACTTGGAAGAGGACACTCAGTTGGTGAGGAATCAATAAAGACTTCTCTAACAATGACTCCAAATCTACTCCAGGCTCCCTATTTTGAGCTACCTACATGATATCAGAAGTTCCTTTTTCGTCTCAAATTCAACATATCTAGACTATCCTCATACCCTACCTGACCTGCTATTTAAAAAGAAGATGGGGGGCAGCTAGGTGACTCAGTGAGTAGAGCACTGGCCCTGGAGTCAGGAGGACCTGACTTCAAATCTGGCCTCAGACGCTTGACACACTTACTAGGTGTATGACCCTGGGCAAGTCACTTAACCCCAATTGCCCTGCCTCCTCCTAGAAGGTGCCGTATCTAACCAGTTGCTAGATCCTGTAGATTCTTCTTTCACGATGGCTCTCACACTCACTCCTTTCTCCAGATTCTTCCTTCCACTGCCCTAGTTTTAGCCCCCAACTCATCACGCCTGCACGAATTCCTACCACAGCTTCTGCTGGTCTTTCTGAAACCCAGTCCTTCTCTTCTTCAATCCACACTGTACACTGTTACAGCCAAACTCACCTCCCTACACAATGCTCAAGTAGCTCCAAGAGCTTCCCATCATACCAAGGCCAAGCTCTTCTGCCTGGTTTTTAAGGCCACCACAATGTGATTCCTCAATCCTATCTATCCAACCTTATTTCTCTTTAGTTCCCAAGACCTCAGCTTCTATCTCACAGAACCCACAGCATACATGCCTTCTCCTGCCTTTGTCTTGCTACATGCTCCTCCCCCCACCTCTCTACTCATCCATACACTAGGTCCAAATCTCAAATTTGAGCAAAGCTCTCTAATAACAAGCATATTGATTTCATCCTTCTTAACTTCTTTCAAATTTATCATCTATATAAAAAACAAAAACCTAGCACAATCATGTCCTATTCACTAATTTCCCCTACTGTACAATTAAGCATTACATTAGAGTATAATATTTTAGACAGCATGCTGTCTTGGTGACTGACTGTTTCAAATATGTTTATCTTCCCCAATTAGAGTATAAGCTTCGTGTGAATCAGAACTGTCTCATCTGACCTTTAAACACTGTTCCACCTTGTAGAGTACAGGGTATTCGGTAGAGACTCAATATATAATGGAAAAAGAAATGGAAGAATAAAAAGAACTCAAGTGAAATGCGATGAGGATAAAATGTTTCAATTTTAACACAACACCAATTTATCAGACTCAAAATTTGAGAAAATTTGCAAACTTTTCTAACCAACTAACGTGGCTGACCCAAAGTTTGAGATCCTAGAAAATCTATATGCAGACCAGATCTATAAAATTTTGGTATTAAGTCAGCCTTGATAACTAATCCTCTTAAGGCATAGCACGACCAGCTAAGATCAGATCATGTTCCTGTTAATAAGAGGAACATGTTTATTTATTTTTTAATTTTAACTTTCAGTTCCCAGTTCTCTCCCTCCCACTCCCCCTCCCATCGAGAAGGCAAGAAACACAATATCCACTGCACATATGAAGGCATGCAAAACATTTCCATATTAATCATGTTGCAAAAAAAAAAAGCAAGAAAAAGAAAGTAAAAGCTGTTTCAATCTGCATTCAAAGTTCATCAGTTTTCTCTCCGAAGGTGGATAGTACTTTCCATCCTGAGTCCCTCAGAAATATCATGGATCATTGTACTGATCAGAGTAGCCAAGTCTTCCACATTTGATCACTGTTACAATATCATTGTACCATGTTCTCCTGGTTCTGTTCACTTTGCATCACTTCATCTAAGTCTTCTCAGGTTTTTCTGAAACCATTCCCTTCATCATTTCTCATAGCACACTAGTATTCAATCATCTTCATATACCCTAACTTGTTCAGTCATTCTCCAATTGATGGGCATCCCCTTGGTTTCCAATCCTTTCCCATCACAAAAAGAGCTGCTATAAATGTTTTTGTGCATAAAGGTTCTTTTCCTTTATCTCTGATCTCTTTGGGATACAGACCTAATATTTGTTGAGTCAAAAGATATGCCTTTTGGGCATAGTTCTAAATTGTTCTCCAGAATGGCTGGACCAGTTTGCGATAACACCAACAGTGATATGTGTGCCTACTTTTCCACATCCCCCCTACCATTTGTCATTTTCCTTTTCTGTCATGTTAGCCAACCTGATAGCTGTGAGGTGGTACTTCTGAGTTGTTTTAACTTGCATTTCTTTAATCAATAGTGATTTAGAGAATTTTTCAAATGGCTATTGATAGGTTTGGTTTCTTTTTTTGAAAACTGCCTGTTCATATCCTTTGACCATTTATCAACTGGTGAATTGTTCTTATTTATAAAAATTTATATAAAATTTTTATAAAAAATTTATATAAAATTTTTATAAAAAATAAAGATTTATAAAAATTTGACTTAATTCCCTGTATACAAAGCATTTCTTAAGAGACAGAGCATTGCCCTTCCCCAGGCACAGAGAAGAGATCTCTGGTCGGCTTTCTAAGTCAAAAGAGTACCACCCTGTGCATGCATGTGTGTGTTGGGTGTTTAGGGGGAAAGGTTACTGTCCTTTGAGTATATGTGGTTCAACCTGGCTTTGTTGTTTTTTTTGGACCAGAGGTTCTTCACATTATTTTTCTGCCATGGACCCCTGGGAAGTCTGGTGAAGACTATAAACCCTTTCTCAGAATCATATTTTTTAATGCATAAAATGTATAAAACTGAAAAGAAAACCAAAGGTTAGTGAAAATAAGGATGTAATTTTTTTCCCATACGAATTTTTTCCCACACAAACTGATTCCCTAAATCAATCCACACATCTGTTAGGGGTCTAAGGACAGCAAGTTAAGAACCCCTATATCTAGAGAGTCTTAGGTTTTCAACATTAAAAGTTGCCTCAAATCACATTATACAATTTGGTATTTTAAAAAATATATACATATATTTTTAAAACACTTACTTCATCTATGACTACTATTTTTATGCCACTGAGTTCCACAGAGCTCTGTTTCATTATTTCCAGAAGTCTCCCAGGAGTTGCAATTATAACCTTATAGAAAAAGAAAGGCAAAATTAAAGGATGAAAAAAAATCAGATAATAATTTTGGGGGGTTGAGACCTTTGATTTCATATATGTTGGGACAGTCCCTCCTGACTTCTAGGAAATTATATATGGCAAGTCCACAAAAGGCCTAACAAATACTGTGTTATTCTACCTTTCAAATATGCCATAGAGCAATTCAATGTCAAAATCAGCACGGTAGGCAGATCCTGAGTGTGCCAAACACATGGGCACAGGAGGCAGAATGGCACTTAATAAATATTTATTGACTAACTGAAATTGCAGAGGTGGAAGAGATTTCAGAGATTATCAATTCCAATTGCACATGGACAATAAATCCTTCTACCATGGCCATTCCTTTATCCTTACTGGGATAGTCATCTAGGAATCATCTAGCCTCTCCCCGAAGAGCTCTGGAGATGAAGAACTCACTACCGTCCACTTTGGGACCACTCTACTTCTTAGGAAGTTTTTCCTTCTATTGAGCCAAAATGGAGCCTTGGACAACACACGCTCTTACCTCCTAGTTCTACCCTCTGGAGCTGAGAAGATCAAGTTTAATTCTTCTTTCACCTGACAACCTTTCAAATACTTGAAGTCTGTTCTCATCACTCCCCACCCCCCTTCACCAAATCTTCTATTCTTCATGCTAAATGTCCTCTAAGAATCCAAAAAAACTCCTTTGGTTTTGTTGGGGCTTTAGGGGCACTTGTTACAGGATGCTTCTGCTTTAGATGTGCCCATTCTACCGGTCCTTTTCTTGAAATTCCCATGCTACATGTGTATACATATGGGGCCTTCCTAGCATCCCCCTGCCCAGGACCTCAGAGACAGGGAATGAATCAGATGCACCTGAGAACCTTTCCTCTTCCTATACAAATGCATGGTGCATCCCTACATCATGAAACTGCCCGAATGTAGAAGTGATAAGGATCTGGGCATCCTGCCAATCATCCAAAAGGGAGCGATCAGAGACTGGCAGATCCTGAGTGTGCCAAACACAAAGGCGATCTCTTGTAGTGCCATCACTGACCACTGGCCCCTCTTTCTCATCCTGCTCTAGAGAACATTGTGAATGAAGTTTCAGCAACCTTCTTGCTTATGACTTTAATTACCTCCTGGAATGTCTCATGTTAGGCCTTAAGCTGTCTCTTAAAACACGTCATAATAAATGCTTATTACATTAAGTATTACTAGTCTGTATGCTTATGAAAGTATACTTAAGTCCCCAGACTGCTGGAACTGACTGGGATAGTGCTGGTCCCTTCAAATAACCCTTGTAAGGCATGATTTCTATCTAGTTTTCTAAGTGGTCTGGATGCCTTCCTCACGAATGACTGCAGTTTGTCCATGTCCTTAAAATGCTGTGCCTAGAACTGAACAGAAAACTACAGATGTGGTCTGATGGGATAGAGGGCAGTGAAGCCATAAGCTCCCTCATTTTGGACGCTCTATTTTCATTCGTGCAGCATGCGTTGGCATTAGTTTTGGGGCTACCACGTCATACTGTTGATTCACACTAAGCCTGTAGCCCATTAAAACAAACCAAACCATTTTCTCAGTCCTCTACTATCTAGTCAAGTATCTTCACTTTCACCCCTGCTCTGCTGATCTTTTGCACCCAGGTGTTGGACTTTACATTTCTCTCTACCTTATTAGGTTCAGTGCCTCATTCTAACCTGTCTAGACTGCTTTTGGATCTTGGTTCCATCATCTGACATATGTGTTAATCTACGCAGCTTCACGTGATCATGTTCTTCTATGCCTTTACCCAAGTCATTGTTAAAAAAAAATGTTGAACAGTCAAGCACAGGTCCCCTGGGCACTCCACTAGACACTTCCCACCATAACGACATCAACCCATTAAACAATTTCTTTAGGCTGGCTTACATACTTAATGACAAATCTAATTCTATCATCAAGCCCATATTAGCACAGTGGAGAGAGTGTAGAGACTGAAGTCAGGATGACCCGAGTTCAAATCTGGCCTTAGGGGCTTACTAGCTGCGTGACCCTGAGCAAGTACTCAGTTTCCTCTACTGTAAAATAGGGATAATAACAGCACCTACCTCCCAGGTTGCTGTCAGGATCAAATGAGCAATAATTATTAAGCACCTAGCACAGTACTTGGCACATAGTAAGTTCTATATAAATGTTAGCCACTGTGACTACTGTCACCTACCTACTTTGCAGGGTTGTTGTGAGAATCAATTGAGATAGTGTTTGTAAAAAGGTTGTAAATAAGTTTGTAAAAATTTCCTTTATGAGATACTATTCTCTTTTATAAATTTTCCATCAAGTAAATATGCTTTTCCCTTAGCTCAGTGCCTGGCACATATAAAGTCTTATTCCTTTCTCTTCCTTCTTGCCTACAAAGAAATCACAAGAAACTTGGCCAAATGCCTTGTTAAAATATAGGAAGAATATGTCAATGGAATTCCCTTCATCTACCAGTCTAGTTACCTGTTCAAAAAGGAAATTAAGTTAGTCTTGACCCGTTCTTGATGAACCCTCTCACTGATTACCACTTCCCTTTATAAGTGCTCCTTCTTTCTTTTTACCATACGACTAACTGTTCTATTGTCCTTTAATATACACCTTGAAAAAGTTGTTTATCATTTTTACACAATTATCTTACCTTACTTTTTGAGAAGAAAATGTTTCACAGAAAATACAGTGTTAAATGTCTGCTTGGAAAGTCTATCTGAAACTAAATCCTGCAATTTCCTCTGAATGTAAACTTTCCTTTCCTCTTTCGCTTGTAAAATGCCATCTTAGTTCTTACCTTAACATTCTGTTTCAGGCGATGGAGCTGGGGAGGTAAAGGCAAACCTCCAACGAGCAGGACTGTTCTCATGTTTGGCAGGCCACACATCAGCTCCTTAGCTTGTCTCTCTATCTGAATGGCTAATTCCCTGGTTGGAGTGAGAATAAGTGCTGATGGAGTTCCATTCTAGAAATAAAGAAAGGAAAAAAAAAAAGACCATCAAAAATACCAACCATTAAATCTTTTTTATCCCTGTGAAGACTCTTCTTTAACCATTAATGACTTTTCCGCCTTCTGAGGTCCGTGCATTCCATTTACACCATTTTCTCCCCATTCTTGCTCTGTGATTTACCAGCCTCTTTCTGCCAGCCCAACACTCTTTGCTTCATTCTCAGGCTATTTCTTCCATGTTCTCAAGCAAGCAATTTCCTCCCTTCTTGTGTTAGCCTATTGAATTCCTACTCATCCTTTAAGACTTGCCCCAAATGTTATCTCCTATAAAACGCCTTCCCTCATCCTACTGTTAGGATAGGATAGGCCTGGCTTCTAAGATCTCCCATAAAGTTTTGTATGTGATATGTATTATGGCTGCCACAGTGGCCTCTGAGACTACAAGCTTGAAAAAAGCAGAAACAATGCTTTATCTAAATTTCCCATCTCACCCAGCATCTAACACAGTGATCTGCAGGCATTTAATGTTCATTATTGTTGTTTTAGGGAGAAGTAGGCAATGTGAGTAAACTGTAATGCTACTTATTGTTCACAAACGAATGGGCAGCTATCTGGTTTAATTCTAGAAAGACTAAAAGATGTAAAGTTGCAAGTGGAGCTCGGATATTCTTCCTTTCACCATCAATCATACTTTTATGATGTTCTCTATTCCTCTCAATCCTCCAGAGGCATTTTCAGGTCTGTGGGGGGGGGGGGGGGGGAATGGTCACAACTGCGCCTCAAAAGTGGGGAAGAAGGGAGAATTTCATTCACAAATAAATTTGGTCATTTGTAGGGCCTATGAATTTTTTGGATCATTCATCCAGTTACCGCATCGGTAGGACCCTCGGAAGGATTTTATTTTAGATTTTGCACTTATGCCCCTGAACTACAAAACTTGCTCGGGTTACTTATAAAAAGACAAAGGAAAATTTATTTGGCCCCCTTTTTTATATATTGAGGACTGCTTGAACCCACAAATAAAATTATGGTGATACCAGTTAATAGTGTAATATACCCAATGTAGGTAGGTCCTTTGACCTTTTAAACTGGTACATGTAAAAGTTTTATGTTTTGTTTTTATATATTCCGGCCCATACCCTGTGTTTTCATGTACACTCAATGTACGCCTGTAAGGCTGAGATGCAACAAAGATCAATTCTCTCCTGCTTGTGCTCATTTTGGCCTAACAATCAACACCAAGAAAACAGAGATTCTCCACCAGCCAGCAACACATCATTCATATGTGGAACCATTGGTTACAGCAAATGGAGACATACTGAATGCTGTGGATAAGTTCACTTACCTTGGCAGTACACTTTCCAGGGACGTACACACAGATGATAAGGTGGATGCACACATTGCTAGAGTTAGCTCAGTGTTTGGGAGGCTCCAAAGAAAAATGTGGAAAAGAAGAGGTATCAGACTACCTACCAAAGTGAAAGTCTACAGAGCTGACCTCATTGTTGTATGCCTGTCAAACCTGGACAGTCTACCAGTGCCAGGCAGGGAAACTGAATCGCTTCCATTCGGATTGTTTTAGGAAGATTCTGAAGATCACCTGGCAAGATAAGGTACCAGACACTGAGATCCTTTCTTGAGCTAAACTGCCAAGCATTCAAACTTTTCTGTAGAGAGCACAACTCCAATGGGCTGACGATGTTGTTCTAATGTCAAACATAAGTTTACCTATAAGACTATTTTGTAGAGAACTCACACAAGGCAAGTGCTAACACAGAGGTCAGAAGAAGCGATACAATGAAACCTTCAAGGTCTCTTCGAAGAATTTATGTATGGATTGTGAGACGTGAGAGATACTGGCAAATGACTGCCCGGCAAAATGTGCCTCCATTAAAGAAGGTGTTCTGCTCTATAAGCAAAGCAGAACTGCAGCAGCTCAAGAGATTTGTGAGATGTACAAATTTAGAGACCTCTCCGCTCCAAATGTTCATGTGGACTATTTGTGCCTGACCTGTGGTACAGCCTTCTGAGCTCATATAGGTCTGATCAGGCACAGTCAGACACACTGTACCTCGACCCTAACACAGTGATGTCATTTTGGTCCTCTTCAAGAAGGAAGTACAGAAACCAACGCATATGCTTGAATCCTTCTGAATTATATATTATTTATAGACTCCTTTCCATCTATGTTGGTTATCTCATATGTATGTATATGGATATGTGTATACATTGATATGTAGTATTCATAATTTCATTTTAACATATGGATAAATATTATGAAAAGTACTAATTGGAAATTGACAAGAAAATTTTTTATGAGATATTATTCTCTTGCATAAATTTTCCATTAAGTAAATATGCTTTTTCCTCAGATTGTGCTTTTAAGTAAATAAGAAATACCTAGCAGACCATAGTGAAGTCTTTGTTTCAACTTGACATTTTAAATGTTTTGTTCTATGACAATTTTTGAAGGAGCTGACTGATCTTGACTACATTGGGTTGTTCAGTTGTTTCAGCTGTGTCTGACTCTTTATGACCCTAATTGGGGTTTTCTTGGCAATGATAATGGAGTGGTTTGCCGTATCCTTCTCTGGCTCATTTTACAGATAAGGAAACTGAGGCAAACAAAGTGAAGTGACTTGCCCAGGGTCACACGGCTAGTAAGTGACTGAGGCCAAATTTCAACTTAGGAACATGATTCTTCCTGATTCCCGGCCTGGTGCTCACACATTGCACTTCCTAGCTGCACCCACCCTGGCAAATAGTGTTTACTAAATGCTTGTTGAATGAATTAGGTTTTTTTTTTTGTTAAGGTTTCTGATGCTTTTTTAAAAAAGGAAAAGAAAAAGGTCTCTGCCCAGTGGTTCTGTTCCTGTCTTTGCAATGTGTAAGTATAGGATATTAAGGGAATGGGAGATCAGACTGTCCATGTGAACTTTAACTTACTTTTTCCAAAGCTCTGATGATAACAGGAAGTAGGAAAGCTGCCGTTTTTCCTGAGCCTGTGTCAGCACTACACACTATATCCCTTCCCAAAAGTCCAATAGGAATCATCTGCATCTGAATGGGAGTTGGAACTTCATAGCCCGACTTCTTCAAATTGCAATTCAAGACTTCAGGGAAACCACAATGTTCAAAGTCTATGATAGGTCTTGGGACTTCTTGGCCCTGTACTGAAATTCCTAGCTGTAGCTTAAGGTTCTCAACCTGGTCATCCAGAAGGCTTAAAATAAAGGAGTGTTCTTTATAGGCATAAAAGGCATCAAGGTGGGGAGATTCAGGCTCAGAGCTGGCTTTTTGAAGGTTAACGTTTTCTTTCTTCTCTGTAACTTGTAAAAGATGTTTTGCTTTGCATTCCAAGCTACAAACATCTGCATCAGTCTTATCACAAATATATTCTCCATAACGACCGCAGACAACACAGACAGGCTCCCCTGGTTCTGCCAAACGCTGGGTTTTAGCGAAAGATTTTATTGGCTCTTCTGGAACACAGCTGTCTTCTGCACTCTGCTCAGGTCCAACTAAACAAACTGCAGCAAAGTGACCATCTGAATCTGGCAATGCGCCTAATTCAGGGCTGTGCCTGGCTGATGGCGCTGAGGTTTCTTCCCCCACTAAGGCAACATTTGGGATCTCTCTGTCTTCGTCTGATGACAGCTTTTCTCCTTGTGGTTTAAGTTTCTTAGCCACACCACCCTTGTCATCATCAGAAACATTCCGTTTGACTTTCAGAGATCTTGGAATAAACATCCTTCAGTATTGCTGTTGAGGAAAAGCTATAATGAAATTTGTTCCCTCCCTCCACCCTATTCCTAAATCATTCTTTACAGAAAAAAAAAAAGGCACTAGACTATTACCTACATGGCGCTGGACTTCTTTTCTAATCCCTCCTAATTCTAGTGCCTGTTTTTCGTTAATTATTTCCTATTTATCTTGTATATAGCTTGTTTGTACATACTTGTTTGCATGGTTTCCTCTCATTAAATTTTTATCTCATTGAGGGCAGGGACTGTCTTTTGCCTTTCTTTGTACCCTAAGCTCTTAGCACAGTGCCTAGCACACAGTAGGAACTTAATAAATGCTCAGTGACTACAGGAATACAATGAAATATTACATAAAAATCTTGTCTAGTACCATCATTTATCCACAAAGTGCATTCAATAACTATTTCTTGGAGGCTAATGGGTTAACTTCATTTTGAAAAATCAAATGCCATCTGACTTTTGGGGTAACTCCGGTTTCATTTTCAAACAGCAGAAGTAAAACTACCAGCTTATGGACTATCTGAGACGCGGCCGAAACCCGTTTTTACCTAATACCACATTAATGGAAAGACAAAATGAAAGTGGGTAGCCAACAAGATATAAACCTTTTATAAGGATTATAACCTTTCGTGTTTGGATTTTTCTGTAATCATTTGCATTTACAAAAAAAGAAAAGGTGGGGGGGGGGGATTGGCACGTGTTGTCATTCAAACTTTAAAAAATTATTTCAACAAAAGCTAAGGGATCAATTGCCAAATTTCAGTTTATAGTTCAGATCCCCTTCTCCAAAACGAAGTCAGTAATTCCCCAAAGCTCCTGGATTGCCAGAGCCCAGCAGGAGGCCCAGACAACGCCCCCTTCTCTCTTCTCCCCGCCCCAGTCCCTCCACGCACAACCCGCACTTCCAGACTAGCCCAAGCAGGCGAGGTGGGAGGGGAGGGGGCGGGGCACTCGGCCCCACCCCGCCCCTCCCTCGGGGAGCGGAGTGCTCCTGGCTGCGCAGCCGCAGCAGCGGCGTGGGCAGCTCTGTAATCTCCTCCCTTCCCCCCCATCCTCCCCACAATCTCGTCCCCCAGCTTTACGTCGGCGCCGTTGCTAGGATACGGGGAGGGGACAGGGAAGTAAGGGCGTCCACAAGAGGTGCCGCAAGAGTAGAGAAGGGACTTCCTCTCCTCGTTTTCCCCCGCCTCTCTTCCTCCATAGGGAAGGAGGAGAGAACAGGAAGGAAGAGAAGTCGTTCCTCCTCCTTCTCTTGGAGCGGCTCCGCACTCGGCGCCATCTCACCCTCCGAGGTCCTCGGGCGCGTCCGCTCCTCGTGGGGAACCCGGCTTCGCCAAGTCTCAGGACTTGTGCTGCGGCCTACGACGTGCGGCCGGCCGCGCCCGGCCTCTGAGGCTGCCTTGCGCACGCGCCGGCGCGCGTTCCTTCCCCCCAGGGTTCCCTGCGGGCTACCAGGGGAGGCCAGGGCACAGCCGGAGGGGATCCACGGTGGGGGAAGGCACTCGGGGGTGGCGAAGGCTTGGAAAAAAGGGAAGAGCTGGAGCGAGCTAGCATTTCCGGGGCCGGACTCGGGGCGGAGCATGCCCAGACGGACGCATCCCGAGCTGGGGAGGGCTTGCAAGAGGGAGTGGGCTCAGCTTCAGCCTCCCAACTGGGGCCTGAGAGGGAGCAAAGCTCCCCGCTCCTGCTGGGTTACAGAATGCAGGGCCTGCGGGGTGGAGCCATCAGGGAGTCGGGTCAATAAGCATTTATTAAGCGCCTACTGCTTACAGGCTCCGCGCCAAGTGCAGAGAGCCCATAGTTAGGGGTGCAGCTTGGAGAGCACCTTATTAGGATTTGGATTTTGGCTATACATTTTGCTCTCTGTTAGTATCTCGGTCCAATCTCATCCTCAGTTCTTCCTTTGTAAAAATGAAGGGGGTGGCCAAATAACCTCGGAGGTCCCTCCCAGCTCAAATCTTTGATCCTGTGATTCTAACCCTGCACAGAGTGGGAGAGTCAACAAAAAGCCAAAGTAAAGATTGAGCAGGACATCATAAAAGCGCCAAGCTAGGGTCTTAGAGCCCCCTCCTGAAGTCAATTCCAAGCCGGTGAGGACCTTGCATGTCTTAGTGGAATGGTAACTTCAGCACTGGCTCTGGAGGATTTAGATTCAAATTCTGTCTCTGATGCTTAATACCTATGTACATATGTTTGTGACTGTAACCTTGGTTTTTGGACTTTATGACCCCTGAGGTCCTTTGAAATTCTGGATCTGTGATCCTCCAAGGACCAGAAGATTGTAATAAGCATGTACCTTGGTTAGGTTACAGACCACCACAATAAAGCCGGTCACTTGGAAGTTTTTGGTTTCCTGGGGTATATAAAAGTTACACATACAAGTGCAATAGTATTATGTCTAAAAATAACAACGTATGGGCTTTAAATTTAAAATATTGCTTAAAAATGCTAACCATCATCTGAACCTTCAACAAATTGTTATCTTTTTGCTGGTGGAGGGTCTTACCTCAAAGCTGGTGGCTGCTGATCAGGGTGGTGGTGGCTAAAGGTTAGGATGGCCGTGGCAATTTGTTAAAATAAGACAACAATGAAGTTTGCCTCATCGATTGAGTCTTCCTTTCATGAAAGATTTCTCCCTAGCATGCAGTGCTGTGTGATAGCATTTCACCCACAGTAGAACTTAATTCCAAATTGGAATCTATTCTTGCAAGCTCTGCTGCTTTCTACTTTATCAACTAAGTTGATGTATTATTCTTTAATATTTTTGTGTCTCAGGGAATAGGGAGACCCAGGGGAGGGAGACTGGAACAGCTGGTCGGTGGAGCAGTCAGAACACACACAACATTTATCCACTAAGTTTGTTGTCCAAAACAATTACAGTAGTTACATCAAAGATTACTGATGACAGATCACCGTAACAGATGTAATGAGAAAGTTTGAAACATTGGGAAATGTGGCATAGACATGATGTGAGTGCATGCTATTGGGAAAAACAGTGTGGATAAGCTTGCTGGACACAGAGTTGCCACAAACCTTCAGTTTGTTATAAATAAATAAATAAAAATGCAATGTGAAGCCCAGTAAAGCAAAATGCAATAAAATTAAGTATACATGTATATGTATGTAAATATGTATACATGTATATGTAAACATGTATGGTGGTGTATACAGGCACACATACATATACACTTATTGGTAATGTATAAGCATATGTATGTTTATTATTGGATGTGTTACCAAAATTACAGGTGACTATTTGGCTTGGTGATCTCATCACCTCCTACAGATTCAATTCTAATGATTCTCAAATCTACTTATCTAGCCCTAACCCCTCTCCTGACCAGATATGAATCTCTTAACTGCCTATTGGATATCTTTAGTTGCATGTCCTGTAGACACTGTAAAACTCATAGAAGTGAACTCATTAGCTTCCCCTAAAAACCCTCTCCTCTCCCTAATTTTTTTCTTGAGGTCAGGACCATCCTCTTAGTCATCCAGACTCAAACCTAAGTACCATTCTCAATTCCTCATTCTCTCCCCCATATCCAGTCTGTTCCCTAGTCCTGTCAATTTTACCTTCTTATGCCTCTCCTCTGATATTACTGCAGTACTTTTGTTTGGTTTCCCTGCTTCAAGTCTGTCTCTGTTCTGGGCTATCTTTCACTCAGCTGCCAAACAGATAGTGCTAAAAGCCTAGGTCTGACCATGTCACTCACCCTATTCAATAAACTCCAGTGGCTCCCAATCATTTCCAGCATCTAATATAAAATCCTCAGTTTGCTATTTAAATACCTCTCTAACCAGACTGGGGCAGCTAGGTGGTGCAGTGGATTAAAGCAAACAGGTTAAGTGACTTGTCCAGGGTCACATAGGTATTGCGTGTTGCGTGTCTGAGGCTGCATTTGAACTCAGGTTTTCCTGACTCTATCCACTGCCCCTCCTAGCTTCCTCCTGCTCAGCACGCAGTAGAAGCTTAATAGAGGCTTATTGACAAACTGTGACTTTGGGAAAGTCACTTAACCTCTTTAGGTCTCAGTTTACTCATTTGTAAAACGGGTTTGGACTATATGGCCTCTCAGTTCCCTTACAACTTTAGATCTGTGATCCTCTGAGGACCAGAGGACAGGCTTAAATTAACTAAAGTCAGGAAAGCCTCATCACCAGAAGACAGGCAATAAGCTTCTAGGTATGGAAGACCAGCTATTATGAGACTGTTGCTACCTTATTTTAATAAAATAATGGCTCATGGATCTTTTGAAGTATTGAGATTATAAGAGCTCAAAAGTTCTACCACTCTTTCCTTTTTTGTACATTCCTATACTCTCTACCTTCCTTGCCTCCTCCATTCCCCATACAATATAGTTCACGAGTTGCAGGGTTAATAGAACTTTTTCTTCTAGAGGCTGCAGGGTTGAGCAGTGGATAGAGCACTGGAGTCAAGAAGACCGGAGTTCCAATCTGGCCTTGGATACTAGCTGTCTGACCCTGGGCAAGCAACTTTGACTTCTGTTTGCCAGAGTTTTCTCATCTGTAAAGTGGGGATGATAATAGCACTTATCTTCTAAGGTTGTGAGGATAAAGTGAGGTAGTATTTGTAAAGTGCTTTCCAAATCTCAAAATGCTACTACTGTGAAGTTTGGATTCGGTCAGAGGGCCACACTTGAGGACTTAGAGGGCCACAGGTTCCCCACCTCTGTGTTGTATAAAGGCTAGCTCTTATTATTTTTAGGATACCGTTTATTGTAAGTGATGGGGACAAAAGGACTTTAGTTTCATCTTGAGAAATGTCTTCAGATGTTCAGTTTGTGTTGGCATCTTAATATCCCCACATATCTGCATAGTCTTGGGCAGAGCTTTCCTCAAATCTGGCCTCAGTGTACTCATCTATAAAATGAGGGAGTTGGATGATTTCTAAGGTCTCTTCTTAGCTCTAGATCCCATGGTTCCTATTAAGATTAGATTTAGGTAGTTATTTCTTCACTGAGTTCAATTTGCTGTGCATACAACTCTAAACATGCCAGTATTTCATTATAAAATTAGAAAGATTAGGAAAAGAATGAGGGAAATTAAAGCAAGTAAAACATTTGTCAAAAGAGGGATGGGAAAGGAGAGAAACCAATTATAATCATAGACTAATGACAAATTCATACCACGGGGAAATGAAGGGTCAGGTTAAGTTACTGTAAGGCAATGCTATGGTGATTTCCAAGCTTATGGGACAAAAAAAAATGTCTGCTATATCCCCACCGGTAGCTGTAATCTAGGGCAAACAGGAAAGGAAAATGGACATATTATTTCTTTGTAAGTTTAACCATTATGACTGCACTTGGTAAAATGTCCTGATATTTAAGGGATAAGTCACTAACTTGTTCATCATCTGGGTTGATTTACAAATCTCAAGATTCTACCCGTGCTTGGAAGTATTATTAGGACAATAAGACACTGGAGTCGCACATTAAAAAGAGAAAGAGAAACTATGAAGTGGAGAGTTAGGGAGGGGAATGAACTCTAGGCAAAAGGCACAGAACAGCCAAGCAGTCAACAAGCATTTATTAAACACCAGGCACTGTACTATGCGCTAAGCATACAAAGACAGGTAAAAACCTTGTCAGGGAAGCTCACATTCTAATGGGGCTGACAACATGCAAAAAGTTGTACATCCAAAATACACATAATGTAATACTGGAGTAAATGCTGGAGTTCAGGGGGGTTACCAAGAAAGATACCCTGCAGAAGGTGGGATTTGCATGCAGTCTTGAAGCCAGCAGGCAGAAGTGAAAAGGAAAATTGAGGCATGGCTATAGTCAACGAAAAGGCACAGTTAGGTGGTGGAATGTAGTATTGTGAGGAACAGAAAGAAGGCTGAAGATACTGGATTTTAAAGTAAATGGGAGGGGAATAAAATATAAGAACACTGGCAAGATAGGAAGAAGACAAGTAGAGAAGGGCTTTAGTCAAATAGAATTTTATATTTCATCTTAGATGTAATAGGAAGCCCATGGAATTGGTTAAGAGGCTGACATGATCAGATCAATGCTTTAGGAAAATCTCTTTGACGGTTGTATAGAGAATATTTGAAATGGGGAGAGATAAATCACGGAAACCAGCCAGAACACTATAGTGTCATGTTTGAGGATGACAGCATGGAAGGGGGAATGTTCTCTGATAAGGCTAGAAAGATAGATTATATTTTGTCTTAGAGGCAATAGGAAGTCATTGGAATTGATTGAAAAGTGTAGTCACATGATGAGCTCTGCACTTAAGGAAAATCACTACAGCAGTAATGGGAAAGAAGGACAAAGGGGGGACTCCACTTAGAACACCAATTAAGATGCTACTGCCACATAATCAAGGACAGAGGTGAGGACTTAAAGGTGGTAGCAATGTGAGTAAAGGGTTGCTGTAAAGGTAAAAATGAAAAGATTGGACATAGGAGGTGAGGGAGAGTAGGGAGTCCAGGATAATGCTAGGATTAGAAACCTGAGACATTGGAAAGATGGTAGTGCCTTCAACAGAAATAGAAGAGTTTGAAAGGGTGGGAGGAGAGTTGAGGGGGAAAGATAATGAGTTAGTTTTAGACATGTTGAGTTTAAGATGTCTCCAGGACACTCAGTATGAAATGTCCATTGTCTTTTGGCGATCTGAGACTGACACTTGGGTGACTGATAACCTGGATATTTATAACTGTGAGTCACCTGCATAAACAAGACAATATTAAGCTCGTGAGATCTGATGAGGTTACTGAGAACATGGAGGGAGAAGAGAAGAGGGCCTGTGACGGAACCTTGGAAAACATGTTCCACAGAGAGAGGGCATGGTTTGTATGATGAGACAACAAAAGAGACAGAGGAGTGGTCAAATAAGAAAGAGGTGATCCAGGCAAGAGTGGTGTCATGAAAATCCAGAGAGAAGAGAGTATCCAGGAGGCAAGGGTGGTCAGTGGTGTCATGTGTAACTTTAGGAAGAGTAGTTTCAGTCATGGTTGGAATAATATGGTTGGAAGCCAGATTGAAAAGGACTTTGGAGTGCATGAGAGGAGAGAGCAAGCAGGAAGTACAGACATCTTTTTTTCAATGATTTCAGCTAAGAAAGGAAAGAGATACAGGACTATAGTTGGAGAGCATAGTAAAGGACTTCTAAAGATAGAGGAGCTAGGGGCATGTTTGAAGTTATAGGGAACCAGCTCATCAGAAATCATAGACATCAGTTCTTTAGCACCCTAGCATGTATTTTCTCAAGTTTTAAAGGCTTCAAGTCATGGTGGGTAGCTAGGTGCTTTCTTATCTTTTTACTTGTATTTCACTTCTCTGATAACTATGTTTTTTTAAACGTTCCAGTTCAAAGTCCATTATCCTTGATAGAGAAAACAAGCAAATAGGCTTTCTTTCTGTAATGGAAACATTACAATTAGCAGTTTGTGTCAGTCAATCCAAAGGCATTTATTGGGTGATTACAGATGCCAGGCACAGTGCTAGGGGTTGAAGACACAAACGCATAAGTGAAATAGTCTCTTCCCTCAAGAAGCTTACATTCTACCTGATGTGACAATGTGTATATATTTCAGTATATACGAAAGAAATGCAAGATAATTTTGTAGCTAGGTAGTAAAGTGGATAGAGTGCCAGGCCTGAAGTCACAAAGACTCATCTTTGTGAGTTCATATCTGGCCTCAGACACTTACTAGCTGTGTGACCCTGGGCAAGCCACTCAATCCTGTTTGCCTCAGTTTCCTCTGTAAATTGAGCTGGAGAAGAAAATGGCAAACCAATCTAGGATCTTTGCCAAAAAAAAAAACCCCAAATGGAGTCACAAAGACTTGAACATAACTGAAAAATGACTCAACAATAACGACAAATTTTGGAGAGCAGACACTAGTAGCTAGTGGGATGGAAGGGAGATCAGGAAAGGCCTTATACAAAAGATGGCATTTGACCTAAGCTTTGAGGGAAACAAGAAATTCTAAAAAAGTATAGATGAGGAAGGAGTGCATTCTAAGCATGGGAGGAATAACCCATGCAAATGCAGGATATGATCATGAAGGGCTGTGCGAGAGGAATAGGGAAATCACCTTTTTGACTGAACCATACATAAAGTGTGTGAGAAATATACTAAGACTGTAAAGGTAATTGGAAACCAGGTTGAAAGGACTTTGAATGCCAAAGGAGTTCAAATACCTTCTTGTAGGCAATAAGGAGCCATTGGAGTTTATTGAGTGGGGGAGTGATGATCCAGACTGCGCTTTAGGAAATTCACTTTGGTAGCCATGTAGAGGAGACTTGGAATAAGAAAAGTAATGAAGGTGCTTTTGTAGTAATCCAGGCAAGAGCAGATGGAAACTTCAACTAGGATGTTGGCTCTGAGATTAGAGAAAAGGGACAAATGGAAGACTTGGAAATTGAATCAGACTTGGCATGGGATGAGGGTGAGTGAGCAGTGGGGGATGATTCCAAGCCACAAGGATAGTGGTGCTCTCCATTGAAATAGGGAAGTTCAAAAGAGGGCTGGAATAATGAGTTCTGTTTTAGACATGTTGAATTTGAGGTACTTACCAGATATCTGGTTTTAAATGTCCAGTGGGCAGCTAGTGATGTGAGATTGTAGCACAGCACAGTGACTAGGGCTGAGAGTCATCTGCATGGGAGCTGATGAAGTCACCAAAAGAATGAGTATAAAAAGAGAAGGAAAGAGGGCCTAGGTTAGAGTCTTGCAATATACTCACAATTAGGGGATAGAAATGGATGATAATCCAGGGATATTGAGGATTGGTCAGACACATAGAAGGAGATTTGAGATAGAGTGGTGTTATGAAAACTTCAAGAGAGAGACTATCCCAGAGAAAAATGTAATCCACATCATTAAATGTGGCAGAGAAGTCAAGAAAGATGAGTACTAAAAAAGGTCATTGGTTTTGAGAAAAAGAAACAGAAGGGAAGGAAAAAGGAATTGGAGTATTATTGGACTACAAGCTTAATATGAGTCAACAGTGTGAGGTAGCTAATAGCAAAGACTAGAGTGATCCTAATTTGTACAAATAGTGTCTAGAACAAGGTAGATGATAACCCCATTGTATTGCTGGTCACAGCACCATTAGAATATTGGATCTAGTTCAGGGTGCCATATTTTAGAAAGAAAATTGACAAAGGTAGAAGGGTGAACCAGATGGTGAGAGAACTCACAATCAGGCTGTACTTGGATTGTTTGAAGGAGGTTTTTAGACTTGGAAAAAGAATACTTGGAGCTAGAGATGACATGATAGCTAGCTGTCTTCAAATATTTGAATGACTTTTATATCTAAGAGAGATTAGAATTACCAGATGTGGAGTGAGAGTGGGGGTCAGGGTAAGAAAAGGAAGGCAGATTTCAATTCAACATAAGTGAAACTTTTTTAACTGATAGAATGTCCCAATGTAACATGGGCTGTTTTGGAATGTAGTGAATTTACTGTCAGTGAAGGTGATACAAAGTGGAAATTGGATGACCCCTTGTTAGAAATATTGTTGAAAAGGTTCATGCTTTAGGTAATATTTGGCTTAGATAACTTCTAAGAGCCTTCCCAAATCTGAAACAGAGTTGTATCATTTAACTTTTGGTGTCAATTCAGATCAATCAAATTTCAGAATTCTTGGGCCTCAAATACAACTACTTCACAGGATTCTCTCTAATAAAGAACACTTCTGGTTTCCCTATAAGTACCACAAAGGCACTTTGCTATTTTTAATACATACTACTGTAGCTGTTGACTTCACACAGGACTTCACAAATGCATCTAATCTGCTAGTCTATTTCATGCTGAACTTTTCTCACGACTTTCTGGATGCCTTTCTGTTAGTAGGTCATGTTGAAACCACCAGCAGGAACACTCATACATTCTTATTCCATGTCCGCCTTTATGAAAGGGAGGAGCCCAGAAACATGTTCTCTATAGGACATCAAGGAGGGGCTGAGTTAGATAAGAAGTATGGAATGTACATCCTACATACCTATAACTTAGAGTTGTGCCCATGTCTTGGAACAGGAAATGCTGCAATTCTGTGAGCTGGCCTATATATTAGTCTCATGTGTTGTTGAGACATGAACTATAAAAATAATACCTAGCATTCTTTCATCCAAGCAAGCAAAAGGGCTTAGAACTATTACTTATTAGTTCCTCTCTACATCATGTAACATTCCCATGAAATTTGGTTGACAAGTAGAAAATCCCTTCCCCACTCTAAATGAAAAAGAGAAAGCATAGCCAGATATACTTTACCTAGTATTAGTTATTGGCGCAGACAAGTACTTTGAGCCCTAATTATTCCTTTTCTTTGTCAGTGGCACATCCCAGCTTTACAGCTTTAAAAACAGGTTTGATATTACAGTATGTAGTTTTAGATTAACCATGATCTATAACATAAGGATATGTGCTTTTAAAGGCACGTTAAAGTTAATACTTGTGGCAATATATTTTGTTGCTGATGATTCTGAAAGAGGCCTCAACTACTGATTTCTTGAATATCACGAGGTCTCTACTTTCTGTGCTGATCAATAGCAATTTTTCCTAACCAAACTTTTGCCATAGGTATGCCTATTGGTATAACTCTGTATAACTTCAAGCCTGGGTAATTTGCATAAATGTCCCCTCATTGGTAATGGGAATGATGCCTTGGAGTTAAATGCCTATGTGCAGAGTGGAGTTGTGAGAACTTTGGAAAGGAGAAACAGTTTTCATTCTTGCATTTAGAGAGTCACAAATGGTTCTAGACTTTCTTCAGAGAGAGAGAGAGATAGACAGAGAGAGAGAGAGAGAGAGAGACAGAGAGAGAGAGAGAAACAGAGAGAGAGAGAACAGAGAGAGAGACAGAGACAGAGAGAGACAGACAGAGAGAGAGAGACAGACAGAGACACAGAGAGAGAGAGAGACAGAGAGAGAGAGACCCAGAACTCTAGGACTGCATTTGGCCTCTCTCAGAGCAAGAACCGAGAATGTCTCTACTCTCTAAAGCTCTCATACCAATTATCTCAGGCTATGACTCTCATGGAGTCGTCATTCTCTCCAGGAATGACAAGTCTTATGAAAACACTGTAGTCTTGAAGCCTGAATTATAATGATGTAGTTCTTCAAAGCAAAGCTTCTAGGACACCAAATTAAGAGTGGGTAGTTCCAAACCTGTTTTGCTGATCAAGGGATATTGGTGACTTTTCTTTCTTCC
Source organism: Phalanger gymnotis (assembly GCA_028646595.1). NCBI lineage: Eukaryota > Metazoa > Chordata > Mammalia > Diprotodontia > Phalangeridae > Phalanger > Phalanger gymnotis. The sequence continues at coordinate 258,958,901 of CM053626.1, read as the reverse complement.
TACATCTTGGGCTTACAAAATACTAGCTATTAGATTTACAGGATCACCAAGACCTTGAGCACAAGGTGTTTTTGGTGCTGAGCTACAAAGAGTGTGTGTTTGCTGGCTTGAGAAGCTGGAGAAACAAGAATGACTTGATAGGAGATATGAGAATTTTGCAGGTACCTGTAAAAATGTTTTAAAACTCTAAATGAAGTAAGCTAAGGAAAACCTATTTCTAATGTTCTGTTTTCTAAATTCCTCATATTCATTGATTCTTATGGTATAATATTCCACATATTCATATGACATGATTTGTTCAACTGCCCCCTAATCCTTAAGCTAGCTTTTTGCTACCATAAAAAAGAGTTCCTATGAATATTTTGGTATGGGCCTTTCTGTCTTTAAGTTCTTTGACATATATGCCCAGTAGTTGGATCACTGGGTTAAAGGGTATGAACAGCCTAGTAACTTTTCTCACACAATTCCAAGTTGTTTTCCAGAGAAGTTGGACCACTTTAAAGCTGCAATAACAATGCATTGGAGTGCCTGTATTTCTACAGCCCCTCTAACATTATTTCTATCTTTTACCATCTTTGCCAGTTCGATGGATGAAACTTCAATGTGGTTTTAATTTGCATTTCTCTTGTTTGTGATTTGTAGCATTTTTATATGGTTGTTAATGTTTTAAAGTTCTTTTGAAAACTCTACAAATCCTTTGACCATTTTATCTCTTGAGGATAGGGCTGGTTTTTTTTTTTAAGAAAAGAATTCCCATCCTATATTCTCCCTTTCAAGGTTGAAGCTATGACAAACTCCCAAGAAGTGGGAGACCAATCTTCTGTTGTGTTTTTCACTTTTACTATATAATCAGATTCTCTACCATGTGACTTGAAGTGAATGTTCTCAAGCTTCTCTGCTTACATGGTAAGCAAAGCCTACATGGAGGCACAGGGTGACTGCTGAGCACACCTCTGAGAAATGCTGGAGGAGTCCCTTTGATTGTTTCTTCCTTAGCCCATTTTTTAACCATACCTCTTATCACAGATGTTCTATTGTTTCCATAGGAGATGTGTAAGAGCACTCTTTATTTAAAATAATTTGTTCTCCTTTCTGTTGTTGTTGTTGTTGTTCAGTCATGTCCTACTCTTCATGACCTCATTTGGAGTTTTCTTGGCAGAGAGCCTGTATTGGTTTGCCATTTCCTTCTCCAGCTCATTTTATAGATGAGGAAACTGAAGCAAACAGGATTAAGTGACTTATCTAGGGTCACACAGCTACCTCCTCCTATCTGGAAGAGCTTATTAAAAATTTTAGTTAGGGATCTTTTTAAAATGTTGCTTTCATGAATTTTGGCTCTAGCAAAGGATTTCTCTTTTGGTATGTTGGTTACCAATGCTGGGCATAGAATTTCTTTAGTAATTTTTCCCTTTAAAGGAAATGTTATATCTAAAAATCTCATTTAAAGGGTGCCAAGTTTCACAACACTTCTTAGTGCCCTTACATAATGGACTTGAAAAAGCTTTTCTCTCTCTTTTTAATCTTTTTGGTTATGGTAGTAAATTAGAATGTTTGGATGCTAGGTGAACTTGCTGAATTTGTTCTCAGTATATCCTTTAGCAAACAAGGGACTAAAATCTGAAGATCTTTTTTAATACCACTAGAAGTGTGCTTTGGCTTGGCTCCTTCCTTTGGGGATGATGAACTGATAGTAGCTGATCAAAGTAGAAAGAAAGTAGAGCTAGGGAAAATAGTGTGTCAGAAAATAGGTTTAGACCAACATTTATACCATATACCACACTGAATTTCAAATGGATACATGACCTAAATATAAAATGTCATATTAAAAAGTTTGAAGATAAGGGAAAGAGATACTTTTTGCAATTTAAATGTCAAATTTAGGAGTTTATATATTATCCTAAAGGCATTAGGGAACCTTCCTCCTAGAATATCATGTAGGTACCACAATTTAAGAAGAACAATAATAAGCTAGAGGGTATCCAGAGGAAAGAAACCAATATGGTGAAGGGCCATATTGTCATGTGAAGATTGGTTAAACAAGGGATAGGAATGAGCAAAGAAGAAAAATGGAAAATATTGATTATAAAAAATGGAAACATTTTTGTATAAGTAAAGTAAATGTAGTTAGAAGGGAAACAATTACCTGGGGTATCAAATTTCTGTTACAGCATTCTATATATGAGCTATGTATTGAGTTGATTCCAATATATGAGTCATTCCCCAACAGGTAAGTTGTCAAAGTTAATGAACAGGTAGATTTCAAATGAAAATCCAACCCTATGAAAAGAAAGTGGAGCTAGTTGGATAATACCTGTGCTGATGTGATTACTTGTAACATGGGACTCTATAACTTCTCTGTGCTGTCCTAGGGTACTCTAACTGGGCTATTGTGATAATTATCCATTCATTCATTCAACAGTTGTGAATAATTTTGGAGTGCTGTGCTAAATGCTGGGGATACAGAAAGAACAAGGAAATTATATTAAGAGGAAGTAACATGTATACACAAATAAATACAAAATATATGCAAATTGAATACAAAGAAATTGGAGAGGAAGAAGGTATTAACAACTGTGAAGATTAGGAAAGGCTTCCTACAGGGAGTGACATGAGCTGAACTTTGAAAGAAACTAGGGATTCTCAGAACTGAAGGAGAAAAGGGAGTGCATTCTAGTCATAGGGGACAGATTTGTAAGGCAATATAGACAGGAAATGGAATGTCATGTGTGAGGAACAACAAAAAGACCATCTGATGACATAATGCTGAAAAACTGTTTCAAATCAATAATAAAGTCAGAATCTTCTAGAAGGATCCTTGCTATTCTAAAGGATTAGGTTTATCTCTCCCCTCAGAGATCTTCAGGGGCCCAGAATCACAGATCTTAGGGGCCTCAGCAGTCATTGGGTCCAATTGCAAATTGCAATTGTAACACACTCTACAAAGGGGTGTCAAGTCTGTGACTGAAGCCCTCTGAAGAAGGAGGACCCACCACTTCCATTCTACTTTGCACAACCCTAATTATTAGATATCAAACCTAAAGTTGCCTCTTTGCAACTTTTCTCCCATTGCTCTGTCCTCTTGGTCCCAAAGGAAAAGTCTAATGCATCCTCCACTTGACAATCTTTCATATACCTAAAGACAGCTATTATGTCCTGTCTTGAGTCTTCTCGTCTATAGGCTAAACATCCCTAGTTCCTTTGATCAGTCTTCATATGACATGTACTCATGGCCCTTCACCATATTGATTTCTTTTCTCTGGATGCTCTCTAGCTCATCAATGTTCTTCTTAAGTTGTCATCTCCACATCTAAACACGGTATTCCAGGGAGAAGATTCCCTAATACCTCTAGGATAATATATAAACTCTCCAGTTTGACATTTTAAACCCACCACAGCTAAGCTCCAGCTCCTCCTACATGTGATTTATTTTATTCACTCTATATTCTAACCAAACCAGCCTACTAGTTTTTCCTCAGATTCAGGATTCCATCTCTTATGTCTTCTTTTTTAAAACGGGCTAGCTACCATACTTGGGGTGCTGTGCTTTCTCACTTTTGCCTCTGAGGATATAGATCATTCCTTAAGGCTCAGCTCAAATGTCACTTCCTGGTTCTCTTAATGGCTAGTCTTTCTCCTTCTTCAAATTACCCTGTACTTAGTTGATTAATGCTCCTCTTGTTGCCCTCCCAACCCATGCCTCCTCCCTAGCTACCTTTAGACTGTGAGCTACTTGAAGACAGGGACCATTTTATTTATGCCTTTTTTCTCCAGTGCCTAGTATAAGGGGGGGGGGGGAACATGAGGCCTTGAGGACATATGTGGCCTTCCAGGTCCTTGGGTATAGCCTTTTGACTGAGTGAGTTTTATAGAACAAATCCTTTTATTAAGGGGATTTGTTCTGTGAAGTTTGGATTCAGTCAAAGGGCTGTACTTGAGGACCTAGAGGGCCATATGTGGCCTCAAGGCCACAGGTTCCCCATGCCTGGCCTAGCACACAGTAGGCACTTAAAAACTATTCATTAAATTGAATTGAACACATTCTTATTTTTCAGTTAGGCCCATTGTTGTATAATGTTGTATAATGAAACTGACCCCAAAATGACCTTCCTCCCATATCCCGGCACTGTCCACCTCCCATGCAGTTTATATTATGGAATTCTTAATGCAGTTTCTGGGTTCAGTCACTGTATGCAAAACATTTTTTTTTGTAATGAATGTGAATTTATATTATTTCTTACATTAGGTTACCTTGTAGGGAAAACTAATTTAAAGCAATTTGCTTCCAGTGATGCCTTAAAAAATTAAATTCTCTCTACAGGAACCAAAATAACTTCAAATTGCTTTCATTAAAAAAAAATTAACATTTCTGGAAAAATTTAGAAATTTGAGCATTTTTTAAAAAAAAGTCAACATAGGAATTATGCCCCTTCCTATATTTAATCTTATATACATTGAATCTATTATAAAATGTAAGATCTGAATCACTCATTGTGCTATTAGTATTCTCTTTCTTCAAATATTCCTAAGACTCTCTCTAAAATCTTTCATACCTCCTCACTCTCTACTTTGTCTGTAAATGAGTTGCATTTCTCCCAATAAAATGTAAGTTCCTAGAGATAATGGAGTGTTTTGTTTGTCTTTGTATGCCTGGAACTTAGCTTGGCATTTAAACAATATTTGTTGGATTAAATTATACATCTTTCTGTTGTTTTCTGGTATATTTCCTTTTGACATTTTTTACAAAAGAATTTGGTATTGTGAAGACATAAAATTGATAAACACCAAACTCAAGTATTGGGAAAAATGTAAGATAGGAGGAAGAAATATTTTATGCTTCCTTTTCAGGGTTGGGGAGAGGGATACAGGGGGTGGAGTGAAGTGGAGTGGGGAGCCTGTATAATATATGTTTAAATTCTATCTTGTTCTGATCCTCCTGACCACACCCCTCCCTCTTCTAGTTAGTGTAGTAATTAGGTTTATAAATAGCCAGCATAAGGGGCAATAGCAGGAAATAAGATTGCAAAGGAGAATCTCAAAGTCACATACAAACTGTCCCAAATATAAAGGATCATAATTTACAAATTATATCATATACTAACCAAAATTCACATCCTGGTGTTATGTATGGAATCAGGGGAAGCCATCTAGATTCTGCTCTTAGGCCTTTTTGGTCCTATAATATGTAAATCCCAGACAAATTCTAGACCTCTATAATAAAAACCAGAAGATCACCAAATTGTGCTGATAATGTTGAGATGATGTAGACATGTTCACTTTAAAATTTTACCAAGAACTTTGAAATTATTTGGATATTTGAATGAACTAATCTCAAGGTAGCACAGACATGAGTCTGTTTCCTGCCCCCCCCCCAAAAAAAACTGTGAAAATGATACTTCAAACACCTATGCTCCCAGCCTCCAGCACTCTTCCACACCTCCATCTGGGTCCATGCTGTCTAATGCTCCCAACTTTAATCCATAGTTACATGGTGGTACTTTCTGCCTCTCTCCCTCCTCATCTTCTTCTTCACCTGTCTGCCTTCCTTTACTATTTCATTGCCTGTCCCCAAGTGGTCTGCCCTGATACCCCTTTTGGTGCTTTAATTTGTGCTTTCTGTGCTATTTGCCGCTACACCCTCTGTGGTTATTAAAGTGGGATTACAACCCTGTTTCCTGTTGTTATGATCTTTCCCAGCCAGTAACCAAAGAACTTGCATGCCTATCCCCCAGTACCTGCCCTCATTTAATTTCATAAATTAATTATCAATTCAGATAGCAAATATCATGGCAAATTGTTGATTTTATAGGCTGAGAAGTCCATGGCTGATCCCTTTTCCAGTTTAGGAATCACTCAATTTCAAGAAATTCACTAATCAGTGGTTCTTAACAATTAAACTACCTGGAATTAAGGGTAGGAGCTTCCAGATTCAGATTCCTAATTTAAATCACTATACAATATGTAAGAAAACTGCCCTTTTTCCTCCCACTCTACTCTCCACATCTTCTGGTTCTCTGCTGTAAAATAGAGGAAATTTTTTGGTCTGCGTTTTTTTTTTCCCCTGAATGGAAGAAATAATGAAATCAGTGGGTGTTTCTGTTCTTCTCTTTTTCAGTGATGATTCACTTCTAGCCAAGTGCCTCTACATTTCTGGCTTTACATTCTGTTTCCTCATAAGAACACTCCTGAATCCATTTGCCTTTGCTTTTTTGTTTGATTAGATGCTTTTCTAATGTACTTGTGATGAGGAACGAGTCATACGGAACACCCTCAGCTCAACATGACTGATCACATTCTCATGAGGTAGAAGATCCAGCTAAATTACTTCCAATGTCGCTTCTAATTTCTAGGATTCCATAAGGCCTACCTGAAAAAAAATAAATTGAAAACTGCTAACTCACGAGTCTGGGAGGATTTTTTCCCCAAAGGTCTAAAATGTATCCTATGAGATGTGAGATGCTAAGTACTTTGAGAAGTCAAAAGCTAAGATATAACCTGTGGCACAGAACTCAAACTCTGGACTTAAACAGACCGGGTTCAATCTTGGAACTGATGGAGTGCTTGGGTGCCTGTGCTTGGATCCCGATTCCAAAATCACATTTCTCCCAAGCCTCAAAACACTGTCCTCTTAGCAGTTTCTCTCTAGCAAAGCAGGACAGCATGCCCTAGCAAAACATTTATTTCTCTTCCTGATATAGTAGCCAGCTGTGCCTATAGAATTTATTAGTTTGAACTAGTTGTATACTGGCTGCGCTGGCTGTGTACTGGGTCATAGAGATATTCACTACTCACTGACCTATCGTGCGCATCTTAGACTTAGACATATGTATACTTCCTTACATTTATCTTGTCTAACAAGACATTGATGGTAGCAGCCTGGGTATTTCTCAATCAGACCTGACTGGCAGTTGATTTAGTGACATTTCAGGCCTACAAACACACCTCCATGTAGCCCGCCCTTTGGGCTATTTCCCAGTGAACTCTGGGTAATATACCTGCGCAACAGATACAAAAAGTACATGTTCCTTTAAGAACTGACCACTCCTTAACCACTCCCTAATCCTACCCTGAATCACCTAGTTAACATATTTGGCACATAGTTTACTAAATTTTAACCTATATAAAGTTTAACCTTACCCTGTAAGGTTGCAGGTTCTCTAAGAACTCTTACCCTCTGAAAAGCATAATAAATCTTAGCCACCTTAACTTAAAGAATGCTTGAGTCCGTGAATTCATTCCAGACCGCCTTCACCTTCTACAGTACTCTGGCTCTTGAGGGGTAGCCCCCCTCAACCACCCTGTTTGGGAACTCCAGTTTGGGGGTTTCTGGACTTCTTCCTAACCTCAACAGAACCTCTCAGACATCTCTTTTTTGTTCATTTTACTCACTTTCAGAGGTTCATTTGGGAATGTAGCTTATTTCTGTAGTATATGATCTAAAAGGTCCCCAGCTTCCATTGAAGTCTTCTAGGTAATACATATTAGATTCAAGACAGCTGGTATTTTATCCCCACCCAAGATATGAAATAGCACAAAGGACTCACCACCCCATAAGCAGTAGATGCAATTTTCTTCTCTACTGAGCCCTATCTATCACTCTAGGGACCTTTCTAGGCTGCTAACCTTTTGGTACTTACCCTGTGAGTCTATGCTCCTCCCAGATAGAAAATAAAATTGGATTTACTAAGAAACATTCCACCTGTTCTCATCAGACCTGCATGATCCAAATAACTTGTGGTGTTACTGGAGAAAAAAATACAGATTTTAACTTCTTCGTATTGTGGTTCAACCTCTTACTACCTTTCCAGCTCATCACTCTCAAATTAAATGAGATAACATTTGCAAAGCACTTAGCACGGTTCCTGGTATATAGTAGACACTTAATAAATGTTTGTTCCCTTCCTATTCTCTTTCCCTTTCTAGAATCTGAGGCCCAGAACTCTCCTAGAATTTGGCACACCCAATAGAAATCTTGCTTCCATCCAGGATGCTGGTTGAGTCATGGGATTCCATTTTCTCCTTGGGCTATGTGGTTAAGAAGTTCAACTGATGCCTCTTGAGCCATATGGATGAGAATACATACAACTGCAATGTTGTTCTGCTTCTGCCAATTTGAGGCTACTTTGAGCAGCTTCCAGAAGAAGGCTATGTAGAGACACACAGTCTCCCTCTCTCCCAAACCCCTCCATGTCTTAGTCTTCACCCTGCTGGTGTTCTTTCTCTTCCAGAAGATTTTCCTACTGTCTTTTTTTTTCTGACCAAAGCCTTTCAATTGCCTTTTACAGGATGAGTATAAAAAGGCAGCTCTGAACCTCATTGGTCTAAGACAATCAAATCATCCTTCTTTAGAATTTTCTCTGAGATGATTTCCCCAACTACGTCTGGAAGTCACAGATTGAGTCCCTGGAGGGTGGCAGGTATTATTACTTTCAGGATTCTAGGGGTTAACTGTGAGAAACTAGATTCCTAGTACCTTTATTCACAAGTTCCCACTGGCATGCTTCCTACTAACAAACAACCATTTTGACTCAATTAGCTTTTGGCAAAGGCACTGATTTATAACATGGCACTCCATATGTAGGACACCTGTCCTGTCCTGGCATATTCTTACTGAACCAAGAGATTTCCCTACCCTCTCACAGAGTAGTTAATGTATAAATCTACCCCTTCTATAGACAGATGAAAATCTCAAATAAAGGTTTGCCTCCCTGTAATCTCAAGTTGAATAGGCTTCTGTTTCACTGTAGAATAGTTTCTGGTGCATAGACTCATTACATTGCTGTTATCTACGTAATGAACTTTAACATTCCTCTATCATCAAAGTCATCTCCTCATTGGCCATTATCATAGAGATGTAGTCGAAGCTAATATAGGTCTATTTGTATCTTCTGGTCTCCTAACTATGCTGCCCTTATCAACACTCTAATAGTTTTTTTATTATATGAAGCAAAAGGATATTTGAGGCACTTATATTATTTCCATATTTTAAAACTCTTTGATCTCTCTTTAGAGAATTTTCTGGTTAAAATTCTGTTATTTTTATCATGTCAGTGTTTATCCCTTGATTTGTATTTTTTTCTTTCTCTTCTCATCCATTCATTATCTCTCCTAGAACTGAGGTATTCAGACATGAAGCGGAAGTCATTGTGAGGCCCTCAAAATCCTTGACAAGGCCACAGACCACTGTACTAGATTGTAGGTTAAAAATACAAATTTAGGTCTGGATGATGCTGAGAATACTGTCATGCTTTAATTGCTTACCGATTATGTTTAAGAATCAATTCGTGTGCTAAAAATATTATTTTGCCCAAGAGAAGGTTGTCTGTTTATTCTTAGTAATGTTAAATTTAATATATTGGAAAAGAAGATTTATATTCTGGTTTTTATCAGAGCTTCCAGAGTAGCCAAAAGAGAGACTAGGCAATTACATTAGGACATCCTAACACAAATGAAATCAGCAGCCAGAAGTAGCTAGTGGCTCTCAGAGTAGGTAAAAAACACAAATGAGTTCTTTTTGTGAAAGAACATTAAGAAAACAAGTTGTTGTCACCTTGAAATTTCTTTTTAAAGCACTCCTGGACTCCAGGGTGCTTATATCTTTTTTTTCAACTACAGAAAATCACTGGATACATCAAAGTTTACAGAGGGAATAGGGATACCCCATTTCCCAGAGAGATCTTTTGGTGTCCTGGAGAAAGTGCAGTTAAGGTAGACACTTTGATATGTTTCTTCTACCCTGAGTTGGAATTTGATGAAGCTACATGTGACTTAACCATCAGCAGTGTCTTAAGAGAGCCTTTTGTTAGACTTTGTTTCTGGGTTAAGGTTAGATTGGCAGTAAACCTCAGATATTAGGTTTCCTGAGCTAAATAGAATCTGCCATAGAGGGGGACTATGCATGTAGATTTCAGTTAGTGCTGTTCAGAGTTTGTAGCCTAGAAAATGAACAAAGAGAAGTTTTTATCACTTGAGCATACCGAAGTTATAGATGACTACAGTATTTTTTCAACAGGATTATTAGACTGGTAAATCAGAGAAATGCTATAGATTTAGTATTCCTGAGTTTCAGCAAGCATTTAAGAAAAATCTCCTCATACTCTTGTGGACAAATTGGAGAGATAGCATTAAATAGATCAGAATGGTTGAATGAATGGACCCGAATAGGAGTCATTTAGACTGATGTCAACCTGGAAGCAAGCTCCTAGTAGAATGCCCCGGAAATCTGTCCTCCACTCTGTTCTGTTCAACATTTTTACCCACAGGGATAAAAAAAAGACTTAGATAGCATGCTTATTAAATTTGCAGACTGATGGGAAAGAGAGCTAATATAATGGATAATAGTATCCCGAAAGATTGGACAGACTAAAATTATAAGCTAAAAACTGTAAAATGAACTTTAATGTGGATCAATGTAACTTTCTATTCTCAGCTTCAAATGATCAACCTCACATGTACAGAACATGACTATACTAAGAGTTTGATTCTATTGGATAGCAAGCTCAATACAAGTAAAAAATAGCCAAAAAAAGTACCTAGCTTTAGGCCATGCTGAGAACAATAGCGTGCAGGACTAGAGAGGTGATGGTCCTGCTATACCTGCTATTACAGGTTCAGTTTTGGGTACCATGTTATAGGAAGGTCATTAATAAGCTGGAGACCATCCATAGATGGGTGTTTAGGATGGTCAAGGGCCTTAAAACCATGCTGTATGAGAATCAGTTAAAGAATCTAAGGATGTTAACTTGGAGAAGAGAAGACTTGGACAGGAAGCAGAGGGGGAGGGGAATAATAATTGTCTTCAAATCATGTGGAAGAAGGATTAAGTTTCTTTTGTTTGGAAACAGCAGGCAGTTTCAGAAGCCAATTTAGGCTCCACATTAGGAAAGACAACTTCACAATTACAGTCATCTACAAATATAGTGGGCTGCCTCTGGAAGCAGTAGATTCTGCCTTACTAAAGATCTTTAAGCAAAAGCTAGATAACTCCTGTGGGAGTACGTTGTAGAGCACATTCTTGCATAAGGTATGTGTTAGACTAGATAATCTCTGAGGTCCATCCCAAGACTGAGATTGTGTAATTGAGAGTACAAATTCACCCAACATAAGGATGAGTGAATCTACATTTATTCCAGTCTTCACTTGTCTCTTTCCAGGAGGCCAGACCATTGAGTTATCCTTTCAGATCTTTGACCTCTTGGTTTCCTATATGTGGTCCTGTGGGATCTAGTCTCATAATCAAGCAAACTATCTGTTGTATATCATCCTTTGCATACCTGTCCAATGTCCCTTCCTCAGATGCTGAATCTAGAACATATATCTGCCACTCCTGATCTTCCACAAAGCTCTTCATTATTGTACATTTCTAGGAAGAAGTCCTGCACAGCTTTCCTTCTTTTGTATACTCAATGTCTAAGTATTGGCTTTTGCTCCTCAAATTTTACTGCATTCTGTTGAATGGTTGCCCTCAGCACTGTGAATTTAAACATTCCTGCCCTCACCTTCATGGGCATCATTGTTTAATATTATTTGCATGTACATGAAACTAACTCAATCTTTACTCTTCAAATCCTTTATTCCCATCATCCTCAGCTCTCCTCTACAATGTACTCCTCTAGATACATCCAGCCTTTCCACTGTACCCTCTGGGATGCCTGTTCCATAATTGCCAAACTTCCTTTTATCTGAAATTTCTTCCTTTCTCACTCCTTCCATCTTCTGTAACTCTTGAGACTGAGCTTCCTCTCAACCACACTATTTCTCTATCCACCTAGCTACTCTTTCTCATACACTCAGACCCACTGATTATGGTGGGGGGAGTCAGACTGCTGCTTGCTCCCCAATGACATGTCCAGACTCTCTATTACTATCATTCCTTCTTGGCTAAACTTTTTTTTAAAAAAGGTGTCTGTACCCAGCGCCCCCACTTTTTCTCCTCTCACTCTTTTCTAAACCCTCTCAAATCTGGCTATTACTCTCATAATTCAATTGAAATTGTTCTCTTCAAAATTACCCATGATTTCTTAATTGACAAATCAAATGGCCTTTTATCAATTCTTATCCTTCTTGACTTACGTCACGGATACTCTATCCTTTCTGGGTTTCTATGACATTACCCTCAAGGTTTTCCTTGTACCTGTCTGCTCTTTCTCGGAGGGAGAGAGGATAAGGGAAGGGAATAAGCTTTATATAGCACCTAATATATGCAGGGCATTTTTTTACAAATATTATCTCATTTGATCCTCACAACACCCACAAGGTAGAGGAATGTAGAATGTCTTCTTCCAGAAGTAGGTCCCTAGCATCTCCCACACGGTTGCCTCCACCTTAAGTGATCTGGGCATGTGCAAAGCTCAATTACATAAACTCTAACTCTTAATCTGTTAGAAAGAAAGAGAACACAAATAGAAAAGAAAGGGAGAACAGTGGAACTTCTTGTTTCACTTTGTCCTACCTTCTCCCCTTCTTCCCTACTTCTCGTCATTTCTTATGACCCTGAAGCAGTGGGCCTCTCCCTAAATTTGCTGGTTCTTACCTTTTAAAAGATGAGGAATATTTAAGTGATTTTCTGTAAAGCCTTATCCCAGGTTCTTCTGTAGGGCTAGGGTAAATAATGACTCCATTTGTGTCATCCTCATTTTTAATTACGTAGAGTAGATGAGTGTAGCAGTAAATCCTTGAAAAGAAGATTCCAAGGATTCATTCTAACCTCAAAGATAAATAAATGATAATTTTCTAGCTCTACAAGAATCAACATAATAAAGGAGTAAAGTAATTTAAAGACTAAGTAAATGCTCTCCGTGTAAATTGGACTAGTTTGGGTATTTTATCTAACAAATAAATGAAGAGAACAGTATTGTTAGGTGCTGTAGTACAGACTATGGAAGGCCAATCTGATCATAAGCTCCAAAATGTATAATTTAAATTCATTCTCAAGTATAAATAATTAAGGGTTGGTATTAATTGTAGATTCAATAACTTTTAAAAATTGTCCTGTATTAGGAAGATTTTTTTTCTCTCCTGTAGCTTATTATTTTAAACAATTAATTTGTCTTTCCACTGACACAGATTCTCCAGCCCCTCCCTAGGATTCTTCAAAAGAAAAACATTTTTTTCTTGCCACTTAAGATGAATAAATAATTTAGAGGAAGACAATATTGAGTATAATGCAGAACCGATCAAACTCCTTCCAAGTCCTTTTAGTGGCAATGTAAGTGTATAAAAGCAGACCGCAACTTAGACTTCCATAAGAGTTCTAAGATTCTTGGATTGTGAAATTCAAATCAATTCAAGAGGTATTTATTATATGTCTGTTATGAGCAAGGCACTGGGGTTAGGGATGGAAATTCTCATTCTCTCTTTCTCTCTCTCTCTCTCTCTCTCTCTCTCTCTCTCTCTCTCTCTCTCTCTCTCTCTCCCCCTCTCTCTCCTACCTTTTTCCTAACTATCTTCTAGATGTTGCGTCTCCCAGTAGGCTATAAATTCCTGAAGAACAAAAATCTGTCTCCCTTAGGTCTAACTCACTAGCATGATAGCAGAGAGGTCAAGAAGGATGAGGACTGAGAAAAGGACATTATCAGTTACATCACTGGTAGATTTAGAGAGAGCAGTTTCAGTTAAATGATGAAACCAGAAGCCCAATTACAGAGGGTCTGGAATCAAGTGAAAGGAAAAGAAGTGGAGGCAGTGAGTATGCTATAGATGGTTTTGAAAGAAGGGAATGAGAGATATGAGATAATAACTAGTAGTTATTGGGTCAAGTGAGGCCTTTTTTAAGGATCAGGAAGATATAGATGTATCTGTAAGCAACTGGTGAACAGCCAGTACACAAGAAAACACTGAAGAATAGGAACAGTGTGGGGATGATAGAAGGAGCAACCTGCTGGAAAAGATGGCTTGGACTTGGGTCAAGGGTGCATGTAGAAGGTTTTCCTAGGCAAAGAGAAGAACCTCTTCTTCATGCTGGGAAGGCTCCAAAGAGTCAGGCAGGTGACCCAATAGAGCTACTACCCTATTTTTGATTATCTTTCTTAGTGCTCTGCATAAAGACTTCATCAATGTCACTTATACATAGTGCTTAGACATTACCCAAACTAACAATCTTATGTGAGGGTCTAAACATCACATAGCTGTGTGGGCCTGATGTCCACAACAGGTATGCCAAGTTTCTCCAGTCTTAAGTCTGCCTTGTTGCTTATAAGGTGCTATCCTACCCTTACCTCCACTTTCTTAAAAAACAACTACAAGAAAGGTAAAAAAAATCATTCCTTGAAAGGCTTACTTGGCTATATTTCTTTCCACTTAAAAGTTACATTCACCAACAATAGTAAAATCCTTTCTTTCTTCTTAAATAACTTAGCTAAATGATACTTCCATGCATTGAGTATAGTACAGCTTCTTGGAGCCACAGGTAAGAGTTGGGTGAGGGTGGACACCAAAGGTCACTGAGCAAACTTGAAAAGGGCTCAGCAAGCCCTCGCACAGAAGGTGCTAGTCCTTCTTGAACATCTTGGCAGATGGGCTAAACCAGGTTGAGGGTGACTGACAGGCCTCAAACTCATCAATGAGTTAGAGGTATATCTACCCCAAGCATGTGAAGACTTCTGCCGGTGGAATGGGCAAATAAGAACAATTTGTTCCAACAGCCAAGAAGGTGGCTGAAGCAAGTGCCATGAAGTATTTAGAGCTTGGTCGTTTATCAAAGAGGCCAAAGTCATCCACTACATCCCAAGGCCAATACCAGTCATCATGACTTTTGCCTTGCCACTTGACCAGTGATTCAGGAAGAAAGAATGAAGCTGATGACTTTGTACAACTCTGCTTCACTTAAATTCAATTCATATGCAGGTTAAGACATCACTTTGTGATGTCATTGATCCTCTTCAGAAATAAAGAATGAACAACAACAAAGAATGGGTAGGAATTCAGTAAGTGAAATCATTCTAGGCATGGGAAATAGCTTGAGAAAAGGCAGAGCATGTATGACCCAACAATCTCTACTACTATTTTAGTTTCACTGAATCATAGAGTACATCCAATCGTCAATCAGTTAATCAGGCATTTATTCAGAATCTACTATGTTGCCCAGACACTGTACTAGGCACTAGGGCTACAGAGACAGAAGGGAAATTCATCAAGTAGCTTGTGTTCTACCCAGAGAGACATGTATCCGTATATTGTAAGTGTATACAAAATATAACCCTCTGAGATCCATCCTACCAGTATCAGTGTAAGTTTGAGGAATGAGCCCAGAGGAGATGCAACAACAGACATGACCAATACAATGCAAACTTATGTTGTTCAGCAATGCTTATTTGTGACAAGGGAAAGGTTTTATTGGGGGAAGGAAGAATATTGTGTGGGAGGATAGAGGATACTGATAGTGATGTAAAACAAGAGAAGAAAAAAATTAATAAGATGTTAAAATACACAAAAGAGAACAGAAGGAATGTTAGAAGGGGCGTATATAAGAAGAACAATGTTAGTGCTACTATGTGACAGTACATATATCCTTTAAAAACAAACTTTACATAGTAGATACAGGGTAGCATCTGCAATCTTAATTTTAGTCCTTTGTATATGGAAATGTTCTATTTATTAATGATTGTTAAGTTCACATTTTTGAAATATATATATTTTTAAAAAAGAAAAGTAGTAGGGATTCTGGAATAGATGGGGGATGGTGAGATGGCTGTGATTAGAACCACTCCCTTGCTTATTTTTGTTTTAAAATCAGCAAGTTCTCATAGGGGAAAAATGCAACTGTAGGGACTTTTCCCTTAGCCTAGAACACACACACACACACACACACACACACACACACACACACACACACACACACACAAACACACCGCAAAGCATAACTTGGTCTCATGTTAAGCAAAATGAACACTTTCTTTTAACTACTAACATGAACTAAATGTCCTCCTGCTCTTCAATCACATCATGACTTCTTGCCATAACCATTAAAAGTAACATAAATGAATGTAGGAAAATCATTTATTAAGTACATATTTTGCACCAAGCATTGTGCTAAGTACTAATGATACAAAAAAAAAAGCATAGACAGTCCTTGCCTTCAGGGAATTTATATTCTAACAGGAGGCAATACAGCATATAGGAGAATAGCAGCCAGGAAGCAGTATTATGGTTTTTACAAGTTTTTATTTGTATAAACACATTTATGCGTATATATATACATTTGAATAATACATATATGCTTGTGTTAACATACTTAACATCTCTTTAATTGGTCTGTGATCTCTGAAATTGATTAACTCTTTGAGTGGTCCAGGTCTCCACCCCTCTACGCCTTCCCCTCCTGAAAGATTTTTGGCCACATCTTTCTATAAACCCCACAGGAAGGATGTTCCCAACAGACTGGAGACCTTCCCTTAGTTTTTTTTTTATTGACCACAGTTAAGAGTGTGGAACATGGACTGTTCATCTATTATTGTAACATAATAGTAGTAGTTGATATTTATATGCTGCTTTAAGTCTACAAAGCACTTTAGTTATATAACACCAAGAATCATGATAGGTTAAGTTTGGAGACCAATGAGAAAAATTACTATATTCATAGTAATTCTGTCTTTGGAAGTACAGTTATGAAACATATAAATGGTTTGTGATTGTGGCACCGTTACAAAAAGAAAACTATCTAACAGTGGACTGGAGTCCCAGGCCTGTGCAAGGAAAGGTTACCCTCCTGTGTGGCTACCTCATGTCTAGAACAAATGACCTCAAGGAAATGTACAGGCTAATGACAAGAGTTTACAAGAAATTGGACCATATCAGCCAGATGCATTCTTCAACAGAATAAATGGACATAAACGTGGGTGTTAGTCTCACTTTGCTAAAGTAAGGCAGAGGAAGGGGATAAGGACCACTAGTTCCTTCACATTCCCTTAGTGTATCTGTTTTTACCTCAGTGCTCTGGCCACTCTATTGAGAGTCCACAATAAAAACAAAAGTCTTATATTTTGCTGCTTGTCCAATTCACTTTTACCTCTCCAGTCACCTAAGAAGTGTGGGTTTGGGAAAGAGGAACTGCTGATGTCCCCACAACTGCTTCCTCTGTGTTGCTGGTCCACTTTTCAGGGGGAAGTGTCATTTTCTTCCTTTTCTTGTTATGTTCTCCATCAACTCTCTCTTGAGAGATTTTTTTTAAATGCCACTGTAGTAGAAAACTATGCCCTTACATTCAGATCCTTCAATTACTTACTTTTTCTTGAGCTACAAAGAAATACAGTTCCTAGGGACTTTAGTGACTTGGGTCCCTTCATAAGGTCAAATACTTGCCAGAAAGACCGTTAGGCATATATTAATTGATTTGACTAATTGTAATTGTATTGTAATTGAATTACATGACTGGCTTAGTCCATTTCTAGTTATACATAGCCTTCATGTCTTTTATGCCTATAGCTCCCCTCAACATCCATTAACTTTCCAAAACTATAATATTGTTCCCTGGCCACCATTCTCCTATATGCTTTATTGCATCCTGTTAGAATATAAGCTTCTTGAGGGCAAGGGCTATCTTTGCTATTGTTTTTGTATCAGTACTTAGTGTAATACTTGGCACAGAATAAGTTTTTAATAACTGATTTTTTTCTACATTCATTTATTCCACTTTTAATGGGTATGGCATGAAAGTTGCCATGCCATATCTGACTTACCCCTCCCCCTCCATGATTTTTTCTGTTGTCCTTTGAATCACCTAGAATTGTGATAGTCATGATTTTACATAGCATGAAGCTATATAGCATCACTGGGAGAAAACTGAAGTTTAAAAGGTAAGCTTTTGAAGCAGTAAGCAGCTTAAATCATTAAAAGCACTTCATGATTTCCCAGATGTGGTTGATCTCTATCTCTTTTTATAGTCCACTCTGAGCCTAGTTCATTCATCTGCCCAGAATACATGTACTGGTATGGCTAATGTATTCATTTGTTTTGCCTGACTGTATTTCCATGTTGTAGGTAGGGTTCTATTGCATTGGCGGTAAGGCAATGAGAAGTGATGGTGCTATTTTGAAAAGCATTAGATCTGTTTTTTAAGATATATATGTGCACATATATCTTACATAAATATAGTCATAGAGATAGAGGTAATCACAAAAAATAAAATAATTTCAATAACATGAAATCGAACAGCTTTTAAATGAACAAAATCAACATGAGAACAAAAAGAGAAATAATCAATAATCAACAAAAGATATACCAAATATCTCTTGTAAAGAAGATGTGCAGAGAATTTACTTAAATATGTAAGACCAAGAGCTTATCCACAATGGATAAGTGGGTAAATGATATGAAAAAAGTTATTGAAAAGATTGAAAAACATTAACAACAAGATGAAAACATTCTAAGTCACTAATAATGAGAAAAATGCAAATCAAAACAGAAGGTTTTACCTCACACTCACCAAATTGGCAAAGATGACAAAATATAAGAATAGTCATGTTGGAAAAGTTGTGGAAAGAGAGGTATACATATCCTATGGTTGAAAGCCAAACTATTCTGGAAAGCAATTTGGAATTATGCTTTAAAAAATGTAACTAGAGGGGGTGGAGCCAAGATGGTGGCTGGAAAGCAGGGACTAGTGTGAGCTCCCCACCAAATCCCTCCAAAAACCTATAAAAATGGCTCTGAACCAATTCTAGAACTGCAGAACCCACAGGGTAGCAGAGGGAAGCAGGGCTCTAGCCCAGGACAGCCTGGATGGTCTCTGGGTAAGGTCTATCCTGAATGGAGCTGGGAGCAGAGGGAGGTGGAGCTGAGTGGAGGGAGCGGAGTCCAGTGTGGGCAGTGTGGACCGACCAGACTGGGAGCCGGGCATAACAGGCCCTAGCGCCCTGAGTAAGTGAGCTGTGGCAGTTACCAGACTTCTTAACCCACAAACACTGAAGACAACAGAGAAGGTTAGTGGGAAAAGCTGCAGAAGACAGAGTGAAAGGAGTTCACTGTTGGGCCACCACCCCAGGGGCAGTGGGCATGGTGCAGCTACAGAACTACAGCTGCAGTTGCTTCTGACCCCAGGCCCACCTGGTGGGAGGAATTGAGTGGTTGATCAGAGCAGGAATGAAGAGCCTGCTGAAGATCTAAGTGCAGTCTGGGTTGGGGGGTTCTTGGGGAAGGAGGAGTGCTGGTGTGGCAGAGCTGGCGCATCCCCCCAGGCTTGCAACATAGAACTCTTTAGTCTACAAGCAGTCATACCTCACTGAAAAACTCAAGGGTCAAGTGAGTTGGTTGGGAACATGGCCAGGCAGCGGAAACGCACCCAGATTTAGTCTCAGACTTTAGAATCCTTCTTTGGTGACAAAGAAGACCAAAACATACAGCCAGAAGAAGTCAACAAAGTCAAAGAGCCTCCAAGAAAAACATGAACTGGTCTCAGGCCATGGAAAAGCTCAGAAAGGATTTGGAAAAGCAAGTTAGAGAAGTAGAGGAAAAATTGGGAAGAGAAATG
>CM053626.1:258881952-258938939 GCA_028646595.1 Phalanger gymnotis | reverse complement strand
GTTAGGAAGAAGCCAAATATAGTTAGTCTTTCACAACATGAGTATTGTGGAAGGGTTATACATAATGATACGCATGTGGCCCATGTTGAATTGCTTGACTTCTTAGGGAGGGTGGGTGTGAAGGGAAGAGGGGAGAGAATTTGGAACTCAAAGTTTTAAAAAATAGATGTTCGAAGACAAAAACAAAAAAGTTATTGCATGCAACTAGAAAATAAGATCCACAGGCAATGGGGCGTAGAAATTTATCTTGCCCTACAAGAAAGGAAGGGAAAAGGGGATGGAAGCGGAGTGGGGTGATGGAAGGAGGGGTTGACTGGGGAACAGGGCAACCAGAATATACGCCATTTTGGAGTGGGGGGGGAGAAAAGGGGAGAAAATTTGTAATTCAAACTCCTGTGAAAATCAATGCTGAAAACTAAATATATTAAATTAAAAAAAAAGAAGGAAGGAAGGCAGGAAGGAAGGAAGAAAAGGAAAGAAGGAAAGAAGGAAGGAAGGCAGGCAGGAAGGCAGGAAGGAAGGGAAGAAACTCATGTTTATCTTATACTTTGTTAATTTTTTTATAAATATCATCTGTTTTCATCTTCCCTCTCAAGAGTTATCAATTATCTCTTTTTTTTTGAGGCAATCAGGGTTAAGTGATTTGCCTAGGGTCACACAGCTAGTACGTGTCAAGCGTCTAGAGCTGAAGTTGATCTCAGGTCCTCCTGACTCCAGGGCTGGCGCTCTATCCACTACACCACCTAGCTGCCCCTCAATTATCTCTTAATTGTCAAATCTAATGACCTTTTCTCAATCATCATTCTTCTTTATTGTTTTGCAGCCTTAACTGCACTATTAATGATCTCTGAGATACTCTCTGCTGCTTCTCTAATTTATCTGATGGGAGTATGGATTCAGGAAGACTAGCACCTCTGGTTTGGAGACTTGCTGAGCCGTTTTCAGGGCTGCTCATCCATCTTTGGTGTTCACTTGGCACTCAACTCTCACCTTTGGCTTCAAGAAGCTGCAGCACGTATAATGGTCACATCCTGGTAAAACTGTCTTGGCAGAATTTTAAGAATTTAATTTTTACAAATTGCTTTCAGCATAATAATCCTGTGAGGTCAGTATTACCAGTATCATCCTTGCCAACAATCAGATAGGCTCAGGAACCTTGGGAGTAGAGAAATGGGAGGCAGTATGTGCCAGGCAAAGTCCACCACCACCACCCTGACCATTGTCTCCCTTCGGATCCTGATGGAGACAGCCTAGAACCCTGCAATGCTTCCAGCCCAGTGCCCTCAGCCATCATCCTGAGAAGCAACCCCATGTGGAGGGGCAGATTTATGATACTAATACCTTGATACCTTGAAAGGTGAGAACTTTTGGGGGCATCAGAGAGTTGACCCTTTCTCTTCAGTGGGCCCACCTGTTCTGCAGACTCAATTCTTTCAACCTTTAGTAGTATTTTATAGTATTTTTGACATCAATCAATGAGCATTTATTAAGTACCCGTCAGGTGCCAGACACTGTGACAGACTTGAGAAATACAAGTACAAAAAATGAAACAACCCTTGCTCTCCAGCTCTCAGTTTATATTCTGTCAAAGAAGATGCACATACATATATAAGCATAAACAAAATATAAGGAGAGAAACACAAATACAAGTAAGATTCTGTATGTAATTTTGCTTCCATTATTCACCATTGCTTTGAGCAGTATGTTGGTCTCTTAGAACTTCATCTATATGTTGCACAATACTGATAATCCACAAATACTTATTTCCTTATTTCATATAACTATGAATCAACCTTGGTGGGAGTACTGCCTTCACTAACACAGATTGTAGTCCCTTAAAACTTTAATAGGGGCTTAAATTCCTGTAGCCCAAACAATTCAATACCTTGTGGCTAGTCTCTAGTTATGAGGTTCTCTAAGTTCCTTAGCAAGGTTGGTCCTTGAATTGAAGCTTGGTAGAACTCACTAGGGCTTGTGCTCTGTTAACATAGCCTTCAGGAACCCAGAGTCGTCTCCACACCAGAATGAAACATTAGAAGAAGACTTCAGTGGCCAGATGTAGACGTGATAATAGAAATAATCAGTATAACAAATTCTTTGTTAATAGCATTACACGCTATTCATATTCTGAAAGCTTATATTCAGGAAATGTCTTATTCATCGCATTTCAGGTACGAATGTGTTGTCATATGAAAGGTGTGTTTTCCATGCAACTTACGTGTATGTCCACATGGGCATGTTTAAATGTGGCTTTCAAGAAGGAATATCTTTGGAATCGTGCCCACCTCTCTCCAAAGGAGACTGGTTCCTGCCTGAAGAGAAGCACAGGAAATTGTGGACACAAGGCTGGCATCACTTCTCTCCCTAGAGATGGAATACTAGACTAGAATTATAGCTATCTGTTCCCTTAAGTACTGATAGGCTACTCTAGGGGAAATGGTTTTGTTATTAGGTTCAAATCACTTTCCTGGTTGCTATCTCTTAAAGGGCCCCTTGTCTATATTCACCAAATATTACATAAAAGACAGTCACACATACTGAATAGTTAATAAACCCATTTACCCAAGCAGATAGCAAACAGAAATGAGAGAAATTATACAGATTAGATCGTACCAGACAATACACAGAGTTCATGAGAGACACAGGGAGAGAGAGACATAGGAACAGAGGGACAGAGAGACAATTCTTAGTCTTACTCAAGAGGAAATTATGCAGTCTTTTGGGAGGCAAGCTGAAAATTGGGAGCCAGCTCCTCTACATATCCGTTGCTTCCTAAAGTCTGTCTGTTTCTCTCTCTGCCTCTGTCTCTGTCTCTGCCTCTGTCTCTCTGTCTCTCTCTCTGTCTCTGTCTCTCTGTCTCTGTCTCTCTCTCTGTCTCTCTGTCTCTGCCTCTGTCTCTCTGTCTCTCTCTCTGTCTCTGTCTCTCTGTCTCTGTCTCTCTCTCTGTCTCTCTGTCTCTCTCTCTGTCTCTCTCTCTGTCTCTGTCTCTCTGTCTCTCTCTGTCTCTGTCTCTGTCTCTCTGTCTCTCTGTCTCTGTCTCTCTGTCTCTCTGTCTCTCTGTCTCTCTCTCTCTCTCTCTCTCTCTCTCAGGGTTTTTTCCCTCAAGAAAGCCCTAAAAGGTGTGTGTCCTCTCTCAAAGCAAGAAGATCTCTGTTTAGACAGTCTAACAAATGAGCTGACTGATGAATGGCAGCTTCCAAGCAGCAGCTTTTGTATTCTCAATACCTCTAGCCAAAAAGCTAAGAATGAGATAATTTATCATTGAATCTTTAGTTCTTTTTTAAACTCTGTTCTATCATCTCTGTATATTCAGGTATATTCAGTAGAAATGAACTCAGAGCCTACTGCTGGAATTCCACAAGTCTTTAAAGAGACAGGAAGTGAGTAAGTCCTAGCTAAACAAAGTCCAAGGAGAAAAGTTTATTCAAAGCCAGATAAAGTTCCTCTGAAGTAGATACACTGGTTCAAGGTCAAAAAAGAAGACCCAGTTCTGGTACACACAGAATCTTTGGAGGAGGAGGGAGCCTTATGCTGTCTGTTTATTTTCTTTTACACTGCCAAAAAGCTTCAGTGCCTCTGCGGGGCTAGTACAGCAGGAATATTTGGAGTGATCCCAAAGTGGAATTGGTTAAATTCTTTACCAGCAAAGGTCTTCAAACAAAGTTTGGGTGACCGCTTGGGGTTGTTGTGCATGTGTAGTGGGGTAGATGGGATTAGACTGACACTAAGGAGGTCTCTTCTAATTCTGAAGTTCAGTGATGCATGATAATCTTAAATTTTACTAGGATAGAATGCTATCTACATTATCGGCTTTTGTATTGGATGTTTTCGTTTACTTAGTTTTTCTTTATCATAAAGTAGGGTTCAGTCTGGAGGAGGTAAGAGGAAAGTGACCAATGTAAAGATAAAAGAATCTATAAAATAAATTTTTTAAAATGGAACATAGCACAACTAAACATATTTATATTCCTGCTACTCTATCAAGCTACCATATTATTGCTCTTTTTTCTATTACCAAATTTGAAAGTGTAGTCGACACTGGCAGTCTCCACTTCCTCATCATATCTCAAACACTTTCCACAGGACTTATCATGGGATCATAGATTTAGAACTAGAAGAAATCTTAGAGAACATCTAATCTAACCCCGGCATTGTACAGGTGAAGAAACAGAGGTTAAATGACTTACCCAGGGTCATACAGCTTCTACATGTCAAAGGCAGGATTTGAACCCAGGTTTTCCTGACTCCAAAATTAGCATTCTAGCCACTATGCCATGCTGACTTCCACCCCTGCCCCCACTCTCCTGAAAGTCTCTTTCTAAAGGTTCCTGGTGACTTTCTAATTCCCAAATGAGATGAGCTATCTTTGAACTCACTGAAGCATTTGACCATTTTCTGTCTTGCAGCTCTCCTCTTTTAGTTTCTGTAGTGCGGTACATTCCTGGTGCTCTTTCTATGATACGAAAATATAGGCACCACATTCTGTAAGAAGATAAAAACACTTCTGTGACATTTCAGGCAGGGGTGGCCATATTTGAGGTCTCAGGATATAATACTCATCTGAATAGTATTTTTACTTTTTGTAGTCACAGTAAGTGGATGAGTACAATGAAAAACCAATTAAATATATCTTGAAATTTGTTGCATCAGATAAGGAATAATGAGCAAATAAGAAAAGTCAAGAGAGAGAGAGAGAGAGAGAGAGAGAGAGAGAGAGAGAGAGAGAGAGAGAGAGAGAGAGAATTTGGGATCAGCTATGGCCAAGGCAAAGAAGGCTGAAGACTTGGCCAGTTTAGAATCATTTTGCCCAATTGTGCATATTTCTTACAAGGTTTTTGGATTGCTTCTTTTCAGTTTGGAAGAGGGGAAGATAGAAAATAGGCGAGTGTTGGGGTTCCCTTCCTGGACAGAAAAGAACAGATAGAAGAGAACAGAAGGAAACACAGATGAGCAAGAGCTTTCAAAGTTCAATGTTGAATTTACCATACATTCAAAAATAAAAAGAAGTGTTACCTAATGAAGATTCACAGTTTTGTGTAGTTTCCTTGTGTTCTACAATGTGGAAACCCTCGGTTTATTTGGTATTTAAGTTCAGAATAAAAAATCAAATGAAAATTACAAAAAAATTTTGGGAGAAGAATGCTATTGAAGAAGAAAAAGGAGCTAGGAATCAGAGGAAAAATGAATGATTGCAGAGGACTGATGATGAAGAATATTACTCAAATCGTGAAACAGAGGTGATGCACTGAATATGCAGAATGAGACATACAGTTTGAGACATGGCCAATCTGGGAATTTGTTTTGCTTAACTATTAAAATGAGTTCTTCCTTCCTTCCCTTCTTCTCTCCCTCCCTTCTTCCCTCCCTCCCTCTTTCCTTCTTTCCTTCCTTCCTTCTTTTGATTTGAACTCAAGTTTTTCTGTCTCTAAGTGCAATTCTCTAGGTACTGCGCCACCTACTTTGTGAAGATGTATTAGACAATTATATTTGATCTTTTGATATAGAATGGAATTAGAGAGCCTTAAAAAAACTTTAAAGATAATATAATCTGCTTGTTTTATTGATGAGGAAATGGAAGCCCAGAGAGGTATGATGATTTATTCAAGATCACATGGCTAAGTCCTTTCATCATGGAAAAAAAAAAGCATAGTGTCCCAAAAGTCTTAGTGCAGTAAAGCTTAAACCTGCACTAAGACCTTTGGGACACCCTATGTAGGGACTGGATCAAAGATTTCATTGCTATAGGGAATTCCTAGATGAGGAAACTCCTCTCTATGCAAGACTGGCACATACTGTACAACTTGAGTTTTAGGGAGTTGTTTGTATCTCTGATTTAGTGACTCAGAGGTTAAGTGACAGGGGTCATATAGGCAAAATATGTTGAAGGTAGCACTTGGACTCTAGTATTCAAGATGCTGAGGCCAGCTTTCCATCCACACTGCTTCTCAGGGAAATAAGAAGAAAGTGTTCATATTATTATGTATAAAAACTCTGTACTTACTTAATTGGAACAGGGCATGTTTAGCCTAGAGAAAATCAGACTCAGAGGAGACCCAAGAGCAGGATTGAAATATGTGAAGGGCTGTCATGTGGGGAAGGATTAGATCTGCTCTGTGCGGCCCATCGAGCAGAACCGGGAGTGTTGGATGAAAGCTACAACAGGGCAAGTTTAGGACTGATGTCAGGAGACACGTCCTAACAATGAGATGAGGAGTAGACTCTGAAGCTATTATCCAAGCTCCTGTAAGCTCTGTTGGATCTCTTGAACCCTGAAGGATTAGGGGAATTTCCTGATACTATAGTTCATTACCCTTTACTGGTGTGCTCTCTCATTGATTATTAGTTTGATATCAATGAACTAGCCAATTAATTAGTTTTTCTTTCAGTTAGATAGCAAAGTGAATATAACACTGCACTTGGAAACAGGTGTAGTCCTATTGTAGACATTAGCTATATGACCCTGGGTAAGTCATTTAACCTCTTACAAGCTTCAGTTTCTTTATCAGTAAAATGGGGATAATAATAGCACCTACCACAAAGGATTGCTGTGAAGATCAAATGAGATAACATGCAAAGCACCTGAGGACCTACTGGGCCACCGGTGGCCTCAAGGCTGCAGGTTCCCCACTCCTGCTAAGATCCATCCATTTCTCCAATGAACAATTTTCCCTTATCTCACACAGCCTAGTATCACTAGAATTTCTGGAAATTGTTAAAGAAGGTTGCCAGGCTCCAAATAGGTATTTTTGTGGCATGGCCTGGCAAGGTTACACCACAGAGTGAGTGGCCTTCTGCTCTGCCTCCTGGGCCTTTCCCTTTTGTTCCCTTCCTCTTGGCTTCAAAGGCTTTGCAGCTTACTAGGGGGTTTTCCTGTTTTCTTTTTTGTGGAGAAATTATGTCAATGTGATGAAAATGCTTGAGAACTGAGGACTAAGTCCAAGGCTGAAAGCAGCAATTTTTGCTTTGAGGAGTGCAGCAAAAGACAGGACAAGTGGAAGGAAACGTGTCCTAATATAAACCTTTTCAAGGCAAAATCATTGGTGTGGGTGGGGGTGGAGGGGAATGGACCAGAGACCATGAGGCTTTACTTGGGGAGAACTTGGAGAAAGAGAGATGTCGGGGGAAGAGAGGGGACTGGGATGGACCTCTGCTCTGACGGTGGGGAACAGCCACCTCCTATTTTAGCTAATTATTTTTGTTAATCAGGTACTAAGTTTAGCTATTCCTTACCTGCTGAAGCCCTTGAAAGTGCTGTTTGCATCCTTTTAAATCCTGGACAAAACTCTAACTAAACCTAGTGGCTAGAGCAGTGAGCCCTTTGACTTAGGGTTGCACTTGAGGACCTAGAGGGCCACATGTGGCCTCGAGGCAACAGGTTCCCCACCCCTGGCCTAGAGCTCTGTACTTGGAGTTGGGAAGGCCCTTGCTTTCATGTGATCATAGGCAAGTCACTTTGCCTCTAGGATTTACCTCTCAATTTTCTTATCTGTCAAATGGCAATAATAACATCTATGGAACCTACCTTGGATTTGTGGAGTTCAAATGGGATTTGGAATATAGAAAACCATTTTGCAAACCCTACAATGTTGTGAAAATATCAACGATAATTATCCTGATAGTCACTTTTATTTCCATTTAGCTAAACACTCCCTCATGTCTCAACATGTTTCTTGTTTAGAGTTTAGCACATTTGGGGGATTTTTAAAAAATTCCCAGCATTCTAGCAGTGAAAAGACATTGAGGAGTCATTCTTCCCAGTTGGCTTTAACATGCTAAAAACAAAAAGTACAGGGCAGCTAGGTGGCGCAGTGAGTAGAGCACCAGCCCTGGAGTCAGGAGGACCTGAGTTCAAATTTGGCCTGTGACACTTAACACATTTACTAGCTGTGTGACCTTGGGCAAGTCACTTAACCCCAATTGCCCTGCCTTGCCCCCTGCAAAAAAAAAATAATAAAAACAAAAAGTATGCCAGCCAGCCAAGAAGCAACAGGTAAGATCAACTAAATATTTCAAATATATTTACTTCGCTTTCCTTTCTCATTCTTATTTGGCTCAGTCTGTGATCTTCCCATATATTTCAAACCATTTGAGAGATACAAGACTGTTTCTAATAGCTGAAGGAGGTGGCTTTGTTCCATCAGTAGTTTATCTAAATGCTTTAAGAGAATCTTTATCTCTCTGTCTCTGTCTCCCTGTCTATCTGTCTCTGTCTGTCTATGCCTCTGTCTGTCTCTGTCTCCATCTGTCTATCTGTCTCTCAACAAATTGGTTTGGATGAGCTTTCCATTATCGACACAACTCTGTTATTTTATTTGTTCGTTTATCCATTTCCTCATCTGTAAAATAGGAATAATAATAGCACCTACTTTACAGAGCTTTTGGTGAGGATCAAACTATATGTGTGTAAAGCCCTTTGCAAAATTTAGCATTAGAAACGCTAGCTATTGTCCTTGTTATTGCTATTAATATTTATTAATAATTTAAAATAATAATATGTAATACTTCAACAGTCAATTAATGCTTAATACTATTGGTATTTGATTATTTCTTGCAATTGATAATCATTGTTAATAATTACTATTATTAATTAATAATCATTATGAAATAATAAGATCCAAAGCCTAGAGCAGGAAAGAATCTCAGGGACACTCTAGTCCAATCTCTTCCTTTTATAAATGTGGAAGCTGAGGTTGGGAGGAATTAAGCAACTTCCCAAGGTCACTGAGGCAATAAGGATCAGAGAGAGTATTGCACTAATGTTGAGAATTTCTGCTGAGGAAAATTCTTCTGCCATGGTAGAGCAGCCACTGTTTTGCAGCTTATATAGGTAGTGGATTGATAGGGGTCCCCAGGAGTTAAAAAACTTGCCCAGAGTCACAAAGCCAGCAGACGGGGTCAAAGTGCAACTCAAACTCAAGTCTTCCTGACTCAGTCTGAGGATACCTTTTCCTCTTCAGGAGGCCACTGTTATTGTTGAGCTAATAACATTTAACCTACTTGCTTTTGTTCAACTGTAAAAAGCTAATCTCAGTCTCATGAAACCTATTTGCCAAAGCGGTTAAGATACAATAAGATAAAGAAATCTCAGGGGCAGCCAGATGATGCAGTGGATAGAGTGTCAGGCGTGGAGTCAAGAAGACTCGTCTTCCTGTGTTCAAATCTGGACTCAGACGCTTATTAGCTGAGTGACCCTGGGCAAGTCACTCAACCACATTTGCCTCAATTTCCTCAGCTGTAAAATGAGCTGGAGAAGGAATAGCAAACCATTCCACCATCTTTGCCAAGAAAAACACAAATGGGGTCACGAAGAGGCAGGTGCAACTGAACAACAGCAACAAGATGTAGAAATATCCAACTGTCAGGAGCATGCCAGGTACATCTTCACGTAGTTCTTGCCATGACTTTGGATTTTCCTAATAAACTTCAGTGGCAACACTAACTACCTTATGTTTAACTGGTGACATAGCTCAAGCATTAAGTGGCTTTCTGGATTTATGAATGCTTCTTTGTTGTAGCAGTTAAGTTTGTCCTGCAGTAAGGACATTCTGCCAAACACTTGCCATTTAAGCCTCCTGTTGCTGAGTTTTATAGTTTGGCTGCAAAGCTTTTTCTATAGCATACTGTCAAAGGACTACTTCAGCAAGATATGAAATATATACATAGATATGTATAAGTATGCCACAAAAAAAGCAAAAACTTCATTTCTGGCCCATTTCCTTCCCTGTATAACTTGAAGTTTCCATTTTTATTTTATTTTTCACTCTTACTAAAGTTCAGTTTCTTTAAAATGTACACAAATCAAGATTAAAGACGTAGATGAAATTCTAAAGTCCTCATCAAATTTGACATCTCTTTAATAAAGAAATCAGAAAAAGGAGTTTTTAATGTTTTCAGAGAAAGAAGATGCTGCTTGGAAACAGTGATTTGAAAAAAGCTCCAATTAAAAAATAATCATACTCTTCTTGGCAAGTAGCTGTTCCACAACACAATTTAATGCCTTTGGAATCCAGAGAGTGCTAAGCTATCCTACTGGAAAGCAGGCTGGTGGTTATGGCTGATAATTTGTTATTTTAAGGATTTTCACGAATAACAAGTGATGTTCAATCAGTCAGCCACACAGCACCTTGTGGCAAAAAAAAAAAAAAATTCTAGCTCAGAGTTGTTCCGATGAATCATATATTTAATGGTTTTTCTTTGTTTTTCAACAAAAATGTCCCAAAGACTTGTTTTAGTTTGCAGAAGCTTTGGACAGCTACTGAAGCTTCACAGAAATCAAAGATGGAAAAGGCCACTGAGGTCATTTGGCCCTTGTCAGTGCCAGGGCAGGATTGCTCTGTCCATTGTGTTCTTTGAAAAGCCTGAGGCAGTACAATACACGACAACACAGTGCCTTGAATCCTAGTGGTTTTTTCCCAAGTATTTTCATCAACTGTAGTTTTGTTGCAAGCACCTCATTAATTAGCCTTCCTCGAGTGAGTGCTTACTTTATTTATTGCATGTTGCTTTCCGGGTCCCCTTATTCTTCTTGTAAGCTCTGAGGGATTTCAGTGCTACGACAATGAAACCCTTTTAGAATTGCTGACGCTGGGTGCGGGGTGGGGGGTGCTACCATCACATATCCTAAAATAATACTAGCTGGCATCTCTAGAAAACATTTTTTAGATTAGCTAACATTATCAGAGGTTTACATGGCACTTTAGGCATATCTCATCTGAGCCTCCTAGCACCCATATTTGAGAGCAAGTGACCAGTGTTACATCATGAATAAATGTTAGGAGGCAAAATGGATGGACCATTGGGCATGAAGTGAGGAAGACTTGAGTTCAATTCCACCCTCAGATGATCCTGTCAAGTCACTCTGTCTCAATTTTCTTTCTTTCTTTTTTTTTTGGGGGGGGGGGAAGGCGATAGAGGTTATGTGACTTGCCTAGGGTCACACAGCTAGGAAGTGTCAAGTGTCTGAGGTCAGATTTGAACTCAGGTCCTTTTGACTCCAGGGCTGATGCTCTATCCACTGAGCCACCTAGCTGTTCCTCCATTTCTCATCTGTAAAATGTGGATAATGATAATACCTACCTTCCAGGGTTGTCATGAGTGAGATGACTTTGTAAAGTACTTTGCAAACCTTGAGACATTGCATAATTGCTAGTTATTACTCGGATTTCTCCTACCTCTCATTCCAGTACTTGCTACAATGGGTTACCTCCCTATACAGGCATATTTCATGGGTCCCATTCGGTCATCTTGTCTGCCTCCTCACATGTAGTACCATGTAGTGGAGCCAAAGGACCTGGGTTCAGATCCCATCTCTGATTGATTAGTAATGGCTTCTTTAGGCTCTAGGTCTATGATCTTATGATTCTGTTTACCTCAATAGGTCAAACACCTCTGATTTCATCAATTGTGGGAACTCCCTCGGTATGGGAACTCTACAATAGCTATCACAGAGCTTGCTATGGGCCAGGCACTGTTCAAAGGGTGTTACAAATATTATCTCATCAGATCCTTACGACAACCCTGAGAGGTAAGTGCTAATATTATTTCCATTTTACAGATAAGGAAACTGAGGCAAACGGAGGTTAAGTGACTTGCCCAGGATCACACAGCTACTACGTATCTGA
Source organism: Phalanger gymnotis (assembly GCA_028646595.1). Classification (NCBI taxonomy): domain Eukaryota; kingdom Metazoa; phylum Chordata; class Mammalia; order Diprotodontia; family Phalangeridae; genus Phalanger; species Phalanger gymnotis. Next base: position 258,927,318 of record CM053626.1, on the reverse strand, counting down.
GGTCAGATTTGAACTCAGGTCTTCCTGACTCCAAGCCCAGAGCTGTATACACTGCACCACTCAGCTACCTAAGAGAGTTTAAGTGACTCGACTATTATCCCACAGCTATTAAGTGATAGAGACGGGATTCTAAGCCAGGTCTCTCCTGACTCCAAGGCCAAAATTCTTTCCACAACACTCTGATTCTGTGTAATAGTGTAACAATGATTCATGTTCTAATAATAGCGCTCATTTATACAACACTTTCCACATAAAACCTCACGAGGTAGGCGATGCAAATATTATTTGCCCAATCCTATAGGCAAATCTCTTCCTAGGTCTTTCTGGGGAATGGAGGCAGCTCTGGGATCTCCAAGGCTGTGCTTTCAGAGCTTAGCTTTTTGTCAATGCTTACCAAGTGGAAAAGATTTCAAGGTGTAGACTGTGAGTGGGCCTTAAGGACTAACATAACCGAGCTGTCTTTCTCACCAGGTAGGCCTCAAAGTAATGGACTTTTTGCCTTTAGCAACTCTTAAAAGATCACCTACTAAGTCACGGAGGATTTATGACAAAGGGAGGGCCTGGCATGAATGAATCACAGATCCCTGAGGTATTAAATTATAGACAAAAAACTAGGCCCCAAGATTTGAAGCAACTTGTTCCACAGCTCCTAAGTGTCAGACCTAGGACAAGAACCAAGGCCTTCTTACCCTAGGTTCAGAGCTCTTTTCTCTACATCTTGCTAAATGAAGTGTTCTTCTACTTAATGCTATGTCTTGGTTGGCAAGCTGATGTCAGCACCCTGAAAAAAGTCAGCACCCTGAACTTCAGAGAAAACACAAGCAGATGATCTGTAAAATGAGAGGATTTGACTATATAGATGCTCACACACACACACACACACACACACACACACACACACACACATACGCACATTTCACCTCTAAATCTCTCTAGTGAGCTTTGGAACGATTCCATCAACTGAGTGATTAAAGAAAAAAAAACTTGACTCCTTTTTTGTTGCATTCATTTAATTCCAATGTTCATTTCTAGATCCTTAAATAACTGGGGCTTTCAAGTTAATGCAAATTTTGTGGTGTTTCAAATCAAAACATGCCTTTAGTGACCTTTGGAACAAGAAGATGTAAGCACCATGAAGGAAGAGAACATGTTTACTTAAAGTTTGTATCTTCTCTACCACATAAGGATATTTTAAAAAAATTATTTTAAAATAAAATCAAAGGGAGGAAACATTTTTAATAAACTGCTGCAATCCTCAGAGCACATATTATAAAGGTTTTATTTGTATTCAAACTGAATCATGAAAAAGTAAACACAGGATCATGGGATTTAAAATTGGAAGGAACAATAAATATATCTTCTAGTCTAGCACCTTCTTTCCACCCCCCCGCCCCCCACCATTGTGCAGTTAAGGAACTTGAGACCCATAGAACAGGGGTGATTTGCCTAAGGGAGTAGAGACAGGATTCAAACAGAGGCCTTTCATTAAAAATAGACCGTTTTTAGGAATTTGGGAGTCTTCTAGCACTATATTCCTATACTTTACTAAATAAATGGGCAAATATCTACGTATTATTTATACAACATAAGTTTCTTGAGTTCAGGAACTGTTTTCTGCTATTTTTCTTAAGTTTCGGTACTTTAGGACCTAGCTCAGTGCTTTGCACATAATAGGTACTTAATATACAAGGGTTGGGTTGAGTTGGGTTGGATTGGTTATATAGAGAAAGGTGGTGTGATGGAAACAGTGCTGGACTTGGAAGAAAGAGAGATTTGGATTCAAATCTTGACTCTAACATCTACTCTCTACGCAACTAAGAGTAATTCTCTTCATCTTTCTGACTATCAGTTTTCTCATATGTAAACCAAAGACACTCTGCCTACAGGCAAGGTTATGGGGGATGGAGGAAGGGTTTAGTAAACCCGAATGCCTAAAAATTATGAGCTATCATTATTTTATTTTAAAGAACTTAAAGCGTTGAAGTTATTTTAGATGTATTTGTTCAACAAATTGAAAATCAGAGGAAGAAAGATGGCGCTTAAGGGCCTTGCCCAAGTGGAAAATTCAAATCCTACTTCACACTCTTAGGCAGTGATCTTGCCCAAGTTCTGTAACAACAGTGCTGCTACTGTGGCTGTGTAAGGCCAATAACACCAGCACACAGGAGGGCTGCCAGGACAGCTTCTTTGATCCGCTTTTCTAAGGAAAGCGACTTCAAGGGGTTTACGATCTCACTCTAATCAAACATACATAGATCATTCACTTAGTTCAGGGGAAAAAAGTCAGCACCCTGAACTTCAGAGAAAACACAAGCAGAAATTACACAAATCAGCAGGCAGGCTTCTGGCTGTCTGTCCAAGCAATACATGAACAGTTACTAGAGAGAGAGGCACCAACACCTGGGTTTTCAAAGCGAGGGGGATGGGCAGCGGGGCTCCTTAATGGCTATCCAGATTCTCCACACCAATACTCTTCCAATGAGTGAGCCCCAAACAAAATGCTAACCTCAGAGTATTTATACACTTCTTCACAGTCAGGGCGCTTCACACTTCTCATGACCTAACTAGTAAAAGGTTGTAGGCCTTCCTACAAACAAAGGCAAGACTCAATCAAAGGTACTTCATTGCCTTAGTGCTGAGAAGCACTCCAAAACAAAAGACAACAAAAAGTCCCACTTTGCTTGCCATTACAAGTCCACACAATGTAGTAAGTAATAGACCTAGGATTCAAACCCAAGTCCTCTGACTTTAAATACCGCATTCTTTCTACTGCACCATACTAGAATGACCAAGTCTAGGGTCAATTTGACCAGAATCTAGGCACAAATTTAATGTTTTGTGAAGGATATACAAATAGGTTTATGTTCATCAACTTAGTCCCATTATTAGCATATTTTCTTCTTAGCAAAAGGTTTTTTTTGCTTTGTTAATAGTAATTATAGCTTACCTTTATATTGGTTTAGATTTTGTTGTTGTCAGAAAAGAAGTAATGACATCATTGGATGATGTCTTGACCTCATTCCATTTAAGTGAGGCAGAGTTGTACAAAATTGTCAGCCTCACTCTCTCTTCCAGAGTCATTGGAGTCCAGTGGCAAGACAAAAGACAGAATGACTACAATAGCCTGGGAAGCAGTGGATGGCCTTGGTGTTGTCTATGTTTGACCAAGTTCCTGCTTCAGCCACCTTCATGGCCTTTGGAACAAATTGTTCTTATCTGCCCATTCTCCTGGGGGAAGTCTTTGTATATTTGGGGTAGCTCTACATCCCCATAACTCACTGATGGGTTTAAGGCCTGTCAGTTACTCTCAAGCTGGTTTAGCCTGTCTGCTGAGACAGTTTTACCAGGGTGTGGCCGTTGTACATGCTATGGCTTCTTGGAGCCATAGGTGAGAGTCTGAAGAAAGGTGGACACCAAAGGTGGATGAGCAGCCCTGAAAAGGGCTTGGCAGGCCCTCACACTAGAGGTGCTAGTCCTCCCTGAACACCCCATACACCCCATTTGGTTTAAATATATTTATATATTGTCTAAATTGATTTTCACAACAACCCTATGAGTTTGGTAACGTAATTATCATTATCCTTATTCTACAAATGAATAAACTGAGGCTTTAAGAAGTTAATGAGAAACAGTGAGATGAAAGGGTGCATCCCATTCGGCCTGAGTACGTCCCTCTTTAAAGCTAAGCCCCTTTGAGATTTCTGTAGATCATTTTATATCTTGTAAAGGATGTGAAATTTTAGTGTTATCTGTACCTCCTAAATGATGCTTAGCTTTGAGTAGTTCATTTGCATGCAAAAAAGCCAGTAAAGTAATTGAGCATCAGCTAAGAAAATGAACTTGCCCATTAGGCTAGATGTCCTCAGTATCTTTTTACTACCCATTCACCACTCATTTCCATGGACCAACAGGAAACATAGTTGTGTTTTTGTTTTTTGGTTTTTTTTTCAGCTTATTAATACAGTATTTATTTGTCTTCCCTCTGTCAAACCCTGAGCCCATGGCTTTCCCCAGGGCTGCCTGGTAAGATGGAGGGGGAGGTATACACAGGCTGAAAGAGACATGGAAGGACCAAGTGAACAAGGAGGAACATTCAGAAAGGTTGAGGGACAGAAATGGCTCTATCATATGGTGAAGAGGATGAGGAAGGCCACCATCAGGCAAAAGAGCCCCATGGCCTCAGACAGGGCAAAGCCCAGGACGGTGTAGGAAAAAAGCCGTGGCTTCAGGGAAGGGTTCCTGGTATAACCATTGAAGAGACTTCCAAACACAGTCCCAATCCCAGCTCCAGAGCTGGCCACCCCCACAGTGGCAGCCACAGCCCCAATGAACTTGGCTGCTGTGTCAACATCCCTTGAGACGGTACTAGTTTGGAATCCACATCTGGGGACAAGTGAGGTCAAGGGACCTGATGCTGCCAGAATGCTGAGATTCTCATCTGTCTGAACCGCTGGCCATTGTAGCACCACTGCAGATAATGGTCTACTCAGCAGCTGAGAGCTGCTCCTCAAAAGGGCAAGGGTAGAGATGAACTTGGGGCAGGCGTAAATTCTCTGTGTATGAGGGACAAAGCTGAAGAAAACCAGCAGAGCAGAAGAGACAAAGATGGGAGGGGCTATTTTTGGGTTTTTTTTTAATGGTGAACCTAGAACCCCAGAGCTGTTTAGTAATTATTAAGCAAATGGCCATTGCCTGGTTATGGTTTCACCTGCAGAAGTGGAGATTGTCACCACAAATGAGGATTAGGTGTTTAACCAAGAAGACCCAATCCTGTACCAAGAAGAAATGTGGGAAAAAATTCACAATTTTCCTTATCTATTTTGGTTAATATGCCAATCAGTTTGCTAAACTATTTCTAGAAATCTCTCCCCTCACCCCAAATTTCTGCTTATATAAAATAGAATTTTCTACTTCATTTTAGCAATCTATAAAACATTTTAATGCTTGGGGGGGCATTATTTCCTCTATGCCTAGTACATAAGAAACTGTTCAGTATTGCTTTCTTTTTTTAAAAAAATTTCTCTTCCCATGTTAAACTTTTGGATCATATGTCAATATCCTTTGAAACAATGAAAGCTAAAATTCAACTGTGCACTGGATTCTTTCCTAAACAAAGATGATATTACTCTGCTGTAAAACTAAAACTGTTTTTACAATAATGGTAATGGGTTTTCCCTAAGACAGCCATATTCCCACTGATGAAAAATATCAAACATTTGTGAGGCAGCTGGCCAAGGTTATGGATTCAGAGTTCTTTTCTGAAAAAAACTAACTGGCCCTGAGGAGGATAGAGTATTTGATACACAGCCTCATTAGCATTTTTTTCTAATATAGTTGTCTCCAACTCAAATTGCCTGTTTATTTTAAATTTATAGTACTAATATGTTTGTATTATTACTATCTAAATCTTTGTTTCTAAAGACTTATTAAGGAGAGCCAAGATATTGGAGTAATATGAAGTAGAGTGAGCTCTCCCCCACCTCCAATTCTTTTGAACAGATCTAGAAAATGCATCAGATATAGTCCTGACTGGAAAATCCAAGGGGGAAAAATCATAGTACATCATTTTTCTAGCCCAGGTGGGCATAAAGAGACAAAAAGACCTGGAGACACTGGAAGGACAGAGCATTCCAGCACAGAGAAAGTGTGTGTCAGGGTAAGAAGTCCCCGATCCAATACAGAAGGGCCTAGATTCGTGCAGGGTTCAGGAAAAGGTACAAATTAGCAGCTCTGTTGCTCACCACCCAGTTTTGGATCAGAGATCCGGGAGAGAATGAGGAGAAAATCTGCACCTGGGGTGGAATTGCAGGGTAAAGAGTAGGCTCAGGACCTAAGCTGTGTGAGTGACTACAGAGGCAAGCAGTAACTGTGTGGCTTGGACTCCAGGAACTAAATAGGGTCTCATTTCCAGCCAAAAACTAAATCTAAAGCCTACAGTGGAATAACCAGGGCAAGACTCTCAGACCAAAGGGAAGTCTTCATTTCCATTACCTTGAGCCAGAAGAGCTTTTGAGTGGATTCAGTCCAACAAGCTACTAGAACTCCAAAAGCAGAAGCCCATAGGATATTGCTTAGAGTCCCAGGGATGGGGAAATTTTCATCTTTGGGCCACAGGTGGCCTTATAGATCCTTAAATGTGGCCCTTTGGCTGAAGAATTCAGGCCACACTTAAGGATCTAGAAGGCCACATGTGGCCTGAAGGCTGTAGGTTCTCCGTGTCCGGCTTAGACCCAAACCTAGGTTAGGAACTTGTAGAGTTAAGACCAAGAGAGCAGAAATCAGATGGATCAGACCACTTTGGGAGTAGAGAGCTTTCAGGGCCCCAGCCTGAGTTACCCCTGAAAGCCTGGAATAACACAACATTCAACACCCAAAGAAAGTAGCAACAGGACAACCTAGAGTCACATTCCCTCCAGAAATGCATAGCACTCACCCTCATTTCACAGGACTCGTGATGAACCATGTTACCCCACCTCCTGATAGGGGGGTGATGGACTCAGAGCACAGATTTAGTGCAGACTTTATTTATTTATTTATTTTTGGACATGACCAATCCAGGAATTTGTTTTGAATGACTATACAGGGGTTTTGTTTTTCTTTTTCTCTCAATCAGGGGGAGGGCAAGGTGAAAAGGAGAGAAGGCAAATTTTCGTTGATTGAAAAAAATAAAATTTAATTTTAAAAAAGGTATTAGTGACAGGCAAATAGCACAAAACACATTTTGAGAATCCTGTTCTAACCTAACTTAGCCAATTGTTCCCAACGAGGTGAAATACAAAACTCAGTTTCAAGTGAAAGAGAAAACAAAAGATGACAATGAAATTACAAAATTGTTTGGATCTTCCTGGATTTATCATTGTATTGCCATCTTGATTTAGAGGGACTAAATTAATTCATTACTCTCATTCTTCAAACACTTATTAGCTACCTACTGTCTTTTAGGGAACACTATGCTAGGCCCTTTGCGAAATACAAATTTTAGGTGGACAGTATCTGCCCACATGGAGCAAATCAAGTAAGCAGTTTAATAAGGAAATAACATACATGTTTTGATATTTTGATCAATCTATGATTTCATCTATGTAGCTTTTTCCTGAGGAGGTGTCACTTGCAAACCATTTAAGTATCGTGTCCTTTATCGCTCTTGTTCATATACACCCATAAGTCCTCTACAAAGGTAGGGTCCATTCAATCTGCTGGACCCTTCCTCCATATCTCTTGGCATTGTGTGGATACCAGCACAGCATGCAAACTGTCTACTAATTTTCCTTTGAACAATAAAAAGGAAAAAGTAACCCTAATATCAAATATGCATAGTCCAGCAAAACAAATTCCCACATTGGCCATGCTCAAAACACATGTCCCATTTAGCGTTTTAAGTCCATCATATCTTTGACTGGAGATGGGTAGTATGCTTCATCCTCAGTCCTTCTGTAAGAGTAGTTTATCATTGCATTGGTCGGCGTTCTAAAGTCTTTCAGTTGTTTTTTTTTTCTCTTCACTATGTTGTCATCGTATAAAATGTTCTTCTGGCTATGCTCACTTTATTCTGCATCAGTTTATCAAAGTCTTCCTAATTTCCTCTGAAATTGTCCATTTTCTCATTTCTTGTGGGACAGTAATATTCCACTACATTTATTTATATGCCATAATTTATTGAGCCACTCTGCAAGAGGTGAATACGCATTTTGTTTCCAGTTAGGAGTTACTACTTTCTCCTTTCTCAGTACATGGCCCAAGCCCTCCTTACCCAGGAATGGTACCCTTCTCAGTCTATCCTGGATTTGTGATCCATAACTAGGTAGTGGGTGACAAAGCTGCCAGTTGGCACCCGGCCTCGTCACGGTACACCAGTTTGGGTCTGGAGGTTCCTTGGTATGGGTTTGGGACTTCCTCTTGCCCTAGGGCACGGCCTCTCCCTGGGCCCTGGAGTGCTACTGCGTGCTAGAGTGGTCTGCAGGCTGCAAATCCAGTCCCCAGTGTCAGCAAACCCCTCTGTTTCACTCTGCTAGCCTAGGCTAAACAAAGGACTCACTGTGACTTTTCTGAATTTTGCTTTTTCTGGTTTTGTTTAGAGGAGCTTTGTGGATTGCAGTTGTGCCGTGTTGTTTTCCATTATTTCACCATCTTGGCTCCTTCATGATAAATGTATTATAGATTATTCTCACAAAAATTTTGTAGAGATGAGAAAATAGGGAAATGAAGGGCTGGAAGTAACTGATGTATTCGATTGCCTTTTGGAAGGGGTAATAATAATGCCTTTGATTTTTTTTCTTCAAACACTTAGTATTCTTTTCTCTTTCAGGTATTTTAAGACTCAATCTCTCTCACACTTCCCCAACTCCTTCACAGAGGTGGGAGATTCATGGTTTTAGATTTATTGTATATGTCATTAGATTTTTTATGTATTAATTGTTTTTACTTATTTTTTCTTTCTTAAAAATAATTCTTTATTATATGAGATGGCTCCCTGGGATGGCTAGGAAGGAAGAAAGATATAGGGGAAATTTTAGGTCATGTGAAAACAAAAGATATCAATAAAATTTTATTTTAAAGCCAAAAGCTGCTCATTTGATGTTCTTGTTTACGTTGCTGCCTTTATGAATACTTGTTTGACCACATAGTGATGAACTCTGGTGATGGCCACCCATGAAATAAGACATAAACACAGATAACTATAATATATGACATTACACCATAAATACGTTAAAGAAGCACAAAAAAAGCTGTGAAGTGAGAAGGGGGATTGTTACTATTGAGGAAGATCATGAAGGACTTTATGGATGAGGTAACATTTAACTGGGCTTTAAGATAATAGGCAGAAATTTAACAAGTGATAAGGGAGAGAGAAGACACTCAGGGCATCGTAAAGAGTAAGCAAAGGCATTCAGGGCATGTTCTGGGAATAGAGAATAACCTAGTAATATTTGGGGTGAAAGAATAATTTTCACATACTGAACCAGTTCTTAGAATTTCCAAAAAGACTGAGATTTTGTGAGAAATAGACCTTATTGTTAATTTTATCTTTTGTAGTAAGGGAATTGCAGTAAATGTAAATGAATCAAAGCATAGGTGTAACTGTCATTAAAAAAAATTCTCTTGTTTTCAAAAAGACAAACTTAACCCATTTTTGTTTCCCTAGGTCTTACTGTTTCTTTTCTCTCTCGAATTCTAAAGATCAAACTAAGGACAAATGTGACAAATTCTACAGCAGAAAAACAATTTTCTGAACTATCCACACTAGTTAGAGGATAGTTTTTATCGATCAAATATCTTAACCTTCTGACTTCTTAAAATTTCAATAATAACAACCATATTTATAAAGCAAACCTTTCCTCACGACTGTGTGGTAGGTAATTCAAGTATTATTATTTTGTATTTTACAGATAAGAAGAAGTTAAGTATCAAAAGTGCAGGTAATTAATTTGCTCATGGTCACACATCTAGTACATGGTAGACCTGGTCTCAGTGTAAGATTTTCTGACTCCCAAGTCCAATGTTCTCTCCACTATACCAAGCTGCTTCTTCAATTCTGAGCAGTGCTTTTGTCATTGCAATTTTCCCCACAACTCTTCAACTAAGAACAGGAAATCACATTTTTTTTCCAATCTAGAGAATAAGAAAGAAGATAGAAAGAAGAGAGAAAGGAAAGATGAGAAAAAAATATCTGGAGATGGAAGACACCATGTATTGCTCACATTCATTGGGATCATAAATTCAAAATCTTCTTAGTTCAAAAGATCAAATGCCAGAAATGAGTATATTCTATTTTTTTCAGCCATCCACATGTCAATGTAGAAAGAATGGGATGAAACTTGACAATTTTTTATGTCCCACTGATGCATCATAATCTATAAAAAGAACAGTGAAGAGGGTTGAACCATAGCTACTAGATAACATTTTGGGAAGATGTGACATGCATATAAACAACAAAGAGGAAGGAAAGTTTAGTTCATATGACATATGTAGCTCAGATGCCCACTGCCCACAGATTTGTAGAAATGACATAATAAAATAGAAACAATAGTTTCCATAGCAGATAGTATACACAAAAATAACAGATACTTAGTTTCCTTTCTCTGAATGCCATTAGGAGTCACATTGGCTTTGGGAACTGAATTTGTTCCGGGTTGGAGATCTTCAAGTAACATCTGTGGCTACTTAGCCCTATTGGTTAGAATATAGATGAATTAGAAAGTAACTGGCACAATAGAATTAAATTAGATTCACACACTATGAAACATACATTTTTTTTAAACCTGGGCAAAGTGGGAATTTGTTTTGCTTGACAATCCATATTTGTTGTAAGTTTTTTTCTTTTTATTTTCTAATGGAGGGGCTGGATGAGGTGCGAGGGAGAGTAAACACATTTTTATTAATTGAAAAAATTAATTTTGAAGAGTGGCAATCTATAAAAGTTTTAATAGAGTGCCAGCGTACTCATATTATAAGACATAGGAAGCACGTGTTAACTACTCTTTTGAAAAGATTGGGGCAAATAGAAGAAGGAAAATGGCATAGCAATTTGTGGGTAGCAGATGTAAGAGAAAGATTTTTTACATTACTGGAGACCTGAACAAGCGGGTAATCAGAGAGAAAGGAAGCAATAGAGGAGAAAATACTGACACTATAAGAAAAAGAGGAGGATAATTGATGAAATAAAATCCTGGAGGAATGGGAATAGGTTTAAGTTCAAATTCAGCCAACATTTAGTAAGGATCTACAGTGTGCACAGCACAAGATTGGGATCAAAAACTTAAGTCAGCTTCAGCAGGGGAGGAGACATTTTTTTTTCCTTTGAGAAAAGACATTAGGAGAAGAGGATGAAGACAGAGTGAAGACGGAGATATTTAAGAGTGAAGGAAGGAAGAGCTGATGGAATGCACAATAGTGTGTGGACAGTCTTTTTCATAGATAATGACAGTGTTGGGAGTCCTCCAATAGAAGAGACTTTAGAAAGGAAAAAAATCTACAAGGCAGGTTATAGCACACAGTTGAGTAAAAGTGAAAAAACAAAAATAAGCCCTCTTCATCTAACTTAATATCCTTTTGGTTGCCTGGTGCACTGGAAGCCAAAAACAGCGAGCTGATTATTAAATTTTCAGTTTGAGCAGAAAACCAGTGCTACAAATCAGAGCTTAATTTGTTTCTTTCTTGATTGTGTAGACTTAATAAAGTGTTAGTAATGCAGATTAAACTTAAAAGTATGTGCTTGAACATTTTTTTTTTCAGAACCTGGTTGTTAAACATTTACCAGAGCTCTCTAGTGTTTCTCCATAAACGTTGCTTGAGCTCAGTGATTTTGTTGTGTAGTTTTCAGTTGTGTCTGACTCTTCATGACCCCATCTGGTGTTTTCTCAGCAAAGATACTGGAGTGGTTTGCCATTTCCTTCTCCAGCTCATTTTACAGATGAGGAAGCTGAGGAAAATGACATTAAGTGACTTACCCAGAGTCACACAGCTACTACTAAGTATCTAGGCCAGATTTGAATTCAAGCTTAGTCTTCCTGATTCCAGGCCTGGCTCTATGCACAAAAAAAACTCAGGGAATGAAGTCATGACCAGCCTGGAGGGCTGGTGTCTGTAACATAATAATAATAATAAGTATTTATATAGCACTTTAAGGTGTACAAAGTACTTTGCATCCTTTATCTTTCCATCAATGCCTGACATTCTAATACACACAGACAGCACATAAATAAAAAAGAGTTGAAACCTCAAGAGTTGAAAGACCTCCAGAGATATGGCAAGGAAGGTATCCAATGGTTACAAACTCCAGAGTTGGATTAAAAGTCAGGAGAGGAATGTAGCATGGTTGAGCTGGCCCCTCACTCAAACTGGAGATTTTAGGATGAACTCACCAATGAGGGAAGAGAGCCAAGGAGCCAAAGGTATGTTCTAGGGTGAAAAAGTCCCAGGCAGTGAGAGAAGTTTTTAGGTGAGAAGATAGCTGAGCTGTGGTGGCAAAGTTCATGGTGGCAGAGTCTGGAGAGGATGGCTGGTCTGAGGTTGTTTATCTGTTAGTCTAAAGCTATACTGACCTCTTCAGTTTCCTAGGCTCTTAAGACTACAGGACAGGTTCTTTCCAAAATCTGCTTATTGACTTAAGCTGTCTAGTGTTGTAACAGACCTTAAAGACCACTTATTTTACAGTGGAGGAACAGGAGGTCGAAAGAGGAAACTTCCCCAAGGTCAAATTGGAAGGTCATGGCAGAGCAGAGATAGAGTCCCAGACCTCCTGAGTCTTGGCCAATTGTTCTTGTCTTTAATATTACATTGCTTCTCTCTAACAGTCCCCACAAACTGGTATAGTGGAAGCTTTTTCACTTTTTTGCTTTATTTTATTCCCTCTCCCTCTCCCACTGTTATTATATAAAACATTTAGGAAAACAAAAAGTAGAAAATGCCTCCTCCTTTCAGAAAAAAGAAATGGTTAAGGACCTTTTAAAGTAGGATTCACAACTTAGAGTGTGGGTCCCCCCCCAAGGGATGCCAGAAACTTGTCAAAGGGCATGAAAATATTTGGTAAATAACAATTATTCTTTTGGACTTAATCTTTTTATTTATTATATGCATATCTAATTCTAGAATTTATTTCCTTTCATATCTAATTGGGGGTATAGAAAGTTTTTATTATATGTATATAGTGAAATCTAGAATTTATTTCCCTACTATTGAATAGGGTACATAGAAAGGTCTACTAAAAGCCAAGATGCACTGCAAAAGTTTGCACCCGGTCAAAAAGCTGAACTCAAGGACCTAGAAGGCCACATATGGCCTCAAGGCAGCAGGTTCCCCACCCCTGACTTAAAACTTTGAGTGCCACATAGATTTAGGTAGTAGGATTTTTTTTTACCCAAATCTGGTATACAAAACGCTGAATGAAGCAATGCTCTTTATCAATGCTAATGCATATGCACGCTATGTCTTATCCTCCTGGAGAACTGTCATTTGTTCTTCATTATGGACATTAATGACATCAGGAGGGTGATGTCTTGCCTTGCAAGAGAATTGGGTTTAAGTGAGGTAGGGCGGTACAAAGTCATCAGCCTTCACTCTCTCCTCCAGGGTCATTGGAGTCCAGCGGCAAGACAGGTCAAGATGACTGGTGATATCCCCAGATGTAGTGGGAGACCTTGGTCTTTTTAAGTTAGGGTCTTTCCCAGGTCTCAGTTTGTCTGAGGCAATGCCCATTCAGTAATTAAAGGCTGAGTAAGAATTGAGGCAAAAGATGGCCTAGTTTGCCTTCATAAAAAAAAATCAATCTGAGAGGGGAAGACCCTCAGAGTTCCTGGCCAGAACACTCAAGACCACACAGCCAAGATGTGTCAGAGGAGTAAACTTAACTCACATCTTCCTGATGCTGAGGCCAGTTCTCCATTCTTATTTATGAACCCTTTTCTAAACAGCCACGAGTGACTCTCTTAGTTATGGTCTGGTAATACTATACATAGCTCAGCTTCAACTGCACTGAAATAAGAAGAAACATCACAGTACTTAGAATCAGTAAAGACCTTAAAATTCAACAATCTAGTGCCCTCATTTTGGTGTGGAAGTGGAGGCCACAGAAAAGTAAAATGATGAACCCCAAATCAGACAGTGGCAGACCCAGGGCCAGCATCCATGTTCTGTGGCTTTCATTTTATGATTTAAAAAAAATCGTTTCATACTTATTAAAAATAAGGTACCAGACATAAGAGTTTGGAGTGAAAGCTTCTGACTGACTCCACATTTCCAGACTTAAGAGACTGACTTGGCAGGGAGACTGATGGCAGAAGAAGAGGCTGCTTTGGCAAGAAGAAAGAAAGAAAACACTTTTGGAGTTTTGGGAAGGGCTGTTGTCATACCTGGGAATGGGAGGGCCTGGGATCTTATTTTGAATCCAACAACTGACTCACTGTCTGACTCTGTATAAGTCATTTTGATGCCTTTATGCTTCTCCAGCTGTAAATTCTAATACTAGCCTGATCTCTTAAGACCTGTTGTGAAGGTTAATGAGGTAATCCTCATAAAGGCGTTTAGTTCTTCAGATGAAAGGCCCTAGTATACTCAGAAAAAAAAAATGGAATGATTCTTTAGGTTGTCTTGTCATCCAAAGTACTAAGGGAGAAATGATCAATTTGAAATTAGTAGCTCTCTAGTAAAATATCTTTAATACCATCTCTATTTACTCAGTAGGGTTAGGGATTTGGACTGGACCTGCAATTTCATGGGTATAGTAAACTCCTAAGTGAAAAGACTCCATCTACCAATTTGGGTCAACACCTTCTCTGTGACTTTCGGTATTAGAGAATTTGGAGTAAAATATATGGATTATAAATAGTGGTTTCACTTCTAAGCATTGCTTAGAAGAAATTTTGCCATCTGGATTCAGCAACATTCCCCCCATAAAGATATTATATAATTTTAAAATTTTAACTCATATGTAACTTAGAAATAAATGTAACTGCATGGAACATAAATGAATTTTAAGAAAACCTTAATGGAAAGGAAATGTAGAAGGCTCTAACTTAGATAGCTAAACATTTTTTGGTTCTTATTTTATTCAACAAGATTCCGAATTAAAAAGAAAGAAACCCAACAAACCAGCTACTTTTCAGCCAAGTTGATGCCCTAAATGAGTTAAAATCAATTCTTCTTCTTCCAGTTGCTCTGATTTAAAATTGACACTAGAATTTATTGTAGAGTCTGTTCTTGTAGGCATCTCTGACACACTCTACTTTAGACTCCTGGTTTACTTGCCCTTCAAGGGACCATCAGCACTTTTCTTTTGGAAATGCAAGACACACATAAAGGGGAATCGGCTGCAAAGGCCTCCCTGTGGGCAGCTAGGGGACACAGTGGATAAAGTAAAAGGTCTGGATTAAGGAAGACTCATCTTCCTGTGTTCAAATCTGGCTTCAGTACCTATTAGCTCTGTAACCCTAGGCAAGTCACTTAATCCTGTTTCCCTTAGTTTCCTCTTCTGTAAAATGATCTGAAAAAGGAAATGGCAAACCACTCTGATATCTTTGCCAAGAATAACCCCAAATGGGGTCATGAAGAGTTAGAAAAGACTGAAAAATGACTGAACCACATAAATATGTTTCATCAGTCCTAGAAAATAGAGAAATGAAGGGAGAAGAAAAGAACCAGCAAAGTTGACCAGCAAGTACCATCTCTGGTAAGTTAGCTTTTCCAAGGAAAAGAGGTGAACTCATGAAAGGGAGAGTGGTATACTTGGAATTTAAGTGCAGTGATTTCTTGATAGACACACTAGAAAAAAAGAGGAGGCATTATTCTGTAGTTAGACAGGCATCAGAGACACATTGGACAGGGTTTCTGCGAAAAAAAGAACTACATATCTCTTACAGGCCATAATAGAGAACTTTTTTTTGAGATTGCATTAACAAATTTTCAATTTTTGAGAAGCACTCTGAAGATTCTGTAACAAAGAATACCCTACTAAGATGTCTCTCTGGCTGAAAATAGATCCCACTTTGTACTCAAGGTGTGTTTCTGTTAATAATCTTCCCACTATGACCCCAAGTTGTCTGACAGTCTACTTGGAAGTAAAAGCTTCCCACTACTATGGCAAGTTTTTGTGTCCCTACAACACACTCCAAACTAATTGGGGTTAGAGGTAATACTATCTATCACTATGGGCTGTAGCACCACTGTACCCAAACCTAATGTCAAAACAACCTTTTTCTCTGTCCTTTGTCCCCTCCTCCAAATGTTAAATCTGTGTTCTCTGAATTGGCTTGCTGGTCTTTCAGGTGTTGTTAAGGTTTTGTTTTGGTTTGGTTTAAATCGTTCTTATCCTTCTTCTTTAACCTTTCCAGACTCTGGGTTTCTCTCATTCTTTCTGCTTCAGACTTCTGGTTGACAAGAATCTGAGGCAACGTGGATTTAGATGCACTAGACAACAGAAGAAAACTCAGAGATTACAGTACGAGTGGTGTGGTAAACTTCTGAGGAATGGCTCCTCTTTCCCTTAAGTTTATTTTCAGGCTACTCCTTATCTTCTGGGTCTTCTGGAAAGAGGAGAGGGTGTATGAGCTTTAAGAGGAAAAAAGGCACCCTGGGGATGGTATGGAACAAAAGCTGAGACCGAAGACTATGGTCCTAGTAACTGATCCAATAACTGAGGGAAACTGTTTCTTTGAGCCCCAGTTTCCAAATTTTCAAAGTAGGCATTTTAATCTCTGTCCAGGATTCTTCATGATGCGGTTGAGAATGACAGCCCAGAGCACCTGATAAGCAAGCCTTTTGCAACAGCGGTGCTCAAACCCCCTCATCTTACGGATGTGTAAATTGGGCCAAGTCTCTGTCTCTCTGTCTCTGTCTCTGTCTCTGTCTCTGTCTCTGTCTCTCTCTCTCGGCTATCACAGCCCAGTTTTTTCCATTAGAATGTGAGATCCTTGAGGGCAGGGACCGAGTTTTGTTCTTTCCTCGTAACCCCAGGCACTTAGCACAGTGCCTGGCACAGAGTAATGGCTTAATAAGTGCATGTTGCCTCCCTGCTTGGTAACAGCCTGGGAATTAGGTTGCGGCTATATACATAATGACATGAAAATCACTTGAGACACACTCGGCCGCTGTGGAGGAGTTCGGTGGTTCCTACTTCACACAGGATGCGGCCCCCGGAGGGGACAGCGCGGGCGAAACGCCCTGGGCTAGTCTGTGAGATGCTGCCACACGTCCCTCCTTTAAGATTCCTCCACCTTTCCTCCAGCATCCCAGACTGAGAGTCTCGGAGTCGAGCTAGAGGGTTCTCCCGGGGGAACACTCTTTATAAGCCGCTTAGGGGAACTGAACAAAACAACTCCCCGCCCCCCCCACAACCTTCCCCCTCAATCCGCCCCCCAAGACTGGAGTCTAAGCAGGGTTGGGCATGCTCAGTCAGCCTGGGCAGGTTTGGCCCTGGATCACAATGGGAGGGGAGGGAAGCGAGGGCGGGGCTCGGAAGGGGGGGTGGGGTGGCTGGAGGGGGAGGGGGCGAAGTTGGGTGGGCAGGAGCGAGGGAGGGAGAAGGGAAGGGGGGAGGGGGGGAAGCGAGGAGGCCGGGAAGGAGAGGGCCGGGAAGGAGAGGGCGCATGCGCACGCGCCGCATCTGCTCGCTTCTCCACCTAGTGCGGCAGCAGGAAAACCGCAGCGGCGTCGGCGGAGGAAGGAGAGCCCCATCCCGGGGAGGAGCCGGGGAGAAAAGGGACAGAAAACCCAGAAGGCGAAGGCGAAGAGGACAAGGGCCTGAGTGATCTGGCCGACCCCGCCAGGGCGCTTGGCATTCCCCGCCCCAGCCTGCGCCAACCGCTGGAGAGAAGGACGAGCACGAGCTCGGGGAGCCGCCGGGGCCGCGGCCGGGGCCGCGGGGGAGGCGGGGAGGAGGACGGGGGCGGCCGCCTGCCCCGAGAGCCTCCGGGCCCGGGGCTCCGCCACCACGCTCGCCTCCCCTCCCAGTTGTCCCCGGGAGTCCCTCCCGGGTTGGGCCAAGCCGAGGTGCGCCGGGTGGGCGACCACCCCCGGCCCCCCCCTCACATCCATCCTCCTGCCGTCCTCCTCCTGCTCCTCCTCCTCCCCCTACTCTTCCTCCCCTCCCCTCTCGCCCCGGTTCCCCCCGGGTCCCCCCGCCCCCTCAGGGAGCGCGCGGGCGCGCGCGCGCACCTGGGGCCGGCCGGGGCCCGGCCCGGCTCGGAGGGCAACGACGGCTTCTTTTCCAGGATGTGATTTTTAAGATCTCCCTTCACCCCTTCCCCCGCCCCTTCGGGGGCATCCGAGTCCGGGGCCTCCCCGCCCTCCACCCTGCCCCGCTGCGTCCTCAGGGCGGCCGAAGGCAGACAAAGAGGGAGGCGGCGGCGGCCAGAGCACCCAGGCAGACCGGCCCCGTGCAGTTACCCCCCACGGACCCACGCGTGGACCCCCGAGGGCGGCCACTCGAACAGCCTGTTCCGTTCCATTCCTATGCCGGGGAGGCGGCGGCCGCGCTGGAGGAAGCCGGCCTTCTCCTCGAACAGCTGAGATTCTCAGGCCTCCGTCGGGACCGGCCTCTGCCCGGCTTTCTGGCCGGACTTGGACAGTTTGATTAAGCTCCGGAGCGCGTGGACTCCCTCCCTCCTCTTCCACTCTCTCCATCTCCAACCCCACCCCCACCCCCC
Organism: Phalanger gymnotis; assembly: GCA_028646595.1. NCBI lineage: Eukaryota > Metazoa > Chordata > Mammalia > Diprotodontia > Phalangeridae > Phalanger > Phalanger gymnotis. The sequence continues at coordinate 258,909,181 of CM053626.1, read as the reverse complement.
GGGGCGGGGAGTCGACGATCATGTGAAGGTGAGAAGCCGGACAGCCCAAGGAGCCGTCGGGAAAGATGGGGGATGCTGCTGCAGACCCGAGGGAGATGAGGAAGACCTTCATTGTTCCAGCCATCAAGCCCTTTGACCATTACGATTTCTCCAGGGCCAAGATCGCCTGCAATCTGGCCTGGTTGGTGGCTAAAGCCTTCGGGACAGGTAGGTGGTATCTGGGGGCTGGATGGCTGCCTCCCTTTAGTCTGGTCCTTTCTCCCCGTTTTTTGTGTCACCCCCCCCCCCCCCCCGCCCCTTTACCACCCATGCCTGAGTGCTTTTCATAACAGGCTGAGTAATCAATATGACTAGAGACTGTAGGAGGAGATGGCGATAGGGAAAATGAAAACAGCAGCCAGTCAGCTATGTGCCAAGCGCTGGACTAAGGGCTGAGGATACAAAGAAAGGCAAAAAAGACGGTCCCAGCTGTCTCTGGTCCTGTTTTTTTTTTTCTTTTTTAAAAGCAGAACCTCTAATGGCCATTTTTTTCTTCTTTGCTTTTTGTATGTGTTTTTGTACTGAATAGTATTTTCTCCTTCACTCATAATTTTGATTACACCACTAGGAATTCTAGCTTCTTCCATATAAGAGGAGGGTGGGTGGCGCACAAGTACGATTATTGATTTTGACATTTGTGAGGTGGCAGCCATTCAGGCAAGGTAAGGTTAGTCCTTCAAGAGCTATTTCTTTTATTGTTTGGATCACCTCTCCTGTTCCCTTCTATGAGATCCATACAATGAAGCTTATTTTGATGATTTTGCAGAATGAGATGCCTGTCATCTAAAATTTGAGACTTCAGAGAATGACCTCTTCATTCTCTAGCAGTAATGCAAACTCTTCCCCCACCCCTCAAATGTTTTTAGTTGACTTAGAAGCATTTATGAAAGTGTCAGTTGAAAGTTACTCCAAGATGTGTTTTCTGGGATGATATGGAAACATAGTATATACTGTCAGCAAGTAGAGTGCTGGGTTTGTTAGCACCCTGCTTCAGACCTGGGTGCTGAAATTTATTAGTTATGCGAACATGGACAAGTTATAGGGTTATAAGAGGAGCATAGATTTAGAGATGAAAGATTCTTGGAGGCCATTCATTTAACCCCTTCATTTGACATTGAAGAGAGGTAAAGGTCACACAGGTAGTATTAGAGCCAGATTTTGGCAGTTTGCTGTGTTTCCTCATCTGTGAAATGGGGAAAAATAATGCCAGCAGAACCTACGTTGTGGCATTGTTTTGAGGCTCAAATGAGATAATGTCTGTAGCACTTTTAAATGCTATGTAAAGATCAGCTGTTATTAAACATAGTTCATCTCATTTTTCCACAACATGTGGGCAAGATCCTCCAGTTAAGAATTTTGCAACTGTTGCAGTTTGGAGTGCATGTTACAGAATGTTTAAAGAGCTCTCTTACCTTTCATATAAAGATGCTTAACAGTGGAAAGGGTGATGGATTTGTATATAATCAGGAGGCACTGGGTTGAATCCTGGGTTTGACAACCAACTTTGATCCTCAGCTTCCTCTTCTAAAGAAGGGATGTAATACTTGTACAACTAGTCTTATGGGCTTGTTCTTGGAAAGCACTTAGTAAAACTTTAAATGATATTTAAAGTTAGGTTGTAACTAAGCTTTTTAGAGTTCATGACTGCGTTCTGTTTGTGAATTTTTAATCTGAGACTTAATGAAAACAGTGGAGTTGCCCAAATTTTACTTCTTAAACTTGTTATAGGTAAGAATTTTCAATCTCTACATATTTAGGCTAATTAGTCAAGTATATGAATGTTCTTGACAGTGCTAATTTGATTTTTTATATATATAAGTAGAAAAAGTATGTTTGTGAAACACTTCATTAAAGTTGGCTTAAAATAAATTTTGTACTTTAATGTGCCTTTTGGAGTTAGTACTTGCCCTTTAGTTTTGCTGTATAAAATAACAAAGCTTGATATTTATAGCTGGGATTTTGGACCCCAAAATAATACAACTTCTTTCCAAGTAAAATTTCCATGGTAGTTTTCTAAGTGCTGAATAAGCATGCACAAACCTTAGAGTGTCAAAATGAGATTTTAGAAGCAAGAGCAATATAAGCAGTCATATTTTTATAATGATTTGTGCAACATATTCTTTTTTTCTTTTTGAAAAAATAGGTTTCATGGGTAGCTTTTGCCTCCTCACATTGAACCCTCTCTAGTAGCAAAGAAAAACAAGCAAAAACATCCAGACACCTTGTGTGACAGTATATGCAATACGAAATTTATGTTTGAAATGAAAATGATGTTGAATTTCTAGAAAAGTATCCAAAGATGAAAGGGAAAATTGTGTGTTGGCACTTGTTATATTTTAATTGCAGTCTAATTTAAATCCATACCAAATTAGGATTAGTTCTGGAAGGGAACCTCAGATGCTGTCTAGTCCAGTCTCCTTATTCTACCTATGAGGAGACTGAGGCCAAGAGCAGTTAATTCATTTGTTCTGAGTCACAGGGATGACTTCAGGTGCTAAGCATCAGGTGCAGGACTTGACTTCAGAACCAGTGCTCTTTCACTGTTTCACTGACTTTATTAAATGGAACTGTTTTCAGATGGGCCACTCATCCCTTTTCAGGCTAGAATTAAAACATCAGTCTTAAAATATTTTTTTTGTTTTTAAAAAGACTTTTTAAAAAGTTATTTAAGTCTTTTAAGAAGTGGTTTTAAGCCTTAAAAAGGCTTTAAAATAATGGTCTTGTTTCATTTGAACTGCTGGACTTAAAAGAGACGGGGATTGGCATCTACTTCACATAGTATGACGTGTGATGATGGGCAAAGCCTCAGTTTCGTCTATAAAATGAGGATAGTAATTTTTATGCTGTCCACCCTATTGGGGTTATTTTCAACAAAGTGCTTTGTAAACTTTAAAGCTACAGAAATATGAAGAGTTGTTTTGCCGAGAACATTTCCTGAGTTTGAGAAGAAAATAAAGCATGCAGAATAGAAATTGGATAGAGAATTTTTTTTCTTTTGTTTTTGGGAAACTGTATGGAGTAGTGGAAAGAACACTGGGTATAGAGTTCAATAACCTGGGTTTAAGTTCTGCCACTGACACTTAGTAGTTGTGTGAGCTTGGCCAGGCACTTAAACTTGCTCTGAGTCTGTTTCCTATTTGTAAAAAAAGGGAAAAATAATGTTCGGACCACATGCCCCACAACGTTATTGTGAAGTTTAAACATTTGCTATGTAAATGCAAGCTGCTTCTGAAAACTCTTACCCAGTTTAGACCATAATTTCAAGTTGTAACTTAAAATTTTGCCTTGGATTTGAAGGGCCTAGCTCTAGTAAGTAGAAAATGGCCTAGATCTGAGAAGCACCAATGAACTACTTGAACTCATCATGGCTGGATAAGTAAAAGAGTAATTATTGTCAACGAGTGTTGGGAGAAAAACTTGGCAAAAGCAGAACTTTTCTAACTTAGTTTTGACCCTTGGGGAGAGAGAAGATATTAACTGTAACTAAATAGATTTGAGTGAGCACAGGCAGTCACTTACTGTGGTCTTGCTCTTAGAATGGACAAAAATACTATTCATGCTGAAGCTTAGCTGTATTAATCCATTATGGAGATTCTGTAGGTTAGCAATGAGGACCTTCTACTTTAAGAGCGGTAGAATGAAGAGAGCTGATTTCAGACACAGCAAGACCTGGGTTCGATTTCAGTTTCTGACACATCCTGGCTCTGTAATCTTGGAAAAGTCATTTAAACCTCTCAGTGCCTGAGACAACTTTCTAAGAGCAGAAATTGTAGAGAAAGGGATAAGGGAAATAATCCTCACTGCAAATCTGCACACTAATGAAATCACAGGCATTGGCAGAAAAATTACACATTTTGTTTTCACTTCCTCTTTCTTTATTCTGTTAACATTGTAACATTCTAAATAATTCCTTTTCCCTTCCTTGTTAAGGTAGTAGCTCATGGGGCAGGGAAACAGTAAACCTTTATTTCTGTGTATTTTGGCAAGTCCTTCCTATTAAGTTGGAAGGGTTTTTGAGGAAAAAGAAAGACCGTAGAATTGGAAGGAACCAAACCCTTTCATTTTGCAGATGAGGTAACTGAGGCCCAGACAGTTTTAAATGACTTGCCCAAAGTTTCACAGGAAGCATAGGCAAGTCCTCAGACTCCAAATCCAGCCTGCCTTTCATTGTACCACACTACCTTCAGTGTTTTATAAGGACCTTACAGTGTATTGGTGGGGCTAACATTTACATATTTAAATACATACAGAATAAATACAAATTAAATTCAGGTTAGTTAAATATGAAGTAGTTAAGAAGAGTGGGCACTATGGGAACTACCAGTTGGATGGATCAGGAAAGGCTTCATGTAGAAGGTACTGCTTGAGCTGCATCTTAAAGCAAGGGATTCTATGATGCAGAGGTGAGGAAAGAGCGGAGGACAGCTAGTGCAAGGGCATGGGATTTGTGAGAGGGATGTTTGCAATGAATGGCAAGAAGGCCAGTTTGGATGGATTATAGACTGTTAATAAATAGGCTAGAAATGCATGTTGGGGCTAGGTTGTGTACTGCTTTAGCAGTCCAACACAGGAGTTTATATTTTATCCTAAATGGAATAGGGAACCACAGGTTAGTTGAGTAGAGGAATGACATCATCCAATCTGTGCTTAAGGAAAATCACTTTGGCAGCTATGTGGAGGATGGGTTAGAGTGGTGAAAGACCAGGTAGGAGGCCATTGCACTAGTCTAGGCAAGAGGCCATGAGGGCCTGAAGTATGGTGGCATCTGTCTGAGTAGAGAGAAGAGATTGGGTTCGAATGATGTGGAGATAGACAGCAAAGATCTGGCAACTGATTAGATATGTGGGGTGAAGGGAGAATGAAGAGTTGAGGATATGAGATTGTGAATCTGGGAGACTAAAAGTATTGTTGTTCCTTCCTTCAGCAAAAATAGAGAAGTCTGGAAGATGGTTGGTTTTGAGGGAAAAGATGAATTCTGTTTTAGACATATTCAGTTTGAAACTGGTTTGAAATGTCCAGTTGGCAATTTGGTGATGTGGACATCTCTCTTGGGGAGATACTGTGGCTGTACATATAGGTCTGTGAGTCATCAGCATAGAGATCATTTAAAACCATAGGAACTGATGAGGGTAGCTGAGACTGTGTGTACAGAGAAAATCAAGGGGCCTGGAAACAGAGTCTTGAGAGAGCATCTGCAGTCAGAGGGCTGGGTTTGAAGAATAAACCCACAAAATAGACTGAGAAGGAAGGGTTAGACAGAGTGCGGAAGTAGGAGAGGGCAGTGTCATGAAAACCTGTAGGAGAAGGGAGAAGGGGTGGTTAATTGTGTCAAATGCTGCAGAGAAGTCAAGAAAGATCAGGACTGAGAAAAGACCACCAGATGTGGCACTTAGGAGGAGGTTGTTGGTAACTGCAGAAGGCATTTTAGTTGCAATGGGGCTGAAGCAAGTGAGAGAAGTGGAGGCTGTAAATTTAGAGAGGTTCAGTGCCCATTAACACTTTAAAGGCATTTTTGAAAGTCTGTTAATATTTCTTTGATAAAATCAATTTGACCTTGGCATGTGGTTTATGCTAAGAGCTCTTCTTTGAAAATAAAGGCTAACATCTTCAGATGTGATATAACTTTAGTATTTGTTACCCTTTTCCAGTTTTGGCATAATATAAAATGGACAGTTGCTTCATGATAACTTGTCCTCCTCTTAGGTTTACCATCTAGGACTTTTCTCTCCCTCTCCCCATATCCAATCAGTTGTCAGGTCTTATTGTTTCTACCTCTGTAATCTCTTTCATCTGTCCTTTTCATTCACACCCATTCCTTCCTCAGTAGTAACTAGGTTACTAATCTAGGCCATCATCTTCTCTTACATGGATTATTACAGTAGGTTCCCAGTAGATCTCTATGCACCTCTCCTTCAGTCTTCTCTCTGATCCATTTTTCACAGAGCTGCCAAAGTGATCATAGGATCACTTCAGAATCAGGACTTCAGAAACCTTGTTGAACTGAGGAAATTGAGACTAGTGGTGGTTGTTTAAGTTCACCTAGGTAGTAATTATCAGAAATGGGATTTGAACTTAATCATCTCACTCCAGAACCAGTATTCTTTCCACCAAACCAGGGTGTCTCCTAAAATGACTTTCTCTTGCCTTTAAAATAAAATACAGATTCCTTTGTTTGGTATTTAAGACCCTCAATCTGGATCCAGCCTGGCTCCACTTTATTTTTGTAAACTGATTAAAATGCTTTACACTACACTGTTATAGGTCTACTTAATATTTCCTGTACATGACATATTTTTCATCTCCATGCTTTTGGATAGGTTTTCTCTTGGAATTAAGAACTATTCCTGGACTTGTTTCTTCCCTTCCATATTTTGGATCCCCTAGCTCCCACACAGGATTTTCCCTTGCTGGTTGCTCCCTCCCTAAATACATTGTATTTATTTATCTGTATCGATGCTTTTTACTCTGGTAGAATGTAAAGTCTTTTGGAAAGAGACTGTTTCATTTTCATCTTTGTATCCTCAGTGTCTAGCTTAGTGTTGGAAACATAGTAGGTTCTTTGAGAACCTACTAAGTTCTTTGAACTTAATTAACTGCACGGGTAAACGTCAGAAATGGAATGATCTAAAAATCAATTTTAGAAATAAAATAAAAAGTATTTTTAATACTTCAAAATATTTGACTTAATCAATATGAGTATTCATTTCATTAGTGTGTGAATCCCTCCATAAGTGCTCCAGCCAAAAAAATTATTATAGACAACATTTTCCAAACTTAGCTGAATTGGTCCTTAGCTGCTGGACAAGTTTATATGGCCTTATAGACTTGATTCATAGGATCATAGATTTAGATCTTGAAGGAGTTAGAGCTAGAAGGATTTTCAGAAGCCATCTAATCCTTTTAACCTCTCCCCCATATTACAGATGAGGAGCTGAATATCAGAGAGGTTAAGTTCCATGCACAAGGTCATATGTTATGTAGTAGAGCCAGAATTAAAACCAAGTCCTCCGAGTCCAAATCCCTTGCTGTTTCTACTTTGTTATGCTGCCATCCCTAAAGGATCTCAGGCCATAGTAGTTACTAGAGATTATTTCTTCATCAATTCTTGAAAAAAATCTCCTGAATCACTACAAAGAATAAATGAAGTAGGTTTTCCTTCTATGTTGGTTGGTCTTTAAGAACGAAGAGTCAGCTCCATGCCATGAATATTTGAGCAGTACTTGAAAGGGAGGTAACTAATATGAAAATATTAGTAAAGTAATAGCACAGAAATGCTATCAAGTTATGAAGATTAAATTGTTTTAATTCTTAAGTAAATTTTTTCTCTGGAAATAAATTTTTTACTTGCAGACCTGAAAACAAAAATCCTATGCCTTATTTCAATCCTTGAGGCTAGAGATAAATTTGAAAGTATAAATGAAAAGTAAGTTAGATAACAATGATCAGGGAACTTGAGATGTAAATTATATGAAAAATATGAGAATAGGTATTCAACTATTTGTTTATTCTTGAGATTATTTTAGTTATTTGAGGACTTTTTTGGGATGTTAAATGCTTTTTAAAAATTTAGTATTTTATTTTTCCCCAGTTACATGTAAAAACAATTTTTAACATTCATTTTCAAAACTTCGAGTTCCAAATTCTCTTCCTTCCTCTGTCCTTGGGCCATTGAGAAGGAAAGCAGTTCCATATAGGTTATACAAGTTTAAATGCTATTTTTCAAAATAATATTTTTCCCCAATTACATGTAAAAACAGTTTTTAACATTTATTTTAAGAAACATTTTGATTTTCAAATTCTCTCCTTCCCTCCCTTCTCTCCTCCCTCCCTGAGATGGTAGGTAATCTGATATAGGTTAAATATATGCACTCATGTAAACCATTTCCATATTAGTGATTTTTTTGGAAGAAAACTCAAAAGAAAAGGAAAGTGAAAATGAGTGTGCTTTGGTCTGTATTCAGACTCCATCCGTTGTTTCTCTGGAGGCAGGTAGCATTGTTCATGATGAGCCCTTTTGGATTGTCTTGGAGCAATGTATTGTTGAGAAGAGCTAAGTCAGTTCATCATTGCTGTTATAATGTTTTCCTAGTTCTACTCACTTCACTTTGCATCAGTTCATATAGGTTTTTCTGAAATCATATCCTGCTAGTCATTTGTTATGGAATGCTGTTTTTTCAGTGATTATTTAAAGCACTTGTTTGCCTAGTGTAATCAGGATGCCAAAGAAGTAGATGTCTCTCATCTACCATAATATTTTTTGAATGTCTGTAAAGCATTGCAAAGCAAAGGTACTATGGGAAATTTCAGAGATGGTTATAACAGGCTCCCTGTCTGCCAGAAGTTTATGGTTTACTAATTAATGTGTGGAAAAACTATGTTGCCGAGAAGTATATATGTGTTTTATGAATGGAGGCCAATTTTCCTAGAAGTCTTCTTTGATCAGCATTAAAGAGTAAGTGTCAGCAGAAGTGGGCCTTCAGGAAGACATAGAATAGATATATAGAAGGCATCAGTGGATGGGGGAGGGTATGCCAAGTAGAGGTAATGACCTGATTGAAAGCAAGGCAGGAAAATGCAAGATGCATTAATAGAATAGTCCAGGATGGGCAGAGCATTGGATAAGATATTCACCTATTTATGTGAATAGGTACATGATCTTTCTATAACTCTACATGGATATATGGAAGTAGTGGAAATTACGGCAGAAAAGATAGTTTTGTGGTGGCTTGATTTTGGAGGGCCTTAACAGTAAAATAAAGAATTTTGGATCTATTTCCTGCTCAAAGAATTTTACTTGCTCTCCATCATAAAACAAAGAAATGATTTTGCTGTAGTTTATTATGATTTTATTATAGTATAGTTTTAGTATTTAGTGTAGTACCTGAAGCTTAAAAAAAAATAGAGTGAAGCATAGCATCCCTTCCAAATTTTAATCCTGTCAATCAACAAGCTTTTATTAAGTATTTACTATATGCTAAGATACTTGATTAGGTTCAGGGAATACAACAATCCCTCTTCTTAAGGAGCATCTTATTCCAAAAGATAACATATAAACATGAGAGTACAAAGTATGTACAGTGAAATTTAGTGGAAGAGGGTACTAGTAGCTGGGAGGTTATTGGAAATGTCTCCTGGAGGATGTAGTGTTTGAGTTGAACTTTGAAGGGAAACACCTAGTGTTGTTTTGGAGTGGAGGTGAGAAAAGAGTTGATTCTAGGAAAGGGGACCAGCCATTTTAAAACAGAGCAAGAGATCACGGAATGTTGTGTGTAAAGAATAGCAAGAAAGCCAGTTTGACTGGATTATAGAGTGGAAAGCACAGCAATGTATAATAATATTTTTTTTTGAAGGGTGCACTTTCCTTCCAGTTACCCAGGTCTGCAACTCCTCCTGGTCACCCTTGATAGCTAATCAGTTGTCACCGACTGTCATTTTTACTTTCAGAGCAGCTTGAAAGTTCCCTTCTCTTTACCCAGCCATCACCCTAGTTCAGGCTTTCATTACTTTATGACTTTGAAATTGTTCTCCTTGCCTCAGGTCCTTCCCAACTTCAGTCCATCCTCCATATAGCTGCCACAGAGATTTTCCTTAAACACAGATCTTTATATATTGCTCCTTCACTCAGTAAACTTCATTGGCTTCATATAACTCACAGCATCAGATCACTTTTGTCTAGTATTTAAATCCCTCACAGCTTAGCTCTGTTCTACCTTTCCAGCCTTATTACAAATTGCTCCCCTTCATACACATTGCGTTCAAGCCAATTAAGTCATCTTGTTGTTCCTTACACATAACTTTTAGTCTCCTCCTGTCTCTGCCTTTGCACTGGCTGTGTCAGTGTCTGCAGTGTCAGAAATGTGCTCTCTCCTCACCACTGCCTCCTAGAATTCATAGAGCTTCATCAGGGCTCAGCTCAAGTGCCATTTTTCTGCTTAAAGCTTGATCCTCCAACTTTTTAATGCTTTTCTTCTCAAATGATCTTGTATCTGTTTTGAATATGCATGCATACATGCATTCTTAGACATATACACATGCAGCTAGATTTTGTGCCTCTTGAAGGCAAGGGCTGTGTTTCACTTATGTCTTTGTATGTTGGTACATGGCACAGTGTCTGGGACCTATCTGTTTCCTATTGAGTATTTAATAAATACCAATTACTGAACGAAGCAAGTTGGAGCTAGGTAGTAAAAGGCTTCATATGCCAAATAGAGTACTTTGTATCATTTGATACTAGAGGTAATAGGAAGCTACTGGAGTTTGAGAAAGCAGTGACGTGGTTAGACCTGTGCTTTAGGAAAAATCACTTTGGTATATGTATAGAGGATTGATTGGAGATGGGAGAAAATTTATTAGGCTACTGCATTGGCCTAGCCCTAGATGACCAAAGTAGGGTGGAGTTGGAGAGAAGGCCATGGATGTGAGAGATGTTGTGGAGGTAGAACCAAAAAGGCTTGTCAACTGATTAGGATGTGTGGGGTAAAGGTAATTGAGGAGTTGTGGATAACTCTGAGCTGGTGAACCTTTGTGACTGGAAAGTTGGTGGTGCTCTTAGTTGAAATAGGGAAATTTGGAGGAGGGGTGGGTTTGGGTAGAAAGATTATAAAGTTTTTGTTGAAACATGTTGAGTTTGAGGTACCTATGGGACATGCAGTTTCAAATGTCCAACAGGCACTTGGTGTTGGGAGGCTAGATCTTGATCATTGAGGTGTGTATATATCACCAATCTGAGGTCACTGAGAAGGGTATAGACTATAGAGAGAATAGAGGGTGTGCTCACAGATAGAGTGTGGGATGATAGATGAAGATCCAGTGAAAAATACTGAAGGATAGCCAGACAAATGAGAGAAGAACCAAGAGAGAGAAGGGTCCTGAAAATCCAGAGATTAGAGAGTACTTGGGAGAGGGAGAAGTCGGGGGGAGGTCAGCAGTGTCAAGTGCTAAAAATAACAGTGACGAAGTGATGGCAAAGAAAACTTGAATCTGAAAATTCTTAACCATCTGATCCTTACAAACTTTAGGAAGATAAGTGCTTTTTCTTTGGTTAGGATATTCATATTTGGAAATTTTCTGTAGGAATTTAATGCTTAAATTTTGGGGTGGATCTCTTCTGATTTTTAAAAATATTATGTATGGTATCCTGCTTTATGATTCGTTAAGATTATATAGCCCTTTTTCTATTGGTAAATGGGATGTTGATGTTTAGTAGACAAAACAAATAATTATTTTTCATTAATATATTTTAGTTACACTGGCATAGATTCGTTAGTAGTGATTAAACTTGATACTTAATTGTGATTAATAATTGTTTATACTTATTTAGTACTGTTTCATCTTTGTGTGTTTTTAAAACATACTTACTCCTGTGATGTTATTTTGAATTATATGGCTGATAGTACTGTTTATTCTATTTCTTTTCAACCCATTTATTTCCCTTCCTCCCTTGAAGTCCCTTAAGAAATCTGTCCTTCATATTGTCTCTGTATTGAAATAAAATATCTGTCTATACCAACTTTAGCATTTTGAGATTGTTAGAAGAAAAGTCTTAAGTCAGTCAACAAGCATTTATTTAGCATATACTATGTGTCAGGAACTAGCCTAAGCACTGGAGATAGAAAGAAAGACAAAAAAACAGTCACTGTGGCCAATGAGCTCACAGTTCCACAGGGGAGGGGGGGAGGAGAACATGAAAATAACTATGTACAAACAAGTTATCTACAGGATAAATGGGAGATAATCAATAGAGGGAACTAGCATTAAGGGGAAAGACTTCTTATAGAAAGCAGGATTTTATCAGTGAATTGAGAGAAGCCAGGAGCAGAGAGTTCCAGGTATGAGGGACAGCCAGTGATAATGCTGGGAGTCAGGCAATAGAATTTTCAAGGATTCACAGGAAGGACAGTGTCATTGGGGTGTACATGGGGATAAGGTATAAGAAGATTAGAAATGGGTGGGTGTTGAAGTACTTTGAATGCCAAATGGAGATTTTTGTGGTTGATCCTGGAGGTGATAGGGAGCCACTGGAGTTTTTTGAATAGAAGAGTGACATGGTTAAACCTGGATTTTAGAAAGATTACTTTGATAGCTGAATGAATAGTGGCATGGAGTGGGGAAAGACTTGAAACAGGAAGACCAAGCAGCAGGCTATGGCAATAGTCTAGCTGTGAGGTGATAACAGCCTGCCTCAGGTTGATGTCAATGTCAGGAGAGAAGGGGGAGGGGGGGTGCATATCAAGAGATATTATGAAGGTAAAACCAAGGGCTTGGCAATAGATCAGATTTGGTGGGGGGAGAGAGAGTGAGGAGTCAAGGATGAATTCTTGGGTGACTGGGAGAATGGTGGTGCCCTCAACAGTAGTAGCACATGTCAGGCGGGGAGGCTTTGGGGGGAAAGAAAATGAGTTCAGTTTTGGACATATTGAGTTTAAGAAGTCTATGGAACATCCAGTTTCAGAGATGTCCAGTAGGTAGATGGAGATGGGAGTCTGGAGATTGGGACCAGATAAGTAGATCTGAGAATCGTCAACATAAGGATGATAATTGAGTCCAGGAGAACAGATGAAATCACCAAGAGAAGTAGTCTGGAGGGAGAAGAAAAGAAGGCCTTGGGTCAGAGTTCTGGAGGATACCCACTATTAATTGTGACCTGGAAGAAGATCCAGCAGAAGAGAATGGTCAGACAGGTAGGAAGAGAACCAGGATAGATTAATAATTAAAATAACAACTCATGTTTCTAGAGTCATTAATGTTTACAAAATACTTTCTTCCCAAAAGCCCTATAGGAATGTAAAATCTACTATTATCTCTGTTAAGGAAACTGCAGCTGAGAGAAGTGGAAGGACTTGCCTATCTGTGGTCACACAGATCAAAAGTATCCGAGTCAGGATTTGAATTCAGGTTTTTCCTGACTCCCAAGTCCAACACTCATTCTGATATAACATACTGTCTTCCTCTCTTTTTATAAATACAAACTACATAAACTATATATATTTTATATTTAGTTTTTATAAACACTAAGATGATTCTCACCTTCATATGCACACATCCGGATTTTTCTGAGGTAATTATTATCCCCATTTTACAAACAAGTTTTAAAAATATTTTTTATCATTGTAGCCAAATTAGAGGAAAATAAAGAGGATAATGTAAGAGGAATTACAAATTCCTGTAAATTTTTTATTTCTCTATAGTTTGAATTCTGACTTTTTTACCTGAGGCAGGCTACTTGACCTCTAGGCTGCAATCTCCTTGTCTGTAAGATAAAGTGGTTGGGCTAGATAAGTTTTGAGGTGCCTTTAAGCCTTTATTCACATCCTGTGCTCATTCCGGAGGATCCTGTCCTTCCTGCTCTCCCCCTCTCCCCTTTCACATGAGAATATTGAAACAGTTTGCAGAGGAAACTGCTTTTTTTGGAAAAACTTCATGGATAACAAACTCCAAGGTCTATGTGTAAGCTTTGAAAAGCAACTTTTAGTTACTAAGCCTTTTAAAAGTAATCATCTTTAAAAATGATTAAGAAGCTCTCTTTTTTTCTTTAAAAAAATGCTCCTTTTTACATTGTTGTCATTCCCCAATTATAATTCCCCATTACTTTTATCAAAATACAGTTAAAATTTACTGATGAATTAAATGAGCGATGGCTTAGGCCATGTTTTTTCTGTAGTTTGTCACCTCTCTGCTTTGAAGATGGGGGGTATGTTTGATTCTGAAGCCTCTGGAGTCAAGATTGGTCATTGTAGTGGTCTGTTTCGTTTTCCTTTATGTTATTGTGATTATTGCTCTCAGTTCTGCTATTTAGTTCACTTAGTTTACAAATGTTCCAAATCTTTATTGTTTCTTATAGTACAGTAGTGCATTAGATCCATCCCCTACGCATTTGTTCAGCCATTCCCCAGTTGATGGCCACACCCTTCATTTCTAGTCTTTTGTCACCACGATAGCTGCGCTATTAATATTTGGTAACGCATGAGACCTTTTCCTCTGTCTTTGATACGTTTGTTAGCCATGCTCACCAATGGTATTGCCGAATCAGAGGACAGTCGGACCAATCTATAGTTTTGCCGCAGTGTGTCAGTGGGTCTTTCTTCTCATAGCCCCTCATTGACCTTTTATTATTTTTGCCAATTTATTGAGAATGAGGTGAGACCTAAGAATTGTTTAGTTTGCATTTCTCCCATTAGTGATTTAGCCACCTTTTCATACGGTTGTTGGTAGTTTGCATTTATTTTTGCTAAAATAAGTTTTGTTGATGCATTTCATTTGTTTTTAAACTATTGCTCATTTCAGGAAATACGCTCCTCAGACCTCCTCTCTACTCTCCTCCTTGGACTTTCTCTTGTAACAAAGAAGAATAGTTGGATCAGAATACTCCATCCAGTGAACTTGTCCGACAGCGCCTATAGCACACTGCCCTAGAAGTCCCTTACCTTCTTCTGCTGAGCTGAGGAAATATACCAAGAAGCATTTGTTAAGCATGGCCCTCTGTCAGGTGCTGAGCTAGGCAGTAGGGATGCTAAGACAAACGCTGAAGCGGTTACTGCTTCTAAGAAGCTGACCTTGTACTGGAAAGTGTTCTTCATTACCTGTTCTCTGGAACGGTTACTGGTTTTTCAGTTACTCAGCGTTTACTTGCTTTTAAAGACCTTTTCGTTAAATTGTTATAATAGTGTATGTTGTTATGCTGGTCATGAATATTTTGTTCTGAAGTAATACATACAAGTCCTCCTGTGCTTCTTTGAAGTCCTCCTATTTATTATTTCTTACTGCGTGATATTCCAGTACACTCATGTGCCATGGTTTATTTGGCTATTTCACGATTGATGAACAGCCGTTTTGTTTGCAGTTCTTTGATGTCACTAGGTGCTGCTATGAAAAAAAATTTGGTATATATTGGACTTTTTCTGTCTCTGGCCTCCTTGGGGTATATAGTACTGGTGCTAGGTGACATATTGGATAGAGTACTGGGCCCTGAGTTCAAGTCTGCCCTCAGATACTTACTAGCTGTGTGATCCTGAGCAAGTCACTTAGCCATTGTCTGACTCAGTTTCCTCAGCTGTAAGTGGGGATGGTAATAATATAGCACTTACTTCCCAGGTTGTTGTGAAAATAAAATGAGGTAATATTTGCAAAGCACTTAGCACAATGCCTGGCACGTAGCAAGTGCTTAATACATGCTTGTTCCACAAACAGCTGAATCACTTTTCTTTCATAGTATCATATTGATATCTAGAATGGTTGGACTAATTCACATCTCAGGCAATATTCTATGACTCTGCCTTTTCTTCCACAGCCCTGCCAACATTGACTTCACATTTGTCCTCCATTTCAGCTGCTTCACTTTCATATTGCCCTCAGACTCTAGAATCCTTCATCATCTCCTTACCTTCCCCAGTCTCCACTTACTCTCTTGCCAACCTTATACCTGGATTATTTGTGTTTTTCATGTTATCCCCTACTGAGAATGCTGTTGAACAGAGCTGAGAGAAATCTCACAATCATTCTGACTTTGCTGTATTATAATTTCTGTTATCCAACTTCAAGTGGGTTTTCACTGCAGTAAGGTAACCCTTTTATTCCATGCTAAAATATCTCTTCTGGATGTGGAAAAATAGGTACACTAATGCATTGTTGATGGAATTGTGAAGCGCTCCAACCATTCTGGGGAACATTTTGGAACTGTGGCCAAAGGGCTAAAAAAACCTCTTTTCCCATTTGACACCCAGCAAGACTACTACTGGGGCTGTATCCCAAAGAGATCAAAGAAGAAGGAAAAGGACCTAAATATTTGTAGCAACTCTCTTTGTGGCGGCAAAGAATTAGAAACTGAGAGGGTGCCCATCAATTGGGGAATGGCTGAACAAGTTATGGTATATGATTGTGGTGGGATACTATTATGCTGTAAGAAATGACAAGGAGGAATGTTTCAGAAAAACCTGAGAAGACTTGTATTAAAGACTTACATATTAAGATTTACATTAAAAAGTTCAGGGGGCAGAGCTAGGAGGACATGGTACGCAGTAAAAGTATATAGTAATGATGATCAACTGTGAAAGATTTAGCTACTCTAATTAATACAATGATCTAAGACAATTTCAAAGGACCCATGACAAAAAATACTATCTCTAGAGACAGAACCGATAAACTGAGTGCAAATTGAAGCATACTTTTTCACTTTCTTTTTCTTGATCTCCACCCCACCTCCAGCATGGCAAATATGGAAATATGTCTTGCATGACTTAACATGTGTAGTTGATACCATATTTCTTGCCTTGTCAGTGGGCGGGGGGAGGGGCTGGAGGAAGGAAGAGAATTTGGAATTCAAAATTTTAAAAAATGAATGCTAAAGAACTTAAATATATTCCCTCCTCCTCCTCCCCAGAGAAGCTTTTCCAAATCTTTTTTTCTTTCCTCAAACCTCCCACACTTCCCCTTCCTCACTTTCAGTTTTATGGACCTTGTCACTCTTACATTACTCAGAAAATAAGGCCATTTGATGTGACTGTGCAAAACCTCTTGACATCATTCTTCACTCTCTTCCTCCAGTCTTTGACAATATGTCTCATCTTCTTTCCAAGGATAATCCCTCCATACCTGCCTCTGATCCCATCCTCTTTTGTCATCTTTGGCAGATTACAATATTGCTTATCCTCTACCTCTAATTTTCAGCCTTTCCCTATAATTTCCTTGCTTGCTGTTTTCAAATGTTTCCCACCTTCCCTAGACCCTCACCCCCTTAAGTTATTATCTTATCTCCTCCCTTTCTTGGCCAAACTTCTTGAAAAACATTTCTATACTCTTTGCCTCCACTTCTCTGCTCATTCACTCCTCTTTTACAGTCTGAAACTATTCTCTCCAGAATTACCATTGTTTCTTAATTGCTAGTTTTCCCAACTGTTTTTTGTGAAATTATGGTCCTTACTCCTAGTAGTTTTAGTATCTGGTCTTGTTGAACACTATGTTGCTATGTTCATTTGCTTTGGTATGTTGTGTGCCTAATCTCTTCCAAGATTGACCTCTTTGTTTTTTAACTAGCTTCCAATAGTTTTGATGATTATTGTTTTGAGGTATGGTGGTATAATTTGAGATCTGCTATTGATAGGCCTTCTTCCTTCCCACTTTAAAAAAAAAAAAAGTTATTTCGAGACATATTTTTCTTCCAGATGAATTTCACTATTATTTTTCCTAGTTCTCTAAAGTAATGCTTTGGTAGATTGGTTGGTATGGCTCTGAATAATTAAAACTTTTTTTTTTTTAGCTAGTATTGAATTTTCCATTGTATTGAAATGTTCAAATATTAGCAATTAATATTTTTTCAGTTATTTCCATATATTTTGTTTTCATTTTGTAGTTGCATTTATATGCTTCCTGTGTGTTTCTTATTTATTTGACTTGTATATTTTATACATTCTATAGTTATTTTGAAAGAATTTCCTTTTTTTTCCTGCCCAATTTTGTTGGTAAAATAGAGAATGATTGATGGTTTGTGTGGTTGCTTTATTTTATATCCTGATACTTTGCTGAAGTTATTGTTTCAATTTTTCAGTTGATTTTCTGGGATTCTCTATATAGACCATCATATCATCTGTAAAAAGGGATAATTTTATTTTTTCTTAGCCTATATTTATTTGCTTGGTGTCTTTTTTCTTATTTTTGTAACTAGCATTTCTACATGATGATAAGTAATAACGATGATAGTGGACATCCTTTCAAAACCCTTATTTTATAGGAAAGACTTCTAGTGCTTTTCTATTATGTATAATCCTGGCTTTTAGTTTTAGATAGATACTGGTGACCATATTAAGGAAAGATCAATTTATTCCTGTGCTTCTTAGTGTTTTTTTTTAAACAGAAATGGTTGTTGTAGTTTGTGAAAAGCTTTTTTCTGCACTTATTGATATAATCATGTGTTTTGATCTTTTCTATTAATGTGGTCTGTTTATGTTTATAGTTTTCCTAATATCGAACTAACTTTTTGCATTCCTGGTCTTAGATCCTACTTGATAGTAATGTACAGTCTTTTTGATTTATTATTGTAACTTCTTTGCTAATATTTATTTAAAATTTTCATGAGGATATCGATTAGGGTTATTGGTCTAGAGGCAACTAGATGGTGCAGTAGATAGAGCGCTGGGCCTATGGCGTCATATACTTATTAGTTGTGTGACCCTGGACAAGTAACTTAACTCCTGTTTGCCTCAGTTTCCTTATCTATAAAATTAGGATAAAAATAGAACTTAGCTCTCTGGGTTGTCCTGAGGATCAAATGAGTTAATAAGTAAAGTGCTTTGCAAACGTTAAAGTGCTGTCTGTGTGTCTATCTATATCTGATAGCTATTATTATTGTTGTTTGTTGATATCTTCGATTTTCAGAATTTCCATTTTGTTGTTTAGTTGGATTTTAACATTTATTGGCTTTCTAGATTTTCTTTTAGATACATGCTCAGTTTGTTTCATCTGTTTTTTTCTTTTTTGTTTTTGATAAAAGTGTTGAAAGATAGAAATTTTCACTTTTCAGTTTCAGTATGTTATCTCACTGTCATTTTTGTTAATGTAATTTTCTATTTGCAGAGATGCAAAAACAAACTGCTCAGTAGTGTCGAGCACACTCTCTTTCACTGCAAATAAACAATATGAATTACAGAGTAGAATTAATATGTTAAGCACATGAATGGATAGAAAGAGATTTGTCTTATAGGCTAAGGATAAGTTCATTTTAGTGGTCTCATATACTGATTTTCTGCCTACCTTTCCAAGGTTTTAGTGTTTCCTAGGCAATACCATTCAGTAAAATCGAGTTACTTTGTAGAGATAGCAGGATTGATTCAGTCTTACATAACTTTTTATATTAACCACTTAGGTATAAAGTCGAAAGTACTAGATTTGGAGTTAGAGGATCTGGGCTCACATCTTGACTCTGCGCCTTATTACCTGTTTTAATTTGGGCAAGTTGCTTAAACCCACTCTGGATCTGTTTAATCAATTGTAAAATGAAGGGTTTGCATTAGGTGACTTTTAAGGTTTTTTCACATTCAGTTTAGTTGGAAGGAACCATCTAAAGGACTCTGGTTTCTTCCAGCATCTTTTAAATGGATTCTGAAAGGATTTAAATCTGTTTAGTGTCTGAATCTGTGATCCTTTTGTACTGTGGTTTCTGTTGCATACTTTTTAAAGAACAGTTTTTTGTTTTTCTTTTTGATACATGAGGTATTAACAGAGTGGGGTTTTTTTATTTTTTTTTGCTATATTGGATATATAAACCATTTTTTAGCACTTTGAATATACTGAAATATTGATCATAATAAAAATCTCCTTAATATCTCTTTTATGTGTATATGACTTATTTGGCAG
Source organism: Phalanger gymnotis (assembly GCA_028646595.1). Lineage (NCBI taxonomy): Eukaryota > Metazoa > Chordata > Mammalia > Diprotodontia > Phalangeridae > Phalanger > Phalanger gymnotis. The sequence continues at coordinate 258,889,798 of CM053626.1, read as the reverse complement.
GCTGTGGAAAATTTTTTTCTTTTGTCGTATTTTTGCTTCCAGCTCCAGTGTTTCACCTAGTTAGGTATTTTGGTTTTAGAGCCAGCAAAATTAAATTTAGATAGTTAATGGTTTCTGACCTACTTTTGTTGGGTTTCAGTATCTATCTAAGGATCTCCAATGAGGAAGAAACAAAGGTTTTATATATTATAGAGAAATACAGTAAAGCCATTTAGAAAGTCAAATCAGTAATTAAAGGTTTTTTCCCCCGTTTTCTACTTTCCTTAAAAGTATGGTAATACAACCGTATTCTTAGTATATTAATTATGCCCTTAATTTTATTTATAATTACCACTGATTTTTAGTTTTTTATCATCTGACTTTTGTTAATGGGACATTTTGCAGAGAGAGGCATATATTTTCATAATAAAAGAACTAATCTAAGCACTAAGGTATACAAATGCCAGAAAGCAAGACAATCCTTGCCTTCAAGGTGTTTATGTTCTAAGCGGGGTGGGGTGAAGCTGACACATAAAGGGGAGCTGGAATGGGGTTAGGGGACCACAGGCAGCAACTTTGTTTGGGAATGGCATGGGAAGTGATGTGAAGGCCTGATTTCTAGTCAAGATAAAGCAAAAACTCAACTCTCAGTGCCTAGGGTGATCCCAGTGTCCAAGTACAATAGGAGAGATTGAGGATGATGGTCAGATTGTAGGTGGCATGGTTTGGTTTGGCCCCTTTTCTACCCTGCAGGTCACCTTCTTAAAATGTTATGTGTAGAATTGAAGATAATATTCTAGACATGCTCAGACCAGGGAAGAATACTCTTTGGACATAGTCTTTTAATGTATCCTAAAATTGGATTCATTTTCTTGACTGCCACACTGATTCATCTAAAGTTAGCAGTCCACTAAAGCCACTTTTTCTTTTTCAGATGAACTGCTTTCTAGCCATGCTTCCCTCATTTTGTTAATTGTGAAATTGTTTTTTTTTGAACCTTCATTGAATTTCTCCTCATTAGATTTCATCTTATTTGATTCAGTCCAGAGTTCTATTTTGTTAAGACCTTTCTGAATCCCGATTGTGTCATTCAGCATGTTAGCTGTCTCCTCTCAGCTTTGGGTCGTCTGCAAATTTGATAAGCATGCTATCTATTTCTTCATCCAAATTACTGATTGTAAAGGGTCAGGTACAGATTCTTGGGACTCTCTTCTGGAGATCTGCTAAGTAGACTTTGAAGCATTAATGGCTATTTGGAATCAAATCTATCTCATTCTATTGTCATCTAATGCATATCTTCCTATCTTTACTGTAAGATCAACTGGAAAGAGTCAAGTGCTTTGCTAAAATCTAGATAAAATCTGTCTATTCCTAATAATTTTGTTAAAAAAAAGAAATGAGCTTAGACTGACATGATCTGTTCTTTTTTGTTTAAATTAATTTTTTTTCAAACAACAGAAATTCACCTTCCCTTCCTTCCATGTTCTCCCCACCTGGCTCCTCCTGCTTAAGAGAAAAAGAAAAACACCACTTCCATCAGAAATACATAAAGTCAAGCAAAACAAATTGCAGCATTGGTCAGGACAAGTTCTATTCTTGATGGATCTATACTGGCTCTTTGTGATCATTGCTTCTTTTTCCTAAGTGTTCACTATCCCTTTAATGATATCTTCTAGAATTTTTTAGTAATCAAAGTCAAAGTCACTGACTTACAGTTCATAGACTCCATTCTTCCTTTTTTGAAAATCTGGAAATTAACTCTCATCTAATTCTATGGTACCTCTCCTGTTTCCATGATTTTTTAGAGGTCACTGACAATGGTTCAACATCATACATTCCAGTTCTTTTTGTACATTAGTATATTGTTAATCTGGGTCAGGGGATTTGATCTTATCCAGAGAAGCTAGATATTAATATTTTCCTCCTTATCTTTGGTTATCAGCTCCCTGGTTGTTTTTGTTTCTTTTCCAGGGCAAAAAATTTTTTTCCTTTTGGCAGGAGAAAGGAGAAGCAAAATAATAGTTGACTGTGGAAGAGTTCACCTTACTTAAAAGCAACAGGATAGGAAAAGGGAGACTGACACTACATATTAAGAAGAAATGCTCATGTAATACATTCCTGTGAGAAAAATCCAAGAACCATTGTCTAGAGCATTTTGGTGAAGATGGGTGGAGAGACTGAAATAGCAGCAGCATTGTGATCAGAGTATGTACAGAACACCTGAACACAAAGAGAAAGTTCATAAGTTTGGGAATAACCTCAGGTCTAGCACAGAGACATGAGACAATATTATTTAATAGTTCTGTCAGTTTTAAATTATCTAGACATCTGCTGGAGCCTCCCTGTTTCTCTCTTAAGTAGAATAGCTAATAATTTTTGGACTTGCTTTAATGATAATTTCACCCTAGAAAAGATAAAGGAATCCCAAGGGTACAGTGTAGAGTCTAGACCAGAGGTTCCCAAATGTATTTGGCTTACTGTCCCCTTTAAAAAACAATTACTCAGTGTCCTCCTGAGAATCTGCTTTCTTTAACCCTTTAATGGTTTTTTGAAATTTGTGTCATTTCAAAAAAATAGAAAACATTTTTTTAAATGATACATCTTAAATTTAATTTATTGTAAATTTGTGGGTTTTTTTTCCCTGCATTGAAATTTTGGTGATGCAGTATCGAGTCATGTAACCCTATAGTATTGTATTGTAAACAAGTCGTTTACATACACATATTCTTGCCCATGCATGCTGGACTTCCTGACAATGTGCAACACACTTGCCTGCCAACACTTGCTTGTTAGGACCTGTCAGTGGACCTAACCGTTGATCATTTATAACTTGCATTTTGTATGTTTATTTGGAAGATAATGTAATCACTACGACTTTAACTTTGTTACACAACAGATGAAACATGTATGAGTGGTTTTTGCAAAGTTTTCTTCTCTTCTCTTCTTTCTTTATGTTTCCACTGCCTTCTTATTTTTATTCAGTGCCCCCCAATTGCACCCAAGGCTGCTACCATCTCCTTGGATTGTTCTAGGCCCACCCCCTCACCTCCCCCACCCCACTCCCATCAGGGGGTGGTATTGCCCACTTTGAGAACCTATGGTCTAGAGCCTATAGAGTCTGAGGATCTGGGTTCAAAAACTTCCTCGAACACTACCTTTGTGACTTGGGGTAAGTCACTTAATTTCCTCAAACCTCAGTTGATTTATTTATGAGAAGGTTTCTGAGGTTCTGTCCAGCCCTAGATCCTGTTCTGGATCTCAAGTCTTTATAACTTAAAAAAAAACTATTGATATGTACAGTCAGGTCGTCTTCTTGGGGAATGTTTTTAAATGCATGAAATGAAATACATGAGATTACGAAGGAAACCAATTCTATAGAAATACAGATATAGAAACATTAGAATAAGTTAACAACCTCTGATCTAGATTAACCCCTTCAATTTTAGGTATAAAGAATCTGAGGCACAGAAACATAAATCGAATTACTCAAGGTCATACAACTAGCAAGTGGAAGAGGGGAATAAAAATCACATTTCTTGGCTTCCAGTCCAGTTTCATTTTACTTTGCTTCTTTGACATGTTAGGAATTTTTTTTTTATTTCTCAGAACAGTACAAAATGACAAATTTAATAGTGAAACTTATTTTTTAAGACTTTTTTTTAGACTGTAGAAAATATAAAAAATTCCTTAAAATATATTATTTGGCTTTTGGAAATAGAATAATTTTTCCAAAGCAACTGGTATGTAGAGGAAATTTTTGAACCCAGGTTCTCTGACTCTGTAAGTCTAGGTTCTACACTGTACTCTTGGGATTTCTCTGTATTTCTCAGTTTGAAATTATCAAGGCAAGTCAAGAAATTGTTAGCTGCTCTACTTTAAAGAGAGAGAAAGAGAGGGCTCCAGCAGACATCTAGAAAATTAAAGTCTGACATATTAAACTGAACAAGTCAGTACTAAAGTTTTTTTTATTTTTGTTTCTTTTTTAAATTAAAAGATTAGAGCCAATGAAAATTACTGTTCCCTTTCTCGGTCATCCCTATGATGTAAGTACTAGAAACTCATCTCTGAGAAATAGGTTAGTGAAACACAACTCCTAGAATTGCAAGGGATACTGGACAAGTTTTTCTTGTGCTCCAGGACCTAAATAGCACCTATCTTGATCATTAGTCTTTAAATGGTTAGATTTTGAAATCAGTCAGCTGGGAGGTTGTTTGGCTTGGCGGGTGTCGGAAAGTGATCATTCTGTCGTCTATTGCTTATAGAAGTTCCCACTAAAGCTGGGTCAATCTTTTTGTCTTAATTTTTTTTCAGTCAACAAAAGTTCACCTTTCCTACTTTCCGTCCCTTTGCCTCTACATTCAGATAGTAAGAAAAACAAAAATTCTTGCACTGGCCATGTCCAAAAAAAAAGACTCATTCCATACTCCCAGGTCCATCACCTCTGTCAGAAGATGTGGGGAAGTATGTTTCAAGAGCCTTTTGAAATCTTGGTCATTGTACTGACCAGAGTTTTGAAGTCTTTCAGAGTTGTTTTTACAAGATTGTTATTATTTTATAAATTGTTCTCCTGGTTCTCAGTTCCCTCTGCCTCAGTTGATACAAGTCTTAGGTTATCTTTGAAGCCTTCCCCTTTATACACAATAGTACATTTATATATAACTTGTTTAGTCATTTCCCAATTGATGGATACCTCTCATCATTTTCGAATTTTTTTGCCGTTGCAAAGAACTGCTACAAATATAGTTGTCCACTCTTGGAATATGTTTTGCTTAGGACTGATCTTTCACTTTATTGCTCTCTCTCTTTTCTCCCCTTTCCGTCCTGTTTCCTCGTTGAGTGAAATATATTTGTTTCCAACTCTATGTCTGTGTGTATTTTTCTGTCATTTAGCTAGTTCAGATAAGAGGGAGGTTCATGGGTCAACCAGCCCTACTTCTTCCTCCTTGTTTTTATAAACTTCTAATTGCACACCCCAATTACATGGGATAATTTTCTGCATTCTTCCTTTCCTTTGTCGGCTTTCTCTAACTCATCCCTCCTGTTTTCCCCTTCCCTTTCCATTCTTCTTTTAAGATCATCAGATCATAATAGATTACTTGGAAGACTTTTATTCTAATTATTCTTTTTCTAGAACTGCTGTTGATGGGATTCTGAGGGAATATTTGTATCATCTCTCCATGTTAGAATGTAAATAGCTTATTCTTAAGTCTTTTGTGATTGTTCATTTATTACCTGTTCACATTTCTCTTGACTTCTGTGTTTGTGCTTCAGAATTTCTGTGCAGCACTGGTCTTTCATCAGAACTGTTTGAAAGTCTTCTCTTTCATTAAGAGGTATTTTTCCCCGGTACATTATACTCTGATTTGCTAGGTAAGTTATTTTTAGATGAAGGTAAATGGTGCAGTGACTATAACACTTAACCTGGAATTATGAAGGCCTGAGAATTCAAATTCAGCTTTAGACATTTAGTATCTGGCTTGTTCTGTCAAATTACTTACTCCTTCTTTGCCTCAGTTTCCTCATCTGAAAATATTTGGATAAAATGAGATTTTAAAGCATCTTACAATTCTTAACAGGTTACGTAAATGCCAGCTGCTGCTTATGTTATCGTCATAAGCTTATGTACTTTTCCATCTTGAATATTAAATTCCAAACTACTTTTTTTTGTAGAGACTGCTAAATCTTCTGTGATCATGACTATGGCTTCTTGGTACTCATATTCTTTCTGCCTGCTTGCAATGTTTTTTCCATTAACTTGGAAACTTAGGATTTTGACTGATATTTTTGGAAGTTTTCATTTTGGATAATCTTTCAGGAGGTGACCTGTAGATCCTGTTTGACCTTTGCCTAGTTCTAAGAGATCTGGGCAGTTTTCTTTTATGATTTCTTGAAATATGTTATCTGGCTCCCCTTTTTTGGTCATTGCTTTCAGGTAGTCTAGTGATTGTTAAATGTTCTCTTTTTGATTTGTGTCTTTTAGGTCAGTGTTTGCTACTACCTGCCTTACATTTTCTTGTATTTTTTCAGCCTTTTGCTTTTGTTTTAATATTTTTTTTTTGTTTACTAGCAGGATAATTGGGGTTAATGACTTGCCCAAGGTCATACAGCTAGTACCTGTGTCAAGTGTCTGAGGACGGATTTGAACTCAGGTCCTCCTGGCTCCAGGGCCAGTGCTCTACTCACTGTGCCACCTAGCTGCCCCTTTAATATTTCTTGTAATTTCATTGAGTTATACATTTTTTGGTCTATTCTAGTTTTTAGGGAGTTTATTGCTTGGGCAAAATTTTATACATGTTGTGCAAGCTGTTACTTTCCAGTTCTTCTTCCATAGCTTTTATTTCTTTTCTAAATTTTTTCCTCTGACACTCATTTTATTCCATTCCTGAAGTGCTCTCCCTCCCCTTCTCTGACTCTTGGCTTTCTTGGTTTCCTCTGAGTTGCACCTAAAATTGTATCTTCTACCAGAAACCTTTCCCATCCCCTCTTAATTTTAGTGCTTTTTCTTTTTAAATTATTTCCTGTTTATCCTATATGTAGTTCATTCATGTTCGTTTTCTTGTTGGCTCCCCCATTAGATTTTGAATTTCTGGAGGGCAGAGACTGTCTTTTGCCTCTTTATGTCCCTGGAACTTAGCTTGGCTAATATTAAACACTTAATAAATGTTTATTGATGGACTGATTTATTAAAACAAATTTTAAAATACTTGTTTTTCTTGCCTCATGTTTTCCAGGAATTCTAGTTGTGTTTAAGCTGTGTGTTTCTTTGAAGCTTTGCCTTGTAGATGATTTGAAGTCATTTTCCTCTTAGAGTTTTTTTGTCTTAACCATCTTTTGATCCCACTCTGATAGGTTTTTATATTGAAATTCTTTTTTTTGTTGTTGTTTTGCTTATTCTTCCAGCTTACTTGCTAACTTCAGACTTCATGTTCAAACCTAGTTCTGCACACCTCTGCAGAGAATGTCTAGGCTGAATTTTTGTCTTCTTGGGTCTTCTGCTCCTTTCTTGGGGCATTGAGTGTTGTGTTATACTACCATCAGGGGTGACAGTTGAGGCTAGAGATCTGAAAGCCTTCAGTGTTTCCAAAGTGATTTCATCCAGGCTAAAGCCTGATTGCTGTCCTTCTGCTCTAAGCTCTGCAAATTCCTGACTTGTGTTTGGGCCTCAGCAGCACAACTGTGAGTTTGCCTCTTGTTAGAATTCCACTAGACTGTTGCTATACTCAGCCACTATCTCCCAGCCAGGAAGCTCTGCAGACATCTTCTTTATACTGGAATTTCTGCTCTCATTATTTCCACTGAGCAGGTTCTGGGACCTCTTCTTTTTTGTTTTTTTGGTTTTTTTTTATTTTTTTTTATTTTTAGATTGCAACAAACAGTTCAACATAATTTTGGGTTCCAGATTTTCTTCCCTCCCCCCCCCTCCCCAAGAAGGCATGGCGTCCCATATAACTTCCAGGTATAACTAGGCATTGAATTAATTTATACATTTTCTCATGACTCATGAGAAAGGCAAAACAGAACCAAAAACAAAACCTCAACCCAACAACAAATACAAAAGAGAGAGGAAAAAAAAAAGTGGAGGAGAAAAAAGGAGAGAATGAAGTGTGCCTCGATTTGCATTCATACTTCGTAGTTCTTTCTCCGGATGTAGATAGCCCTCTCCATCATAAGTCCTTTGGAGCTGTCTCTGCATATTGTGTTGCTGAGAAGAGCAAAGTCTGTCAGGGTTAGTCATCACAGAACCAATATATCTGTGGTTGTATACAATGTTCTTCTGGCTCTGTTCCGCTCACTCAGCATTATGTCGTGTAGGTTCTTCCAGGTTGTTATGAAGTCTGCATCATCCCCACTTCTTATAGCACAGTAG
>CM053626.1:258689098-258872542 GCA_028646595.1 Phalanger gymnotis | reverse complement strand
GTGGGCCTGGGGCCAGAAGCAACTGCAGCCTAGTTCTAAAGCTGCCCCACCTCCGCTGCCCCAGGGGCAAGTGGCTGGAACCGCAAACTCAGTCACACAGCTTTTCCCACTAACCTTCTCTGATGTCTTTGCTCTTTGTGGGTTGAGAGGTCTGGTACATGCCACAGCTCAGTATTTCAGGATGCCAGGGCACTTTCCACTCGTCTCCCAGTCTGGTAGGTCCGCGTCTGGTCTGTTCGCGCCGTGCGCCCTGGGCTCAGCTCCGCTCCCCTTGGCTGGGAGCTGGGAGGTCCGTGTGGGACAGACCTTCCCCAGACACCATCCAGGCTGTCCTGGGCTGGGGCCCTGCTTCCCTCTGCCACTTTGTGGGTTCTGCAGCTCTAGAACTGGTTCAGAGCCATTGTTTTATAGGTTTTTGGAGGGACTTGGTAGGGAGCTCACGCCAGTCACTGCTTCCCAGCCGCCATCTTGGCTCCACCCCTCAGAGATACTTTATTACCTGGACCACCATAGTATTCTAGTATTTTATAGTTACTAAGATCTTTTAATATTGTTTTCAAGGAAAATTTTGTATTGGAATTAATCTATCCTTGATACAAACAGAATTAATTGGTTACTAAGAAAAGCTTTCATTATTATGCAAAAATCTCCAAGGCAGTACTTCCAGGAAACATCACAATTACAGAAGAGTAAAAATTGAAGTTCTGAACTTGAGGAAAATGTTAAGTGTGTCATGGTGTAAGTAAGCATCAAATTACTGATGAGGATTTATAATAGAGAAGTTTCGTAAAAGACATCATTAAGGACATGTGCAGATGAGGCATATGTTAAGGATGAGAGAGAGAATGAAATAGATACCAGGAATATCTCACTAGTGCAAGAGGAAAATCTCCTGGGCCTTCCTGTATGGGAAAGTTTGGCTAAAGACATGGATAATAGACACACAGGTTGGAGGGACATGGACAGATTGTGATCTGCACCAGTGAGGGGTTAGGAGGACTAACCCCACTAACGATATTATCACAGATCTAACCAAATACCTCATTAGTACTTTTTATGGACATAGAATTTAATTAATAACATAGATTTTTGGTCATAATTTTCATTTAACTTATCTTTTTTCTTAAGCATGTAAAATTCTTAGTGAAAGTTTTGCAATGAAATTACATTATGCTTTATAAATTTTTAGAAGTTGCCATTCTAAAAATGTCTTTTTTCATGTTAATTGTTTTTTCAAAAAAATTGAGAATCATGGTACACATATTTAGCATTCTGGTGTATCTTCTTTTTAATCTAGTAATGTAATTCTTTTTTAGAATAAACTGCATTAAAAGGTTTTTTTTCTTTCCCCTGTCCAATATACTTCTACCCCAAGCTGGTTGGAAAATGTTACCTAAAAGTCTCTCTTGATGAAGAGAAACAATGTTTCTTCCAGTGAGATAATGTACATAAAATAATATTTAAATTTAAAGCTTTCAAGTGTCAGCTTATTGATATTAATGAAGAAATCTTTATTTGTAAAAGTGGTATTTTTTGCTATATAAAGATGTGAAAAAAAGTGAATGTGGGAAGAGAATAGGCAGAAGAAACATCTATTTCTGATTTCCTTTTTTTGTTAAATCAGCATCACCCTTTTCTCATTCATTTAGTAATTGTTTTTGGTTATACCTGCCCATTTGGTTACAATCTGCCCATTTTGTCATTAGGACCTATTCACTCAACCAATCTGGTGTTTCTTATGTCTTTCTTGTTCCATTCACCTTGCCACTACTATAATTTATATCCATATTAGTTCTTACCTAGATCATTGAGAGCTTCCAAATTGATTTTCCTGTTCCCATATCTTCTAGTCCAGGGCTGTGCAAACTTGGGTTTTTATTGAAATAACAGACAATATATTTTGATTTGCTGTTTTAGCGAGAGCTTTGCAGTAGCTCAGCTTCATTTACTAAAGCATTTATGTAAATTTCTGTACTTGTAGGTGACAGTGTGGACCAATGTAGCCCGCAGGCCATGTTTGGGACAGCCCTGCTCTAGTCCATTCTGTATGTCTTTGCCAAATGTATCTAAAATATTCCTGACTATGTTATTCTCTTGCTTAAAAACAAATCCGCTTTTCTCCTAAGACTATCTGCAAAGTACTTGTCAATTGGAAAATGGCTAAATAAATTGTGGTATGTGAATTTAATGGAATATTATTATGATGTAAGAAACAACAAACATGTTGAATGTAAAGAAGCATGGAAAGACTTAGATGAACTGAGGCAAAGTGAAGTAAGTGGAGCCAAGAAAACAATTTACATAATGATTACAACAATTTAAAATGAACAAACAGCTACTATTGAAGTGCAGATCTGACAATGAAATTATTCTTTTCAATAAATTCCAAGGGATTCTTACACCTTCCAAGATCAAATATAAAATCTTTCATTTAGCATTCAAAGCCCTTCCTAACCTGGCCTTTTCCTACATTTCCAGCTTTCTTACGCCTTACTCTCCCCCATGTACCATGTGATCCAGTGACATTGGCCTTATTGCTGTTCCTTGAAAATGACACTCCAGCTCTGGACATTTTCACTGGCTATCTTCTCTGCATGGAATTCTGTCCTTCCCTATCTCTATATCTTGTCTTTCCTTGCTTCCTTCAGTCTCAGCTGAAATCTTGCCTTCTACAAGAAGTCTTTACTGCTCCTCCTGAATACTAGTGCCTTGTCTCTGTTGATTGTCTTTAGTTTATCTTGTCTATATCTTTGTACATAATTGTTTTCATATTGTCTCTCCCATTTAGACTGTGAGCACCTTGAGAGCAAGTACTGTTTTGTTTTTCTTTACCTTTTTTTATATCTCAGCATGTGCACGGTCCTTGGAACATAGTAGGAGCTTAATAAATGTTTGTTGACTGACCACAAAACAATAAAAAATGAACGTTGCAAAATTACAAAGAACAAACCTTGTCTCAAAAAAGAAATATAAGAAGACACCTTCTCCTGTAATCCTTTTTCACAGCTGTTTGGGGTGGTGAGGTGGAGAGTCCATTGATATGGAACATTACCCACAATGTCAATATTTTTTAGATGCATTGATCAGTTTTTTGTTTCCTTCCTTCTCTCCCTCCTTCCCTTGTTTCTTTTAAAGTCTTTATGATAAGTGATGGCAGTCTGGTAGGAGAAGGTGGCGATACAGAAGGAAATCTAGGAGATATAAAAGATGTCAATAAAAACCTGTTTTTTAAAAAGACCATCTATCAATGGATAGACTCTTCAGCTGAATATTCAAAGTCTCACTATCTGGCATGATACAGCTTTGTGATGTATCTATAGTATTGTCTTTACTATTAAGTGTCACGTTTTAAGAGATGTAGCAACTACCATTCATCTGATTATCCATATTTACAATCTTGGAGTCTTGAATGAATCTTCTCACCTTTTTCTCCCTCCTTTTTCCCCCTGCCCCTCCATATCTAGTGAGTCAGTGAGTTGCCAAGTCTTGATAGTTTTATATACACCGTGTGTATACTTTTCCTTCTCTCTTCTCATGTAGTTACAATCCTATTTCAAGTTATCATCTCTTCTGTACCACCGAGCTAATCAGTCAACAGACATTTGTTAAGTACTGTGTTATGTACTAGACACTGTGCTTGCACTGAAGAATACAAGTATAAAGAACGAATCAATCTCTGCTTGCAAGAACTGTTGTTATTTAGTCATTTTTAAGTTGTCCCACTCTTTATGACCCCATTTAGGATTTTCTTGGCAGAGATACTGCGGTGATTTCCTTCTCCAGCTCATTTTACAGATGAGGAAACTGAGGCAAACAGTTAAGTGACACACCCAGATTCATACAGCTAATAAGTGTCCGAAGCCAGATTTGAACTCAGGAGGATGAGTCTTGCTTATTCCAGACCTGGCACTCTATCCACCTAGTTGTCACTCTGGCTACTAGTTGCCCCTAGCTTGTCTCACAAGAAGCTTCTGTTCTAGTGGGAGAATATATACATTATCTGCAGTGTAAATATAAAATGAATAAATGCAAACAAGTACAGAGTAGAAAATAAAAGGTAGTATAGGACACTAGCAGTTTGGGAAATCAGGAGACGCTTCTTGAGCTTCATCTTAAAGGAAGAGAGAGACTATAGGCAGAGGTAACAAAGGAATGCATTCTAGACGTGTGGCACTGTCATCACAAGGGTGTGGAGACAGAAGATCAAGTGTAGTGTGTGAGCAACAGAGAGCAGGCTAGTTTGGCCGGATTGCAGGGTGGGAGGGGGAGTAATGTCCACTAAGGCTGGAAAGACAGGTTGGGGCCAGACTGTAGGGATTTGAAAGCCAAGCAGGGGAGTTTACACTTCATAATGGATGCAGTAGAGAGCCACTGGAGTTGTTTTTGGAGGGCTGTCATGTGGTTGGCTTGGTGCTTAAGTAAAAACATCTTGGCAGCAATGTGTAAGAGAGGCGGAATGATAAGAGGTTTGAGGTCTCTTCCTCTTTTCAATCCATCTTCTATACAGTTGTGAAAATAATCCTCTCTGAATCATAGATTTGACTGTCATCCCTCTACTCACAAACCTTTGGTGACTTCTCTGTTGCCTATGGATAAAATACAAAATTCTTTTTTTGCAGGGGGAAAGGTGGGGCAGTTGGGGTTAAGTGACTTGCCCAAGGTCACACAGCTAGTAAGTGTGCCAAGTGTCTGAGACTGGATTTGAACACAGGTCCTCCTGACTCCAGGGCTGGCGCTGTACTCACACGCCACCTATCTGCCCCAAATACAAAATTCTTAATCTGGTATTTAAGGCCATCTAGAATCTGGTCTCTACCTGCCTTTTCATTCTTTCTTGTTTGCTTGTTTTTTGTTTGTTTTAACCACTGTTTACACACTGTATGTTCCAGTTATCTTGGATTACTAGTTTTGCCCTAAACTTGATATTCTAGCTCAGGTTTTTCTGCATTCATATATGCTGTGCCTTATACCTAGAATGAACCACTTTTTCCATCTCCACCTCTCAGAATCCTTGTCTTTCTTCAAGACTCACACATAAGACTCACCTTACCTCACCTCAGGTGTCACTTCCCTCCAAAAGTCCTTCTGATTCCACACAGTTGTGAGGATTAGCACAATTTCCTCTACTAAAACTCAAAATCTTATAAAAGTGAATATTGAAAACTAAAACTAGCTAAATAAATATTTTAAAAATAAATTTTTAAAAAGGAAAAAATAAATGCTTGGTGACTGATTAACTGGCTGACTGTATGAAATAGAGGCTGTTCTAATGCTAGTATTTCATTATATGAAAGATTTTTGCCCTATATACCCTATATGGTAGGGTATAGTTTACTCAGATTTGAAGACAGTTTACTCTAAAAAGAAATTATTTTTCTGAACTATTTTAAGAAGTTTCATCTTCACGTATGTTTAGATAATTATGGATCACTTTAACATTTAGAAAAGTTTCTTGTGAGGTTTATCTTTTTGTATTTTATAACTTGTTCTAGATTACTTATTTCAGTATAATTTAGTCTTATATTTCATATTATATTTCACATATTTATGGTTTATCTTTTGTATTTCATAACTTGTTCTAGATTACTTATTTCAGTATAATTTAGTCTTCCAATTTAGTCTTATAAAAAATTAATCAAGATTTTTAATGCTTCGTGTCTTCTTTGTAAGTTGTCTCTTGGAAAGCCTATATAGAATGCTTGATGGCAAAACTTTCCAAATGTTCCTTTTTACAGATAGCATTGTAGCAGCTAAATGTTATAGTAGACAGAGCACTGATCTTAGAGTCAGGAAGACCTGAGTTCTAGACCCGTTTCAGACACTTACTAGGCGTGTGAATCTGGGCAAGTCACTTAACCTCTCTGATCCTCAGTTTCTTCATCTATAGAGTGAGGATTATGCTAGCAGCTTCCTCACAGGCTTGTTGTGAGGTTCAACCCTTTGCAAACCTTAAAGTGTTGTCTGTAGATACTAGGTGTCGTTGCCAATTGTGTTGATTCTCAGAACCCTTCAAAAACTTCTCAGTGAAATATGCAGTAATATGAAAGAATAGTTGTATCCTTCCTAATAGAACAAAGTAGATGAAAAACACAGATTTTCCGGACTGTGACAAACAGCCTATTGAATTAGTCCATTAGTATGTATACCTTGGAAAGATGGATAATGATTTGGGCCCAGTATTGAACAGAAGGACACCAGATTATATCCCACTTGGGAAATGACAGTGCTTTCCTTGATTTTAGACAATATTCATCGTTCATCTCTCTAATAACACTTGTTTCCTAGTTATGCTTTATAACAGTAAATCATAGAACTTTATAAGCTGAGCAGAATTAAAATTTTACAGAACCCAAAGAAAAATGTAAAAAGGGTTTATAGGTATAAGGATATGGCTAAAAACAAAATAAATTATTGATGACATGTGTCATTGGCAAATGAAATGAATCAGTTGTGTAGCACAAATGAAAGCCAGAAGATCATTTTTAAGATATTGAAAGATCAACAGCAATAGGTTTATGAAGCATCTTACCTATGGTGCGTCCTTTGCTCATCATTACACCCCCCTGAAGTAAGCACCACAGGTATTGTTATTTTCATTTTATCAAAGAAAAATGCTCAGCACGGTGAGGTGACTTTTGTCCACAGTCACACACTCGTCAGGGACAGGATGGAGACTCATATTTGGATTGATTATGATCTGGATTTGTAGTAGAAAAAAATGTGTGCATGTGTGTGTGTGTGTATTACTCATATAATCAAATCAGATAGCACATTATGTTTTTGTGACCAAAACATTAAATAGAATATTTCTTATGATATGGAAACTCTTGTGTTGTTTTATTTAAAAAAAATACCCCTATTAGATCTGTCGCACCATTAATTTGTATATGAAGTTTCTCTACACACAGCTTTCCAGAAGATAGTGTACCATTCTTAAAGTAATATACCTTTTCCATTTGTGAGATCAGTTTACTTTCTATGAATAGAAATTTTAGTCTACATTTTTCAAACTTTATAGTAGGAAGTGTTATTCAAATTAGACACTGGTATATGCAGTGATTTCAAAAAAGCAAAACATTTAACTTTAAATAAGTTAAATAACTTAAATAAAATTATTAAATATTAAATATAAAAATTTTAAATTAAATTAATTTAAATTAGATTTAAATTAAATTTTTTAAAATTAAATTTAAATTAAATTAAAATTATAAATTAAATAAAAAATTATTAAATAAAAAATAAACAAAAATAAAATCATCTGCCAAATACAGAAGTTCTTTTAACAGGTAAATTGTAAGATAAATGAATAACCATCTGTTAATCTCTAAATACATACATACTAACATTAGACTAAATATTGAAAGTGAATACTCAAATGGTGGCATTCAAGTTTCCCCTATATGGTTATCTTTAACTAAAACAACTTTTTTTCTCAAAATATATTTATTAGACATTTGGAATTGAAAGCTTTCCCACTTGTTGGGTCAAAGTGTGATTTTTCAGGCTTCATGCTGAATCTTTTTAATGTTCCTACTATGTCATAAGAAGCTACTTTGAAGAATATACTTTCCATCATAACTTTTTAAAGATCTTTAAGATTTTTAAAGTATATTCTTTAGTATTTTTTTCTCACAGATTTGTTATTCCAGAAAATATTTGTAAGTTAAAGTAGATTCTTGGACAGCTAGGCGACACAGTAGATAGAGTTCTGTGCCTGGAATCATTAAGACTCATCTTCCTGAGTTCAAATGTGGCTTCAGACATTTAACATCTGCATGACCCTAGACCTTAGATCGCTTCACCCTCATGTTTCCTCATCTGTAAAATGAGCTGGAAAAGGAAATGGCAAATCACTCCAGTCTTTGCCAGGAAAATCCCAAATGGGGTCGCAAAGTCAGACATGACTGAAAAATGACTGAACAACAGCAAAAATATAAATTCTCATATAAATTATTTTTATAGGGAAAACCGTTAGGTGTAAGATTTTATGACTGCTTTTTTTATTTTGGAGAAGATTACGTGCAGTACTTGATAATGTATTGTAGATTAGTAAAGGTTAGTAGTATTATAGAGTCATACAATTTTAGATCTAGAAGGGACCTTCAACCAAACCTCTCATATATATATATTTGACAGATACAGCGGTGTGCAGAATAAGAGTAGAGTAGAGTAAGAAACACCAGTGACAATATCCTGGCTGGTTCTCTTAGATTATAAATTGCAGAGAGAGAGACACTAATCTGCTTGTCCCAGAGGAAATGGAAGATAAGTGATTTGCCCATTTAGTGACAGGTCTGGCATGTGAATCTAAGTCTACTAACTCCTACTCCTTTCTTTCCAGTAGTCCATACGTTCTTCCTAGGGAAAAAAAAATAAGTCCCACACCCTGAAAATTTGAAGTATGCAAATTGGATCTAGAATATCCACTTAAAAGTTAGAGTTTGCTGCACAGTGAACACTTGTGGCTAGAACTACTGCTGGTACATTGTATTTTCAACTGTCTTTGCATTTATAGATTATGTAGTTGGTATAATTTTGATGATAGAACAGTGATTAAGTAAAACTATATATCTCTGTGTCTATAGTAATGAAACCAGTTTTCCTGTGTGATTTGTGGAATAAATCTCGTTACTTAGTCATACATCATGTTTAGGAATCATTCTTTTATAATTGTGGTGTGTTTTAGTGGTCCCAAGCTTCCTTCTGAAAAAAGAGCCTTTATGATAACAGTATTTTTTAAGGTAATACTATATATGTGAAGCATGTAATACCACAGTCTTCAAAGAATTAAAATAGTTGTCCAGAGAACAGCAGAGAGGCACCTAGTGGGCCTGAATAGCCACCAGTGAAGAATTATACAAGCGAAGTTAGGTAAAGGGTGTCATCAAATTAATATGTAGAAATGAAGGCGAAGCATTTATGTGGCAAAAGCCAGTGATAACCAGTAGAAACTCTTTTTTCTTCATTTGTATCCTTGCTATATCAAGAGATCTAGAGGAAAGTCATCAACACATTAGGTAGACCTTTTGGAGGACATAGACCAGAATTGTACAAGATGAGAGAGCATGGATGAGTTACAGTATCTAGCATTACAGAGAGAACACATATTAAAAAGATCGCTGATCTGTCTGTTTTGAAGTATTGTGTAGAACAGATCGTATTTGGAAGATTTTATATTGTCTTCTACCAAGAGATTAAAACAGGTTTTGTTTACTAAGGACATGTGTGATAACATTAAATGAGCTGGTTTTGTTTTGTTTATTAAAGACACCTAGCAGATGAGCTTCTAGTTAGGTTTACTGGCCTGCAATTTGTTATTAAAACTAAAATTGAATAAAATTTAAAAACAAAGTCTATGCTACTTCCATTGTTATGTTAAAAATGGCCAATATAGAAATATTTTAAAAATACTGGAAAGTGATCATACTAATTTTGAGGTTTTAAGGGATTTTTTTCTGAAGGGAAACTTTCTTAGACAAAAACAGGCCCGACAGTTTATTTGAAAAATATTCATGTGTGACATGAATATTTTTTCGGCCTATCGCTGGTAGAGTTGTATGTTCCACAATGTATAGAATAACTTTTATTATTGGATTACAAATTTTGAGGTGGCAGGGACCTTAGAAGCCATCTAGTCCAACCCCCTTATTTTATACCTGAGGAAACCAGCCCAAACAGGTGAGGTGCCTTGCTCAACACCATACAGGTTGTAAGTGCTAGAGCCTGAAATTGAACCCCAGGTCTTTTGTTTCCAAATCTAGTAACTTTCTACTATGCCATGCTGCCTGGGATTATGACTATTGCAAAATCACTGTGCATAGCACTTTTATGTATATTTTGTAGTACTTAAAGTCCATGTTAAATATTTTAAGTGATAGAGGTTTATTGTCATTTTATCATTGACATTATATTACTGATTACGTACAAAGAGATTTGTACTCTTACTGATTTGAGAGTTCCCTCCAACAGTGCAGATCACAGCCCATCCATGCCTTTGTGTACTCTTCAATTCTTGTCTCTCTTGTCTGTCTTCTTTCTCAAAATTGCCACAGTGGAACCACCCAACATGCTAGAGCCCTTCCTTTCTCTTGACCTCTTGAGTATATCAGTAGAACATTCTGGCTGTCCACCTATCATCCCTTACTCTTGCCTTACTATTACTCTTGCCAGGTGCCAGCTCACTTTCTCTTCTTGTCATACAGTTTCTTGATGTCCTTTAACCCTATTCTTCTTTGGAGTTCCTTGTCTCCTATATATTGCAGATTGCTCCAAACCCACCTCGTGCCTTTCCTTTGTTCTCTGTGTTGTGATGCTTGTTTTTTGTTCTTCAGAGGCAGTTGTGTTCCATGTTTTGCTGTCATCTAGCAATGCTTGTGTTGAATAAATGGGCCTTTGCTTCCATGGAAAGCTTGAGGTTTAAAAAAAAAAAAAGAACTTTACTATTTCCTAGCCTGCTCTCCTCTTCCTCTTCCACTGTGGGCCCAGCTTGGTTTCCATCTGTGTTGTCTGTCTCAAATATATGTAATGATTATGGACAAGCTTTTAGGATGTCCATCTGTGTGCATGTTGAAATCTGGGCAAACCCATTCTTCCTCCATTTAGTCTTTGCTGTATGGATGGACAGGATAAAATCCTTTAGAGTGATTTCATATCTCTTCCCAAAGGCTCTGCAGTGTTCTGGGGTTTTATGCAGTCAGCATAATGTCATCTGCAAAAAAAGTATCTAGAGGCTCTCACCATCTATCTACAAGGAATCCCTCTTTATTTACTACTCTGTACAGGATCACCTTGGTAGCTAGATGACTCAGTGATAGAGCATTGGGCGTAGAATCGGGAAGACTCATCTTCATGAGTCCAAATCCAGCCTCAAAAAAATCACTGTTTGCCTCAGTTCCTCATCTGTAAAATGAGCTGAAGAAGGAAATGGTAAACCACCCAAATGGAGTGAGTCATGAAGAGTTGGACATGACTGAAAAGCAACAGCAGCATGATCATTTCCATCATAGTTGTGAATACTTTTGACAAGCATATATTACCTTGCTTTATTTCTTGCTTGATATTTATTCAAAGGGGAATTGAACAAAGTTATTTCTGTTAAATCTTCCAACAAATCTTGGATGATCTTTATGTAGAGGTAGGAGACGGATCATAAAAGAGCCTGTAAGCATTGTTTGTTCTACCAAGTCAAATGATTCTTCATAATTATTGGTCATTTCTATGATTTATTTAGACCCTGATAAAGTGACCAGGTTAAAATCATAGCATTATTCCAATGGGAAAATGTGGCCTACTTTATGATTTATTTTTCATCCATTTAGCAAAAAGTGGAACTGCTTGTTCTGGGATTTAGTGACCAAACTCATTTGCATTATGTACCAGTTATATCTTTTATGAATTTTATAGACTTTCATGATAATTTTCTTTGTTGTCTAAGATTTACTACTTAGGAAAATACATCGGAATGCAATTTTTGTCTCTTATTCTACCAGGGTAATTTCAACTAGCAAATTCTGAGCACCTGTAGTATACATAGTACTGTATGAGGTGGTTTTGGAATAGATTTTGTCACTTAACGAGCATTTTGGGAGGCAGATTTTAAAGTTAGATGTCTTGCATAAGTAATTTCCCCCCTCAGACTAGATGGCTTCCAAGGTCTCTCTAAGCTCTAAATTTGTCATTCCATGAGGCTATGAACTCGGAAGAAGAGGTGTTTGTTGAGTAATAAAGGCTGAGCTAGGGTCCAGAAGTGGTGTTGAAGGAAGCAGGGGTACATCCTCTTCTTTTGGCTCTGTACATTAGATCATAGATTTAGAGTTGGAAAGACTCTTAACAGTCATTTAGTCAAGTCCTTCATCTGACGAAAGTGGAGACCTGAGAGACTGAATGGTTACTCAAGGGCACCCAGGTAGGGGAAGTCCAGAGCAGGATGGGAACCTAAATTCTTGTTTCTTCAAATCCTGCATTCTCCATTACCATGTTGTGAGTCAAAGGTGTGAGAGAAGAAGTCAGCCTTAGAGTGATCTCAGTCAGTACCAGGAGAATGAAGGAATATGAGAAGAATTGGGATCCTAGAGAGAGAAAGCTCAACACCTGCTCCTACGCTTGGAGACTTCATTATACAGTTGGTGTCCCCTTGAGAGAAAAAAGAGCATTTTTAAGTACATACTTTGTGCCCAGAACCGTGTTGAGCACTGGGGATACAGATGCAAAAGCAAGATAGCTTTTCTTCTCAGTGAACTTTTATTATTATCTTAGGAGAAGGCAACAACAGGTGCAGGTGTGTGAAGGACATGGAAGGATGCTTTGTTGGGGAGTCACGAGAATGGTGATTAAAGGCATGGCAGAGTTGATTTGACATAATGTTTACAGAAGCATTGGTAGTCTTGATTTGGTTATGGTTTCTAGAGCAAGAGTAGAGTTGGGGATGGGTGGGATGCACACATAGCAGCAAGGCAGAGGGCAAGAAGATGGCTGAGGCAGACAATTGAATGAACTTTGACAAATAGTCTGGTTTGGGGCCATCTAGATATATGGTAGGTGTTGTAAGTTTGTACTTATTCCCTAGCCAGGCAGGACAGCTTTAGTCCCAGTGTGGGTGTTCTAAAGCTGAGTAGATTAAATTTTCTAGGACATAATCTCTAGAAGTTCAGTGGTCTGGACAAGAGCAGCAGCAAGGTAGATGGCAAGAAGTTGTCTGTAGTGGATGGCTAGATGGGATGGGAATCATCCCTTTAAACACTCTAGTTTTCTATTTGAGCAACTTCCCTCTTTCCCATCAGTTATATCTTCACTTCAGTCATCCACTAGGCTGGTTACAACTGTCATCTTTATTTATAACTGGGCTGATTGCATGTTTTTGAAATCTTGAAATTCCTTTTTTTGAGCATAACTTTCTATCATTCTGCCTTTCCACTGCCTTACTCTTGTTAAATCTTTTCTTCATTTTTAACTTGCCAAATGCCACTTCTGAGTTATTCCCTGTTGATGCTCTAATAGATGCCACTGGAGACATTTGCATTTGTGCCAAGTGAGGCCAATACAAATTTGTTATCTCTGTTTATCAGTCCTTTTATTTTTACCATATTAATTTTCTTTTATTCTCTGTGGTGCTCCCTCTATCTTCCATTGGTTGTTCCAAACCTTTCTGTATACCCTCTATACCACTTTCTCCTTTTTCTTTTCAACAGAGGGCCTGACCTCCTACTTTATGTAGAAAATAGAAACTGTCTAGTAGGGAGCTACTTTTCTCCTTTTCCATACCCCGAAGCCTCTTTACATTATCCCTTATTGTCTCCTTTGTTTCTGAGGAAGAAAGGGTTGTTCTTGTCAAGGCTGATGCCAATTTTTCCTGTTCCCTCTGGGAATTTCCTCTCTTGATTTTCCATCTCATTTTTTTTTTCGAGTCTTCCCAGGTGCTTTTATCATTTCAAGAACATCAAGAAAATATCTTCTCTCCCTTTCTTGGCCAAACTCTTAGGAAAAGGCTAATCTACATTCATCACCTTCACTTTCCCACCTCTCAACTCTGAAGCTTCTATAATCAGGTTTCTTACCCTATCAGTGTCCTGAAACTAAAGCTCTAACTTTAAGTTTCTTAAATTCTGAATCCAGCAGCCTTTCTCATTCTGTATTTTTCTTGGCTTCTCTGTAATTGTTGTAATTGTTGATTTTCCCTTCCATTATTCCTGAATACTCTCCTCCTTGAATCTTATAACATTTATCCTATCCAAATTCTCCCACTTGTCTGATTGTTCTTTCTGAG
Source organism: Phalanger gymnotis (assembly GCA_028646595.1). Taxonomy (NCBI): domain Eukaryota; kingdom Metazoa; phylum Chordata; class Mammalia; order Diprotodontia; family Phalangeridae; genus Phalanger; species Phalanger gymnotis. Next base: position 258,858,780 of record CM053626.1, on the reverse strand, counting down.
AGATCTTTGCTAGCTTCAGTTAAATTCAACAAAACTTTTTATTAAGGACTTGTTACCAAAAAAGGCAGTATAATTGGTCCTGGAGAAACAAAGATATAAATAACTGTTTTTGCACTTAACGAGTTTTAAGATTATATGATACATAGTCAAATTTATGTAAGTGCAAAGTAATTTCAGGAGGGAGAGTCACTAATAATTGTAGGGATTAAGAAAATTTGGAGAAGGAATGGCTTCTGACCTGAGCCTTAAAGGAAGATTTTGATCCTGGAAAGTTAAAATGGACTCTGAATCAGTAAGAGATCAATCAGAGAATACCTATGCCTGCTTGTGAGGTTTATATCACTTATGTTGTAAAGTCTGTAATTCTGGATATATTTTCAACGTATACTACACAAGTAAGGAATTTGTTCAACAGACACCCTGTCAGATTTTTTTAACCTTGACTATAACTTTTGCTGATGACAATTAAAATTTCAGTTTTTTTATTAATTTGTTTTAGATATAATGTAATTCATGTGTAATCTATATCAAATTGCTTTCCTTCTCAAGGAGGAGGAAGGGAGGAGAGTGAAGGAGAGAGAGAATTTGGAATTCAAAATTTAAAAAAAATGCTAATTTTTTACATGTAATTAGAAAAAATAAAATAATTTTACTTGAAAAAAGTAAATTTTATGCAATTGAAGCACTTTATGGCTAAAGATTAATTCTTGAAAAAGAGCCAAATCTGGAAAATAAAAAAATATAGGGCAGTGCTGAAATAACAACATGAGACTGGTAAAAAATATAGAAAAGCCATGTTGGTTAGCAGTGATATACAATCCTGGCACAGATTAACAGCTACTTTGTGTAATGTAGTGGAGGTTAAGCCCAGGTTGCTATGTGTGAACTGTCCTAAAAGTAGATGTTTTCCAGGTCATTTGGGTTAGGACATTATAAAGACCTATGCACTTATTAACTAAATCTTGATTTTATAGGAACTGATTGTGAAGATGGTTGGGAGGTTGTCATGGTCATCGTTGTTTTGCTTATTTGCTTTTCATTTATCATTGCCATCTGCATAATGGGATCAGCCAGACAAGTAAAAATTACACAAATTTCTTAATTGTTATCGCCTATTGATTAAAATGCTTGGGGAAACTATAAAAATGCACTGTTAATGAAATTTGAGCATGACCTTTGGATTTCATTTCTCTGTGGGCTAATAATAATAGAGCTGAGAAGCAGTCTCCAGAGTAAAAAAGAGGAGGTGGGTTATCTTTGACACTTTCCTGGTTACTTCCCTTCTGCCTAAAAATGCTCCCATGTTATCCTACCCTTCAAACACAAAGAAGCAAAACAACTCACCATCTCTGCTACCTCCTGTCCTGTGTCTCCCCCCAACTCTATTCAGTTCTTAGCTTAACTCCTTAAGAAAGCCATTCTCACTTGGGGCCTCCCCTTATTCTCTGTCTTGATGTTACCCTCTAGGCTGGCTTGAGACCTTTCCTTTTGGTAGAGCCTGCCCTTTCTGAAGTGATCAATGATCTCTTAATTACCAAATATAATGGCTTTTTTTATTCATTATCCTTCTTGACCTCTCACCAACCTTTGACATACTCTTTTATGCTATTCTTCTGGATACTCCTCTCTAGATATTCGTGGCATTGCTCTCTTTTGATTCTCCTGGCCGTCTTTACTTCTCCTTCTCAGTCTCATTTGCTGGATCTTCATCCACTAACCCTGGGTGTTCCTCAGGCTCTGTCCTGGGCCATCTTCTCTTCTTTGTCTGTATTCTCTCTTTTGGTGACCTTATGAGCTCCTGTGGGTTCAATTATCCCTATGTAGACTATTCCTGGATCTGTATATCCAGGTCTAATCTTTCTCCTATGCTTCTGACCATCATCACCAGTTCACTTCTGGACACCTTGAATTTAATGTTCCATAGTTATCTCATGTTCAACACGCCCAAGTCAGAATTCATTACCTTGAGGTGTCCCTCAGGATTTTGTCCTGGGCTCTCTTCTCCCTCATACTAGTATAATTGGTGATCTCATCTACTCTGACACTGCCACCACTCTGGTTCAGGCTCCCATCACCTCACACCTGAACAGCTACAGTAGCCTGCTGGTGGATTTTCTTGCCTCAAGTCACTCTCTACTCCAGTCTGGACCATCCTGCAGTCAAGCTGCTAAAGTGATGTTTTTAAAGCTCAGGTCTGACCATGTCACCTCCTTATTCAGTAAACTACAGGGGCTCCCCATCACTTCTAGGATCAAATATAAAATCCTATTTGGCATTCCAGGCCCTTCAAGTACTGTTTTTTGCTTTTCTTTTGCTTTACACACAGTAAGTACTTAATAAGTAGCCTCTTAATAAATGCTATTGATTGCCTGATTGTTCTCAAGCAGCTTATACTCTAATTATGGAAGATGACACATAAAAGAAAGTTCAGTTGGAGGACAGGTGGACAGACTCACTCTTTAGGGTGCATCGAACTCATGGCCACCAGCATTGGAACTTATGCCCAAACAGCTTATCTAACACAAATTATTTTCTCTGTAAACACATCACAGCCTTCTTGCACTTAGGAACACTAGACAGTGCTTAAGCACTTCACCTGAGGGCCAGTTTAAATAGGGAAATCACTAACAAAACCCACAAAAATGCAAAAAAGTATCACCAAGTAGACCACAAAAAGGACACTTGTGGCAGTACGAGCACTGAAGCACAAAGGCAGAGTAGGCCTTGTTTGATCCCAAGTGGGAACAGTTGTGTTGAGTGAGTGAAATTTTTTGTGCATGTCTATGAATGAATGTGAAAATGTTCCAAGTATTGATTTGGAGGTTGAAAATATACTTTAATGAATAGGTAGATTCTCAACAGAATCCATGAATAATGAGGATAGACTGTACTATCATTTGCTCTTCCATTTCCCAATTCATAAGCATATATTGGTGGAATTCTAATAAAACTGCCTTTTTCATTCTTTGTACTATTGGGGGATTTATGATTAGTAGTGGTATCGAGGTCATAGCTTACTAACATTTTATCTACTTTTTGGGTATAGTTCCCAGTTGCTTTCAACAATGGTTGTACCAGTTCATTACCTCTGCCAAGAGTTTGGCCGCTCCACCATTTCTTATTTTCCTTTTTTCTCATTGTTGACAATATGATGGATGTGTGGTAGAACATCAGTTATTTTATTTTTCTCCTTTTATTAGTGATTTGGGACATTTTTTTTTCAGATTGATACTTTAAATTTTATCCCTTGAGAGCTATTCATATTCTTTGGGAATGGTTCTTGTTTTTATATTATTTTTAATCACTTCCCTGGATCTTGTATATTAGACTTTTATCAAAGAAATTTCCTGTAGATTTTCTATAGTTAACTGTTTCCCTTCTGATTCTACTGAATTGATGTTGTTTGTATATCAACTTGTCCAATTTATATAATCATAACTGTCCATTTTATCTCCCGTGATCCTTTCTTACCTTTGTTTGGCCAGGAATTCTTCCGCTATCTGTAGTTATGAAAGGTATCTTCCATTCTTCTCTAATTTTTTCATGTTAAAATCGTTTATATCCAGCTCAGGTGCTCATTTGGAAGCTAGCTGATTTTTAAGAGGATTGGACCTTAGTGTCCCATTAGTAGCATGTTTCAGCCAGCTGAGCTAAAGGATCTCATCAGCAGTAAGAAACTTATGACACTTTTCTGCATGGTAAAAAATAGACCCTCCTAGTTGTGGAGAAAGCGGTCATTGTCAAACTCATGAACTGCTGGCAGACCGTGAATCGGTTCAAACATAATGTACGGCCCTCTGGAGTTTTGCTGAGAAGTAATTAAACTATCCATAGAGCAGCACTGCTTGTAGTAGCAAAGAACTAGAACTAGAGCAGATGATCATCAGCTGGGGTAATCACTAAGCAAATTGTGTAATAAAATGGAATGGAATGTGATTGTGCCATAAGAAATCATGAGGATGGTGAATGTGGAGAAGTGTTGGAAAATGGAGTAGAGCAGACCCAGGCCCAGGAAAGCAGTGTGCACAGTGATGGCACAAATGGAGAACCTCAGTGAGACTCAACAACAACAGTGGCATTTCTCATTTGATCATTAGCAAGTGATCCATCCTGAGCCAGTTTTGCCACCTGGTGGTGAATATGGAGAAGTGTTTGAGCAGTTCTTCCCCCTACCCCTCTTTTCTTTTTTCTGCCTGAGGAGGATTATTTACAGTGTGTATTTTCCTCTTAAGCCTTTTTCTCATTTACTTCATTCTTAGGCATTTTTTTCTTTCCATACCTATACATTTACCTTCTGTTAAATCCTTTCAGTCTCCCAGCTGTCCTTTTCTCTTTTAATCTTTGTCAGCTCACCTCAGGAAAATGTCTTTATGCCCCCAACTTTGTGAGCCAAAGTATGACCTCAAATATAATTATGTTAAAGTAGGACTGGGTGCACCTACATCAAGGTGCAGCATCGTCAATTACTGACAAGACCTTTAGGTCATATCATCTAGAAAAAGAAAAGCCTTAAGTTTAAAAGTGAAAGGAGACAATTTTTTTAAATGTCATTTAAAAAATGTTATTAGCTTTTAAAGCTACTCATAAGTCTTAAAATTTTTACAAAAGTGCCCTTGTACTTCTTTTATTCACTGCTAATAAACTTTTTCCTCAGGCACCTATATTTAAGTTTAAAAGGTTTTTTTTTAAAAAAATTCACTTCTACTGTTTTTTTTTTAATTTTTAAAATTTTCCATTTTCCTTCATTTAAAAATCACTTATTAAATATCTACTATGTACCAGGCACTGTGGATACAAACATATAAAAAACAAACCTAACAATAAAATAGTACCCCACCCTCAAGGAGTTTACATATTATTTAATATTATTGTCAATGGAGGCGCAGTACTTTCCAGAGATATTTGCCTCTGTTGTAAAGGATGCCCTCTGTAGAATCCAAGTGGAAGGATTCCGTATCTATGGCGAAGCCTTCCATGTATTGTTGATTGTAGATGATATTGTGCTGATTGTATCATGTCTCAAGACTTAACAAATCTCATTGAGGATCTTCTTTAACCACCAGAAAAACCAGAATTTAAGAATGACTTGAAATATCACACAGAATCAATTGACGCAATGCATTTTTTATCCATAAGGCAAAGAAAATAGAAATAGAATGAATATTTTTATTTCAGAATAAAATTATAAAATTTTTGCATCATCTGAACTGCCTGGACTTCCCATTGTTAATTATTTGAAAGAGATTGGTCTAAGAAAAGTAAATGAAAAACTAAAAAAACCCAGATGATTATACAAACTGACATGTAGTTGGCTAGACAGTACGGCATGTGGACAATGAATTTAGCCCAGAATTAAGTAGCAGAAAGAGAAATGTAAAGTATGTAAGCTCTTTGCTATGTGCCAGGCACTATGCTGAGCATAGGGAGTGTAAATATAAGCAAAAGAAGAAAAAGTATAATCCCTACTCTTATTAGGGGAAGGCATCATGTGAAAGAGGAGCTGGGAATGGGGAGGAGGAATACCTTTATGGGGGCAAGAAGAGAACACCTGGAGAGTCAGGAGGGAAGCCAGGAGAGAAAAGTGAACACAGGTGGCCTAGGCACTTCCTGAAATGATGGTCCCAAGCAGGAATTTGGCAGTCAGAGGAAAGGGACTGGGAAGTTAGAGAGGCATCTTTATGGTGAGAAGGCAGGTGGGACCGAGGTGGAAAAAATAGAAGAATCAGTAACAGAACTGGGAAGTTGCATTGAGAAATTGTGAAATAATTGAGTGCCCACTATGTTTTAGGCATTGCACTGTGCTAAGGATTTGAAGAAAGCCCTCCTCTCCCTGCTCTCCCCCTCTATTTTTTTTCAAAACAGTCCTTCCTTTCTTTCAAGGAGCTCAGTGTTTACGGGGGAGACAGCATACAAACAGCTATGTACAGATAAATGCAAAGGATAAATTGGATAAATCTTAGATGGAAGGCACAGTGATTAAGGAAGACTGGTAAAATTTTTTTGCAGAAGGTAGAATTTTAACTGGAGCCTGAAGGAGGGCAGAGAAGCCAGAGGATAGAAGTGAGGAGGAAGAGAATTCTAGACATGGAGGACAGCTACTGAAAATTTTTGGAGTGAGGAGATGGAGTGTCTTTTTCTAGGAACAAGGAGGCTATAGTCACAGGATCGAAGAATATATGGAGGGGAGCAAGATATAAAAAGTCTGGAAAGATAAAAAGGGGCCAGGTTTTGAATGCCAAACGGAGAGGTTTATATGTGATCCTGGGGAGCTATTGAGTTTATTGAATGGAGGTGACATGGGCAGAATTGTGCTTTAGGAAGAAGGTAGATCACTTTGATAGCTGAGTGGAGAATGGATAGGACTGGACGATAGTCCGGGTGTGACAGCCTCTGCACCAGGGTGGTGGCAGTGTCAGAGGATAAAGGGGACATATTCATGAGATGTTGGTAAGGTAAAATCAACAGGACTTGGCATTGGAGAGGAAAGTGAGAAGTTGCAGATGACAGACACTTAGGTTTTGAGCCTAGGTGACTGGATGGTGGTGCTTTCAACAGAGGAAAGTGGCAGAGAAGGGTGTAGCAACAATCTGACTAGCAGCTACTGTGACTGTATAAGACCAACAGTAACCAGCACACAGAAGGCTGCTAACACAGGTTCTTTGATCTGCTTTACTAAGGAAAGTAACATTAAGGGGTTAACAGTCTTACTTTAATCCAACATACAAATACTTATGTCATTCACTTAGTTCAGGAGGAAAACCCAGCACCCTGAACTTCAGAGCAAATACAAACAAATTACAAACATACGTAATATAAACAGACCAAATCACAATTCATAGTTACCAAGAAAGCATCAACATCTGAGTTTACAAGCCGGGAGGCTCTTAATGGCTGCCCAGAGTCCCACACCACTCTTCTAGTGACTGAGAACTCCAGACAGAATGCCAACCTTTGAGCTTTTATACTCTGTTCAGGGCTTAAAGTATTCACACCTAATCACCAAAAGGGCATGAGCCTGGGGCTTTACACTTAGTTAGCAAAAGGGTGTGTGCCTGGAGCTTTGCACCTAGTAAGACTCAATCAAAGACAATTAATTTAGCATTCTAAAACAGTAAAAAAAAAAAAAAAAAGCCCCACCTTAATTACCAATACAAGGGGAAGAGACATTGAGTTCAGTTTTAGATATGTTGAGTTTAAGATGTCCACAAGACATTAATTTGAGGTGTCTGATATGCAGTTGGAGATGAGAGACTAGAGGTAAGGAGAAAGGCTAGGGCTAGATAAATAAATCTAAGCAGACCATTAGCATAGAGAAGATAATTGAGTCCGTGGGAGCTGAGGAGACCAAGTAAAATACTATAGAAGAAGAAGAGGGCCCAGGACATCCAAGTTATCCAGCCCAATCTGGCTTAAAGATATAGTAAAGGACACTGAGAAGTAGTGATCAGATAGGCAAGAGAATCAGGAGAGCAGTCACAAAAAGCTAGCAATGATGATGATCATGATGATAGCTAAGATTTAGCACTTACTGTGTACCAGGTACTTGTAATAACAGCATTCCAAAAGAGAAAACAGTAAAAAAATTAAAAAGTCCCACCCTAGTTACTGTAACAGCACTGTGCCATTATTGCAATTATCTCATTTGATCTTTACAACAGCCATGGGAGATGGGTGCTATTATTATCCTCATTTTAAAGATAAGGAAACTGAGGTTAAGTGACTTGCCTAGAGTTCCCCATTTTGTAAGTGCCTGGGCCTGGATTTGAACACAGGTCTTCCCAACTCCAGCTCTGTTGCTCTTCTATACCACAGAGGGAGAACATTTGGAAAAGGCTTTAAAGTTGGCAATTAAAAGATCATTATTAACCTTGGAGAGAGTAGTTTCATTTGAAAGATGAGGTCAGAAGCTATACTGTAGAGTTAAAAAAAAAAAAGAATAAGAGGAAAGAAAGTAGAGGTACTGATCGTAGATTGATTTCTCAAGGAGGTTAGTCACAAAAGTGAGGAGAAATACGGGTTGATAGTAAGGATGGGGAGATGTAGGCATATTTCTAGGCCATAGGGAAAAAGCGAATCGAAATGGAGAAGTTGAAAATTGGTGAGACAGTGGAGATGAAAGAGTAGGCAGTCTTCTAGAGAAGATGAGGTGGTATGGGAATCGTTCATATGTCAAGGGTTTTACCTTAACAAGAAGGGCCACCTCTTCATGTGAGACAAGGGTGAAGGAAGAGATAGTGGTAGAGGGCATTGTTTTGAGCAAGTTTTCAGATTCCCATTATTTGCTACTTCAAAAAGAGCTATAAATATATTTTGTACATACTTAGAGTTTGTTTAGGATTAATCTCTCCCTTAATCTACCTTCCATCTAATTCGTCCTCTTCTTCTATCCCCTTTCCCTTCTCTTTTCCTGTTGAGTGAAATATATTTCTGTACCCAACTCAGTGAGAGAGAGAGAGAGAGAAAGAGAGAGAGAGAGTGTGTATTTGTGTGTATTCTTTCGTCCTTTGACCAGTTCAGATTAAAGTAAGGTTGAAATGTCATCTGCTCCCTTCCTTCACTCCTTCACCCTTTCCTGATATATTGATTATATTTGACAGTTTTTCTAATCTTCCTTTACTTTCTCTCCCAGGGTATTTGTTACAGAACCACTCCTAGGCCTTGTCTAATTAGACTCCTTTATGACTCTTAGGATGATAGGGTTCAGAGGGGACACATGTATAATCCCCTAATATTTGAGTGAAAGCATTTTATCTTGTTTAGTCACTTGTCATTGTTTATTCGTATTTACCTTTTTATGTTTCTCTTAAAAGCTTAAAAATTAAAAGTTGTGCTTGAGTTTGAACCATAACTTTTCTATGCATCTCTGGCCTTTTCAAAGGAATGCTTGGATGTATTTTATTATTTTTTATTATTATTAATATTCTTTATTAAAGGTAAATTTTTCTACTTATAGCATTGTATTCATTATTGTTAGATAAATTATTCTTGGCTGTAAACCTATATCCTTTTCCTTCAAGAATATTACATTCCAAGTTCTCTGTTGTTTTATAGCTGTGGCTGCCACATCTTTTATTTCTGGCGCTTTGCAGTATTTCTCTGACATGGTTGCTTGTGATGTTCCTTCAAGTTTTCATTTTGGAGTTTCTTTCAGTAGGGAACTACTTTGCTCTCTGGTTATAAGATTAGAATAGTTTTTAAGATTTCTGGCAGTAGGATGTCTAAGACTTTTTTTTCATTATGGCATTCAAGTATTCTAATGATTCCTAATTTTTTTTTCTCCTTCATCTGTTTTCCACATCAGTTTTTTTGCTATGTGATACATTATATTTTCTTCTATTTATTTATTCCTTTGACTTAGAAATATTTCTTATTGTCAACTTTTTTGGTAGGATTATCTTTTTGTTTGCTTATTCTTCCATCTTACTTAGTGACTTTGAACCCAGTGTTAGGATTGAGCTCTACTATACTTTTGGAAGGGAAGTCTGGGCTGGTCCTGTTGCTGCTTTCTTGGGGTATTGAATATTGTCTTATTCCAGGATCTCAGGGACAGTCTGGGGGCCTGCAACCTTTCAGTGTTTTCAGAATGGTCTGATGCGGGTTCAAGTGTGACTGCTGCATGCCCCCCTCTCCCCTCCTGCTCTGCAAGTTCCTGACTTGGGCTTGGGTCTGAGCAAGAAAAAAACGCTACTGAATTCAGTCTCTATGAGCTAGCTGGAAAGCTTCTTTGGATCACAGTGACAGAATTATAGGGTCCCTTCTGTAGGCTGAGCTAGATACTGGAACTAAGACTCCACTCTGTTCCTGAACTCTGAGGGCTTTTCTTTGCTTCTGAACTTCCTCCTTCTTTTAGTATACAGTCCAGGATCTCCCTCTCCAAGAACAGTAACTCTGGAAACAGCTTTCCTTTTCAGCCTGCTCTAGATCTGTGACTCAGAACTGGGTAGTGGGTGACAAAGCTACTAGTTGGCACCTAGCCCTGGTATGGGTCTGAAACCTTTCCTTCCCCAGGTGTGCAGCCACTCCCTGGGTACTAGAGTGAGTGCTCCAAGTGCAGCATGTACCTGACCCATCCCGGGTCCACAGATATTTGGCGTGCCCCCCCACCCCTTTCTTGGCAGACCTGGGCTGGAAAAATGACTTGGTGTGACTTTTTCTTGGATTTCTCCATAAGGATTCAATCTGGTATGTTTTCTGTGTCTGTTTGGAGTTTTTTGGGTGGGAGCTTGCTGTACTCCTTCCTACCACTCTTCCATCTTGGTTCCACCTTTTTTCACGTGATAGTTAATAGTCTTTTGTTTATATCCCTTGACCATTTATCATTTGAAAATGGCTCTTGGTTTTATATAGTTCTGTTACTTATGTGTCTTAGATATCCTGCCCCCATCAGAGATGATTGATGTAATGATTTCTCTATCTACAGCTTCCATTCTTTTAACTACATGAATTTTGTTACTGCTAAAATTTTTAGTTTCACATATTTGAAATCATTGATCTTTGAGATTGTCTCTTTTGTTTGGTTAAGGTATTTGATCTGGTTCTCTTCTACATTTTTTATAAATGTGATGACCTTAAAATTAAAAAAATCAAAATAAAAAGAACAGAATAGATTGAAAGAAAACTTTATAATAAATATGATAAAACTTTATATAAAAACCTGTGGAGCTTTTAAGAAATCATAATAGTTAACGTCTAGTATATAAAAATATTCAAAGAATGTGAATAGTCGTTTAAAGAAGCAGATTTTTTCATTATCACTTGCAAAAAATGTACTTTGAGAAACCACCTCAAGTTGGGAAATTGCTGGTGGAATTGTTAACTGTTAATCTTGTTGGCGAGCAATTTCAAAGTACATTAAGTTACAAAAAATAATCATGCCCTGATAATTTCCATTTTGGAGAATACCAGTCAAATGAACTAATATTTATAAAGTGCTTAGTACATGCCTGGCACCTTGTAGATACTATATATAAATGTTTATTACTGTCTTCTGCCTTCCCTGAAAATGTGGTTTAAAAGAGCTGTTCTAAAATCTTCGTAGCAATATTATTTGTAATTGCAAAAAATCCAGGAAGCAATTTAGATGTCTAGTAATAGGGGAATATTATTAAACAAATGGTATGTTGATATTTTGGAATATTATAATACAATTAAGACCAAGTATGAAGAATATGAAAAAATATGTAAAGTCCCTATGAAATAATGCAAATTGAATAACAAAACTAGAAGAATGTAGTGGACATTAACTGTAGTCATTTGAGGAAAAGTGAATTGAGAACAAATGAACTATGATGAAGACTTAGGAGAAATGATAGAAATGATGTTATGCTACTTTTATGCATTTAAATTAGTGCTAATATAAATAGCTATTAAATAAGTTTAGTTCTTTGTATTGCTGTTTAACACTATGTTTCTAATAAAACATTCGTTTAAAAGAAAAAAAGAAACAAACAGTGGGCCAGTCATTCAGGAAGGGCAAAGTAGCTGTGTCAGAACAGTCGTAGACTGCTGCTAATTGACTAGCTTAGTATCAGATACTCAGTACTCCATTCTGATTCTGCCTTCCCCCTAAGGTCTCCTTCCCAGTACAGGGGTACAAGGGATGTGGCTAATAGAGCTGCTGCAGCTCTAAATATAGGAGTGCACAGCTGTTGAGGTTTGAGGAACGGGGTAAAAGAGGGAGAAAATACATATTGGTGGTGAGCCCAGAGAAGAGGTTAGTGGTTTCTTCAGCAAGCAGGCTGAAATGGGAATAGAAGTAACTTACTTACATCTCTGCTGTCTATCCCTGTTAAATGCTTTCACATTTAGTTTTTGACGTAGTGAATACTTTAGAAATTCTCATTAAAATATAATTTTGTTTTGTTCTTCTTTTTTAAAGAGTGGGGAAGGCAGGGCAATTGAGACTAAGTAACTTGCCCAAGGTCACACAGCTAGTAAGTGTGTCAAGTGTCTGAGGCTGGATTTGAACACAAGTCCTCCTGACTCTAGGGCCAGTGCTCTACTCACTGTACCACCTAGCTGCCTGTGTTCTTCTTTTACAGTATCGGATCTTTTTTCAAAGCTTAACATGTGATTGGAAATCTCTGTTATTTTCAGATTGACAGTGACATAACCTTTATGTTCTCTAATTGTTTGCTTTAAGAACATTTTTTTTTTAAAATAAGGGCCTACATTTATGACTTAACTTTTTCTGTGACTAGATTTCCTTTGAAACCTGTCTATAGATACACGAAGATTGATGGCTTAGGACTGGATCTGTGATTTCACTGGTGTTGGGAACTTGTGATGAGGAAACCTCTATGCTAACTGCAAATAATAATTCATTCCATTATGCCACCGTATTGTTTGTTTCATGAAGGTTAATGATTAGGTGGTATGGCGTAAAGATGCTTTACATAAATTATCTCATTTGTTCCTCAGATAAAGCAACAAGTGAGAAAATTTAGGTTCAGAAAGGTTAGGCGACTTATCCAAAGTCACATACATATGAGATGGAAGCCTTAAGATTTCTCATTTATCACAGAAAAGCATTCTAGTAAAGTTTTCAGTGAAGATTCTGTTAAGTGAGCTTTATTTTTTGCCATTGAGTTCACATATTGTTAGGTAGCCCTCTTGTCATATTTATTTATGCTACTTTCTAATAGAATCCATCTAAAGTTGCCTGTTTATTTTTGTTTGAAAGTTTACCTTAAATCAGGTAGAAATCTCTCTCCTTGTAAACTTCAGGTCAGCATTGATTCATTGTTATTCCTTGGAACAGTTGTCCAGTTATCTATAAATCTACCCCATAGTCCTCTCTCCTGTGCAGAGGGATGTTACAAGGTGTTTGTGAAGTCAAGTTGCATTGCATCTTGGCATCTCTGCAGTGGATTTAGTCTTGGTGAGTCCTCCCTGCTCATTACAATCACTACTTTCTTTATGCTCTCCAAACTACTAAATGTTCCATTCTCAGATTGTGCCAAGCAAGCTTCAGTAGGATTTCCACAATATGCTTTGTTTTCCCTATTTGAAAGTCAAGATAGTATTTTTGTCTTTTTGCTGCCAAAACATAATGTTCTCTATGATTTAAAATTTTTCTTGCCAGTTTTTAAAAATAAATTTTTATTAATAGCTTTTGTTTCTGTATTACTTATATTCCTCTAATAGAGAATAAAAAAATGTGACTATCTATCACATCAAAAAAGTTTTGATATTATGTGCAGTGTTGTGCACAAGCTTTGCAAAATTATCTTATTGGGATTTTGAATCAAGATGATGGACTTCAAAAAATGAGCACATTCCCTTGGAATCGTCTTCCCCTCTCCAGCTATCTTCCAGAGTTTTTGTAGATCCCACACTTTCTCTCACCACTCATTGCATCAAAACATCCTTATCTCTGTCTAACTTTTCAATTTCTGGATGTGAGTGGAGGTTTTCTATGATTGTTCAAACATTACTTAAAGTCTTTCAGCACCCTCCAATGTGATTCATGAATCTCTTAATTATTAGATTATTCTCATTGGAAAGGCAATTATAATATATTTTTCAGTATCATTATTCTAATTAAAATTTTCATAATAAGTCTGAATATTCACTTCTCCTGAAACCCCCAAACAACCTGTAGGTGGTTATGTGGGGATGTTTTTGAGGACAGGGCAGAGAATCTGTTACAATCTGGAACTTATTAGCACTTGACTTTTTTACTTCACTTATTTGCATAAATACTACACATGCGTTACACTTTTAGATTGTCTTCTGTTATATTGGCACACTGCAATTATGCTACTTTCTAATTTTTTATGAGTTTTTTTCCTACTTTGTTTAGATGATTTCACAATGAAATTAATGCTAATGTGGAATTATAATAATTATATATTTATATTTTGTTCAAAATATAAATATTGAAACAGTTTAAAAAATGGATCAGTGTTGACCTGAAAATATAATTATTTTGTTTATAACTTCCATTACGAAACTATAGTTACTTTTTTAAAAACCCTGTCAACTCCAATTTAGGACTTTAGATCATTGGGCAATAGAGAGCTAAAACACTGTCCAGTTGTTTGCCATTTAGAAAAAATTTATACACTGACTATGAACCAATAAGTTGGAGAGGTGTTTGCCTGGTTGAGATAGAAAGCATAGGACTTTTGAAATACTTATTATAATATAGAGTTGTTTTGGTGAAATGTAATGGATTCTGAAGGTAGAACCAAGAAATCTGAGTTTGAATCCTAGCTCTGACGCTTACTATGTGACTGTAAGCAAGTCATTTAATTATCTGATTTTCAGCTTCTCCATGTATAAAACGATGATAATGATAATGGTTATGTAGAAAGATATTTGTGAGCTTTTAAGCAATATGTCAAAATAAGTTATTGGGATGAGAGTTGATCAGGTAAGCCTTGAGCAACAGCAAAGTATATAGAAGCAGAAAAGGGAGGATTCTTCCAGGAATTGTGTAAATGGACCCATATGAGTTTGTGTTTTTCCAGAGTTCTTACTTATTTTGCAGTAGGAGGAAGAAAAGGTATCAGGTAGGGGTGGGAAGTGGGATGAGAGGTTGGCTGTTGAAGATGTCAGGATAGGAGTTAGGGCATCATCAAGTTATAAATTGAAAAATATATTTCTCTTCTATGTTTGAGATCAAATAATAATTGTTTAAATAAATTGTACCTGTTTCTAGTGTGTAATATTAGCATACTGACTCTGAGAAGCTACAATGGGAGTTTAGAGGATCTGTTTTGAATTCTAGCTCCACCATCTTGATGTTTTATGACCTCGAATGAATCATTACACCCCTATATGGCCTCAGTTTCCATATTTTTAACATGAGTCTGTTGGACTAGATGGCTTTTAAATCTAAGATTTTGCTTTTCCTGATAGAAGAGCCACAAGGCTTGGTAGGTAGAGTGGAGTTGGACATAGGAAAACCTGTGTTCAGATTCCTCCTCTGACAAGTACTGATATGTGACCACAGGCTATCATTCAGCAAGCACTTACCAAGTGCTTACTGTGTTCCAGCAGACTGTGTTAGGTACTAGGAAGGCAGAGACAAAAAAGGAAACAAACCTTCCTCTCAAGCAACTTAGATTCTACCCAAGGAGTCAATGTGAACAAATACAAGGATGTACAAATATACTAATCTATGTTCATAGTCCTACTAGAGCCAGTAAAGATCCTCCTCTACTCAATTTAGCAGACTTGACCACATTTTAGAAAAGTCAGTTTTCTTGAATTCTTTTCAGAGGTGCAATAGCTTTTCGTCTCTTCTTTATGCAGTTCTATTAAAATCTGTTAAAATTAATTTGTCAACAAAGTAGCTTTCATCATATAGTGTTATTGTTTGTAAGAAGAATAATTTTAAATGTTGGTCCATCTTTCTGAATATTCTATGGTTAAAACATTTTAATTTTTCTAGTGAGCATGCTATATTCAAGAAAGAATAAAGAAAGGCCTATATTTTTTGTAATTCAATTCATGTTAATATGTCTCAATACTTGTAATTTCATCTTGCTTTAGACCTCCAACTATTCATTTTTTAATGTGTATTTTTAGAGTATTAGCTTGCTTAACTTGTTTTAAGTTTTATGCCTTTTGTACATCATTTCTTACTGTAAAATATGCTTTATTGTTAAACTTGGCCTTATATGATCTTGAGTGCTTTTCCTCCATCTTAGTGAAGGTAGTCAAAGTTAATATCTGTGTAATAACTGCTAAATGAAAATTTTTTTTAAGTGAAATCTTGTTTTATGTTTTCAGAGTGCCCATTTGGCCATGATTGACACTTTAATGATGGCTTATACTGTAGAGATGGTCAGCATAGAGAAAGTAATTGCTTGTGCTCAACAGTATTCAACATTCTTTCAAGCAACTGATCTACCGTATGACATCGAGGATGCTGTCATGTATTGGATAAATAAGGTAGGACCATATATGTTTATGCTGATGTTGTCATTCAAGGAATTTGAGAAAAGATGAGACGTGAATTTGTACTGAAAGGACAACTCTGATATTATTGATGCAGCACTCCTTTCACTGACACAGATCATAATCTTAGTGCAATAGTTTTGAAATTTCGTGTAGCACCACCCCTCACCTCTTTTAAAGGAAAAAAACCCCTTCATTTAATTTGTCTTATAGAAACAATCTAGATGTGGTGGCAGATTGCCATAAATATTTGATATGTGACAGTTCAAATTTTACCTGATGCACTTACTGTATTCCATTTCAATAGAAATTAATTCACTATGATGGTCTTAGCTGCTGATTTTTATTTGAACTTTTCATTTTAAAAAGTATATGCTTCTACATGGGAACTCTAACATTAAAATTATCCAGTAATTTTGTCCATCACTTTGCTTCCCTCTCAGTACTCTCTCTGGTGTAACATTGTTTGGAAAATTCTGCCTTAATGAGTTTTTGTGGCCCACCCTAAAAATCATCAGTCCTCTGGGGACGAGCCTTCTCAGCTCATACATGAAGCCATTAGAATAGAGGTTTTTAATCTGGGGTGTATTAACCTTTTTTTTAGTTGATAACTACATTTCAATATAAGTGGTTTCCTTTGTAATCCTGTGTGTTTTATTTTATGCCTTTAAAAATATTCTGAAAAAGAGGATCTGTAGGCTTTCATAGACTTACAGATGAATCCATTCAGGAGTATGCTTGAGCTAGCTCATAGCAGCTCATGAGATCCAATTGTTAAATTTTCAGTGTGAGCATTTACACCTCAGAAACTGCCAAGTGTTACAAATCAAGACTTGATTTATTTTCTGTTGGTTGTCTGTACTTAGGAAAACGATAGAGAAAATGTTAATAATGCAGATTAAACTTTTAAAAATGTTTGTTACAGTAATTAGGGTGGGACTTTTTTTTTTTTTTTACTGTTTTCTCTTTTAGAATGTTAAAGGAATCAAGTGCCTTTGATTAAGCCTTACTAGGTGCAAAGCCCCAGGCTCATACCCTTTTGCTGACTAGGTATGAACCCTTTGGGCCCTAGAAAGGGTATATATAAACTCAGAGGTTAGCATTTTGTCTGGGGCTCTCACTCACTGGAAGAGTGTTGGTGTGGAGACTCTCGGTAGGCGCTAGAGCCCCCCGGCTTTGAAGAAAACCCAGATGTTGATGCTTCTCTGGTAACTGTACATTGTGATTTTGTCAGATGGAAATCTGTCTGTTGATTTGTGTTTATTGTTCTGTTTGTATTTGCTCTGAAGTTCAGGGTGCTGGCTTTCCCCCCCAAGCTGAGTAAATGACATATGTACGTTTGCTTGAAGTGAAATGTTAACCACTTAAAGATGCTTTCCTTAGAAAAGCAGATCAAAGAACCTGTGCTGGCAGCTCTTGTTGCTGGTCTTGTTGAGTCTTACACCCCTACAGCAGCTGCTAGCCACATTTTTGTTGCAGCGTGTCATGGGTTTTTGGAGACCTAGTTGTTAAAAGATTTATCAGCACAGCCCTGAGTCCATGACACAATAGTAGTTCAGAACAAGCTGCCTTACAGCCTGTGGAAAACTGGTCCGAGCTCACACTCTATTGGCATGTTCTTCAAGAAGTCAAGTTTATGTCATGATAAGGCATCACTATAGAATCTGAGTAGAGAAAAGATTTGAGGCCCATCACATGCAAATGAAATAATGAATCAAGGTATACTTTTTTTTCTTGTTAAAGTGAAATTTAAAATGATGAAAATCTAATTAAGTATTCTCACATTAGTTAAGACTTTTGATCACTTATTGTTATGAAGTTTAAACCTGTCAAAAGATAGCAGATTAACTGGTATTAAATTTAAGCACTAGCATCCCTTAATATGTATCAGTCACATATGCAGCTCTTTCTGTTTAAACAGCATTTTTAAAAGTTTGCTTCATTCAGGATGCTATGACAGGGCCTGGGAATAAAAAGGTGATACCAAAATTCCCTGCCCTTAAAGAGCTTACATTAAATTATGGGAATACAATACGTACACAGATGAGTAATTACAAAGTATTTACAAAATAGCTTGGGGATATAGGTTAGGTGGGAAGGTGTTAACAAGAGGAGTCTCAGGTTCTGTTTCTTCCCAACCCATCCTTGAACCAGAATCCTTACTATATCGTGTTAGACAAGTCATTCAGACTCTACCTTAAACCTCCAGTGTTGGAAAACTCCCTATTAACTGGGGCAACCCAATCACTTAATCAGTTCAATTGTTTTTCAGTCATGCCTGACTCTTCATAACAATAAGTGATCAAAAGTCTTAACTAATGTGAGAATACTTAATTAGATTTTCATCATTTTAAATTTCTTGAGCAGGGTGTACATGGTCAGAGCTGCACTTTTGGAATATCATTGTTGTAGCTGTTCAGAGTATTGCTTGGAGACAGAGACCAAGTTAAAAGGTTTTTACAGTGGTCTAGGCTAGTGGTATCAAACTCGCATAAAAACAGTATAGAAGGATCCTTACAGGCAGCATATATTTAGTTTAAAAATGCAAAACTGCGTTTTATTGGAATTTTATTTATTTTGTAAAATGTTTCCCAGTTACATTTTAATCTGGTTCGGACCATACTTGGCAGTGTTGTGGGCTGCATGTTTGACACCTGGTCTAGGCAAATGTTGAGGACCTGAGTTGGGTTCTGGCTTTGTGAGTGGAGAGAGTTGAGTTTGATATGTCTGAAAGATGTTTGGGTGAAGATGTCTAGGAGGTGAATAGGGACTGGAGCTCAGAAGAGAGATGATAGCTGGATATATAGATTTGGAAGTCATCGGTGTGAGAGCTGATGAAATCTTCTAGAGAGAAAAGAAGGGGACCCAGGACAGAGTTCTGAGGTACACTCAGGCTTAGTGGACATGTATGATGAATCCAGCGAAGTACTTTGAGGAGTGGTCAATCCAGTAGGAAAAGGAAGAAACAATAAGATGGCATGTCCAGTGGTAAGGTGAATAATCATGAGGGCAGAGAGTAGAATTGGACTTGGACAATTTGGAGTGGTAGGTAATTCCTACTATGGGGCCCTGCTCCTATCTCTATTACTGTATTACTGCCCTTAAGAGTTAATCTTTATGAGTGTATGGTATAACAGAAAAAAAGAAATGAGCAAGATCTATGATGCCAATAACATAGAAATTAGTTGGGAGGGGGAGCTCAGTTCTATGAGGAATAAAGACACTAAAGGAAGAATATAGATACATACTATAAATCAGTGAATAAAACTTCTAAATAAACAAGAAGGGAAGATAATTAAAGATGAAAACAAAGAAAAGAAATTCAACTTAGGAAAAGGGGCAGGAAAAAAATTGAAGGGGGGGAAGAGGAGAGATTTTGAACTAAACATTTAACTTGGAGAAAAAGGAGGGAGGAGGAGGGAAGAAAATAGATATGAAAATTTAAAAAAAAGAAAAAAGTCAGTAATTAAAAAAACTCCCAAATAGGGAAAGGTGTGGGAGGTGAAAGTAGAAAGAGAGCCTGTGAAAATAGGGTTGTAGCAAACTAGTTAAAACTAAATTGTAGAGACAAAGTATTCTTTTAATAGAAGCTGCTGGAGACAAATGGAGGAAAACACAAACCTTTCATAACTTTAATTGTAAATGCACTAAAACAATCCAATGAAATAAGAGAGTGTGGTAGAATGGATTAGAAAACAAAATCCTACACCCTGTTGCTTGTAAGAAACATCTTAAGAAGCAAAGACGGGTAAAGAATCCAGATGAGGTTGGATCAAAGCTATGCATCAGGTGAATCTATAAAAGCAGGAATTGCAATGTGCTGTATTTGACAAAGGAAAAATAGCAATTCACACTCTCAGAGATAAACAAGGAAATTACATTTTGCTTACATTTAGGAGACGTTGACAGTGAACTAATATCAATATGGAAAATAGATGAACCAAATTTCATAACATCAAAATTCATAAAAGAAAAATTAACTATTGCAAAGTGACATAGATCCCAGACAGTAGTAATAGGAAATTTTAATGTTCCCCTCTGAGAGCTGGATAAATCTAATAGAAAGATAAAATAAACCACTTGAGAATTTAAAATTAAAGCTTTATGGGGCCTGTATACAGCATTTGTCTCTTTCCTGAGTTCTGCAAACCTACATCTTTATCTGTGTCTTGGACATCTTGAACTTCATGTTCTATAGGCTTCTCAGGACTCACTGTGTGCAAATAAGAATTCATCTTTGCCCCCAAGCCATATATACTGGGGAAACTCCTGCCATACTATAAGACACATTTGCTTCATTAGAGCAAATTTATACCTTAAAAAGATTTTCATCCAACAGGGTATCTCCTCTGCATTTGTCAAAATCATAAAGGATTACTTCAAAGATATAAAAAGAGAAGTTTCTTCAGTGCCTTTATATAAAGGGAAATATGCTCACCAAAGTTGTTTGCTATGGTCATATAGGATGTCCAGCAAAGTGTACAAATGGAGGAGGTATTCCCTATAGACATATTCTTCACATATTCCTGTTTATACATGACTTTTTGCTGATTCCATCAACACCTAGAATACTATGGAGCCTCTTTAATGAGATCAGAACTGTCTATATGGGAAAAACCAAGTGAACAAAAAATGCCCATTGTCCAAGCTGTGATAGTTAGAAGGACAATCCATAGAGCTGGTCCATTAGTAGGTAAATATTGTAAATAAAGTATGAGCCGGACCCATAGGTAAATAAAAGAAGGAGAGCTGGCTGAATTACCTTTGTCAATTTAAATTGTCCAGTACTTTTATTCACCCATTACCTTCTCTCAGAAACAAAGATCCACCTCTTTTTTTTAAACAACATTTTTCTAGTGATGTTTGTATGGCTGTTACTCATGTGATACCGTGGTCTTGAGAATTTAAAGATTTAAAAGAATTAAAATTTAATTTTTAAGTAGATAGCTTTTGCTTTTACTTGCCTTTTATTTCCAGGTGTCTTAATTGCTGAAGTCCACTTAAGAAATGCTTAATGGATGTAAGCAGATGACTACATAATGCCAACCAAAAGTTGTAGGGGGGAAATGGTATAAAGAATATCTTTGGGGCAGCTAGATGGTGCAGTGGGTAGAAGACTGGCCGTGGAGTCAGGAGGACCTGAGTTCAAATGTGGCCTCCGACACTAGACACACTTACTAGCTGTGTGACCTTGGACAAGTCACTTTACCCCAATTGCCCTGTGTTCCCCCTTCCAAAAAAAAAAAAAAGAATGTCTTAAGAGAGATAGGACAGGATGTCTCTTGCCCCATCCCTCCAAAAAGAGACAATCACATAGTAGTGCTAAGGATGACTGATAACCTGCATGCTCTCTAAGTATCCACATGATGCCAGCAGAGCCATAGTGATGTCCCTAGCATGTTGGGTAGGATCCTTGTAGAGGTTTTATGGGAAGATGTGGGCAAGAGACAAAACAGGATAGGTGGTCAAAGATGTTTTAAGGTCTGTATATTTTCATTATTGGGGGAGCTATCAACATTAATAAGATCTCTGATCCATTATGTGATGGAATAAAATTAGAGTGGCAGGAGTCCTTGGAGTTCATCATATCCAGCCATCTAATTTTATAGGAAATGAGGACTTAGAGAGATGACATGACTTGGTAAAATAATGAAACTTGCTTATAACTGAGCATTTTATCTTTCCCCAGAACTGCCTTTCTTTCATATATATTATTTTTGTCAGCATCATTAGCCTTTTTTGCTAAGGCTAAATTATTAAGTAATTTTTTATTCTTCTTTTCTCTTCATCCTCCATATACAACTCTTTGCCAAATTCCATTGTCCTTTCCCTTCAAGTGCCTTTCATATTCACTCATCTTTTCTGCTGTAGTGCTCTGCCAGGCTCAACCTCTCTATTTGTCCTGCATACTTCTGCCTTACTAATCTTCCTAAAATACCATTTTCACTGTGTCATTTTTCTCCAGACTAACAGATAAGAAATGCATGTAAAAAACTCTTTGCAAACCTTAAAGCACTATATAAATGCTAGCTTTTATTATTCTCTGCCTAGCTTTTAAGATCCTCTATAATCTGGCCCTTTGCTCTTCCATTGTGGAAGCTCCTTATTCCTATCTAAATTATATCTGTCATTGATTGTACCTATTAAGGAACCTTCCCTAAAGTCTTCTGCCTATGCTTAAAAAAAAAAAAAACAACTCTTCTTTCTTGGAGTTCTTGTTGTAATTATAATATGTACTTTACATACTTTCGAAGTTTGCCTTTTTATTACCTCTTATTATCTCCTGACTCCTTTTCTGCTATCGCAAACATTCCCAGGTATCCTTTTATATTTATTTATTTATTTGCAAGGGGGAAGGTAGGACAGTTGGGACTAAGTGACTTGCCGAAGATCACACAGCTAGTAAGTGTGTCAGGTGTCTGAGGCTAGATTTGAACCCAGGTCCTCCTGACTTAAGGGCCGGTGATCTACTCACTGTGCCACCTAGCTGTCCCAACCAGGTATCCTTTTAAAATCTCTTAACTTAATCATCCCATTCACCCACAAAGTCCTTGTACATAGTGAATTCTTAATGAATTGAATTCATCTTCAGTGGAGCTATAATCTCTGCATATATTCCCTTCACTGATACAGATTTCAACTCATCTCCTGTTTAATTGTTATCTGTCTTTCCATAAATACTCTGTTTGAGCAGCCACCCAATCCGTAGAGGCTTTCCCTGTTTTTTTGTAATATTTCTTGGATATAATTTCAAAACTTGGGCTGCCCATCTGTTATTAATCATTCTTGCGACTGTCTTATTTTTTGTGTGGTCCTATTTCAATGACCATTTGAGTGTACCTATAATTTTGATTCTTCTTGAGATGATTTTGTTCCATTTGTTCCATTACTCACTTCTTTTTCTAGTCATTGGGAGAATATAGATGTTAAACAGCTGTTATAGCTAGAAGGAATTTGAGATTATTAAAAGTTTCCAAATGCAATCTAACCTACTCTGCTCTCTTTAAAATCTCAGTCCACCCTATTGTCCAACTGTAGTACCTGATCAGTGTATTCATATTAATGAACTAATTCACTGGGTTGCCTGTCCAACTGCATATTATAATTTAACTAATATACATTTTTTAGCCATCTCGTTTTTTTTTCTTTTATTGTGGATTGCTAGGGTAATCTCAGTTGAGTGGTCAAGTACCTCATAGAGGGGACCCTATAGTGTTCCAAGGCTTTGTGTACATGTATTTAAACTCTAGAGAGGATGAACTGGCAAATGCTGGTGAGAAGTCAGGACCCCACAGTGCCCATCTCTTGTCCCACCCTGTTCCATCTTTCCCTTTTCATCTAAATCTAACCATTGGCTCACACCATGGTTTTCTTCTTCCAGCCTGACCAACTTAACCTTTCTGAGTGCTTTTGTCACACCATAGGATCATAGGTTTAGGATTGGAAGGGGACTGTAGCAGTCATTTAGTCCAACTTCTCATTTTACAGATGAGGAAACTGAGGTCTACAGAGGTGAAGTGACTTGCCCAAGGTAGTAAGTAGAAGAGCTAAGATTTTGAACCCAGGTCATCTGACTTCAGATCTAGGTACAGCTTTATAATGGGGTGAGTAACATTCCACAGCACCATTATGGTCCCATAATCACTGATTAGCTAGTTTGGGAGAGGGAAAATAAAAGAAAAAAGAAGGAAACTTGGATGATTTCAGTCAACTGGCTATTTTGAAATTAACCACCAAGCTACTAATGACCTACTGCTTAACTGAATTCTCTTTACTTTTTTTTCCTTTCTTTGTATGTGCTCATGCTACTGAAGTGGTTCGGCACAAGTGTGCTACTCCCACTCTTGTCTCTATTGAGGCTAAATTGCTGTAGAAATTTCAATAGTTTCATCCTGTTTCATTGTTGTTGATCTTTCAAGTTCATATACAGATAATCTCAGGGTGATTTTGCTAAGCTGAGTTCATGACAAAATATATGCAAGCTCATCCTACCCCCTCCTGGTTTTTTTTCCCCTGTATTCTGAGATACAACTTTTATAAGCTTCCGTAGAAGACAGAATTTGCTGGCTGAGGTGGTTTCTGAATTCTTCTAGTAACTGTTTGACATCAGTTCCCCTAGCCTCTAAAGTGCTCTTCCCCCATCCTTACCCATTTGCCTTATATTCATTTATATAGAGACTGAGGTGTACATATTCTCTCCTCTCACCTTCACACCCCCACATTCCCCCATAGAATGTGAGCTTCTTGAGGACAGGAATTATTTCATTGTTGTCTTGATACCCCTAGCAATTTCTATAGTGTCTGGAGGCACTAGATTTTTAACAAATGTACATAGGTTTATTGTGTATATAGGAACTTTCTTATCTGACTTTGCTGCGATGTATGTCTCAGTTTGGTATGCTGGATCAAAGGGCATATGCAGGTTATTGATATATAATTTATGTACATTGTGTTCCATAACGATTCAACCAATTCATTTATACCAACAGTGCACTAATATACCTATCTTCCTGTAGCGCTCCCCCACCTGAGTATTTGGCATTTTTGTTACTCTGATAGGTATAAAGTGAAATCTCAGTTGCTTTAATTTATGTGTCTTTCATTAGTAATTTGGAACATTCTTTTAATATGGTTATTGATAACTTACACTTCTTATTTTGAAAATTACCTTTATATCCTTTGACTACCTATTGGGAAGTAGCTGTTGTTCTTATGTATTCATATCATTTCCCTACATATCTCACTCATGTTCCTCTCCAGTTTTCCAAATTGGTACTCCTAAAGCACAATTCTAACCAGTTCAAGAAGCTTCAGTGGCTCCATCAGTGAGAGACTCCCTATAAAAAGGCACAGAGACAGGAGGTGATGTGTCATATTTGGGACATTGTAAGTAGGCCAGTGGAATTGTATCACAGATGCATTTCTGGAAGGGCAGAGTCAAGTGTAACAAATTTGGAAAGGCAGGAAGGGGCTAGGTTATGAAGAAATTTAAATTCCAAACAGTGGAGTATATATTTCATCCTGGAAATACTATTGAAACCATTGGAAGTAGCCATTAAAGCTTATTGAGAAATAGGATGATACGGTCAGAACTATAGTGTAGAAAAATTAAATTGGCAATTGAATGAAGAATAGATTTCAGTGGGGAGTGACTTGAGGAAGGGAGACTACTTAGAAAGCTATTGCAGTAGTCTAGGCAAAAGGTGACATAGTTAATGCTAAATAAACTTTTTATTTAGCATTAACTATGTGAAAAGCAGAGTGTTAAGCACTAGGTCTACAAATAGACAAGGCAGTCCTATGGATATAGCAGCAAAATAGTATTGCATTTTTTAATGTCATTTCCATTGACAAAATCATACTTATTTTTGATGTTCAACTATTTGTAAGTGCCAAAGTCTTTTGTAGCAAGAACTTTTTTTTCCAGGTCTTCAGTAATAAATGGTGATCATTCCTGTCAATATCTGGTCCTTTATCTGTTTCACATCTTTTGGCTTAGTAGCTTGTTTGAATAGGTCAGGTCAAAGCTATTTTAATTCAACATTGTATATTCTCATCTTTAATCTTCTCTAATAACTGTAATTTTTTTCTTTACTTGAATAATCCAATAGCAGCTAATTAAACGACCTATATCAAGATCTAGCTGTTTCTTACCTGTTAAGACATCATCAGTTTTTTGAAGGGGATAGGCAATGATAGTGGTTGTAGTGCTGTTTGATATTTGCCACATATAGTACCACTTGACTTACTGAAGAAAGCATTAGTAATTTGTGGTCATTGTACTTTTGTGTCACATATGATCCTTTTGCATCTTTCTTGATTCTGTGCCATAATTTACAACATATTTCACTGTCCTCTCCATGAACACCTTTGCATTGAAATAAGTGAGTGTTCAAGTATATGTTGACTTACTTTGGAGAGTCTTATTATTTACAGACTGCTTTATAGGGGCGATATTACATGTAAACTCACTTTTTTATTATAAGTAGACAGACCAGAAAATTTTAGTAGTCACAGTTTTTTGTAATGTTAATTAAATATGATTTTTAATTCGTTCTTTAATATATAGTATATACCCTGTCCCCAGGAGGTGCTTAATCAATTTTTGTTAGGTTGATTTTATCACAAGTTAAATTGTAGAAAGCACATCAAATTTTAAGCTGTTAAGGAACCATTAGCAGCTACTTTAGTGTCTTGGTGCCTAAAAATGTTATTACATCATTCAGTAAGTAAATAAAAGCCTTGTGATAAATGTTCTTGTCTGATGATTAGAAGACTGTTTCTAGAAATATTTTGATTCTGTGTTATTTAGTGACCCTAATGATGTGAAAATGTTTTATACATTCCGAAAATAATTTAAAATGGTTTGCAGAAAGTAGTTTGTAGACTAAAATAAGTAGCTTGCATTGTTAATTATTAATCATAGAGGTTATTTGTTTAATTTCAGAGAAAATAACTTTCATTTAATAGTTTCTAGGGTTACTAATGGTTTTTTGATTTAGAACATTGTTTTGATTTTTTTAAAGTGGGCTTGTGATTTCCCTACTTATTCTGTAATAGAGTATTAGAGAGTTGCCTAGACCACTGAGAGGTAAAAGGATTTTCCTTGGGTCACACATAGGTGCTATTTGGCAGAGCTAGTATATGTGATAGGATTTCCTGACTTGTAGACCAGCTCCCTATCCATAATATACTCATTGTCTCTCTTTTGTTTGATTTACTAAATATTAAGTATTACAGCTAGGCTGATTTTAAGCTTTATGAACTTTTCATTAGCATACTTAAAAATTTCAAACACATTTTTAGAAGACAGCTTCTATAGATGGTAAAATATAGAACTTTTTCTGTTGTTTAGGAATTAATTTTGGTAAATGACATGCCTAAGATATGGATAACAATTTTATTACTTTCGAACTGTATATTTTACATTTCCTATATAAAACTACATACTTGTAAACATGTGTTTTATTTTTATATTTTTAAGGTAAATGAACATTTAAAAGATATAATGGAACAAGAACAAAAATTGAAAGAACACCATATAGTTGAAACTCCAGGAGGTCAAAAGGTATGTGTATTTAAAGTATAAGCATTTTTCATAGTAAACGTTAGATCTTTATGAGAATATATGTAATTCACATATAATATGTTTATAGGTATGCTATTTTGGGAAACTAAACAAGATCATCAACATAGCATTCAAAAAAAATAATATTTCTCCCCGTCCCCCCCTCCCCCCCAATTACATGTAAAAACAATTTTTTACATTTAGGGTTGTGTGTTGGGGTTTTTTTTGTTTTGTTTTTTTTAGTTTTGAGTTCCAAATTCTGTCTCTCCCTCTTATCTTATCTCCCCTTCCTGAGATAGTAAGCAATCTAATATTGGTTATAGATGGGCAATCATATAAAACATTTCCATAGTAGTAATTTTGTGGAAGAAAACTTGAACAACAAAAAAAGAAGCAGCAAAGAAAATGGAAAGTAAATATGCTTCAGTCTATATTCAGTTGCCATCAGTTCTTTCTCTGGAGGCAGATAGCATTTTTCATCATGCATCCTTTGGGACAGTCTTGGATCATTGTATTGCTGAGAATAACAAAATCATTCACAGTTGTTCATCGTACAGTATTACTGTTACCGTGTTCAGTAGTCTTCTGGTTCTTCTCCCTTCCCTCTGTATAAATTCATGTAAGTTGTTCCAGGTTTTTCTGAAGCCATCCTGCTCATCATTTCTTATCACACAGCAATATTCCATTATGATCATATACAAAACCTGTTCAACCCTTCCCCAGTCGATGAGCATCCCCTCATTTTCTAGTTCTTAGCCACCACCACCAAAAAAAAAGCTGCTATAAATATTTTTTCTACAAATAGGTTCTTTCTCTCCCCTTTCTTAAAATTTCTTTGGGATTCAGTAGTAGTACTCTTAAAATTTCTTTGGGATACAATGGTAGTACTGTTGCTAGATAAACAATTGTGCACAGTTTGATAGCCCTTTGGGCATTGTTCCAAATCATTCCCCAGAATGGTTGGATCAGTTCACAGCTCCACCAACAGTACATTAGTGTCTCAGTTTTCCTACACCCCCTCCAACATTTATCATTTCCCTTTTCTGTTAGGTTATGAGTTAGTACTTCAGAATTGTTTTAATTTGCGTTTCTTTAATCAATAATGATTTAGAGCATTTTTTTCATAGGACCATAGATAGCTTTGATTTCTTTGTTCATATCCTTTGACCATTTGTCAATTGAGGAATGACTGGTATTCTTATAAATTTGACTCAGTTCTCTGTATATTTGAGAAATGAGGCCTTACCAGAGATACTTGCTATAAAAATTTCCTCCCGGTTTTCTGCTTTCCTTCTAATTTTGGCTGCATTGGTTTTGTTTCTACAAAAAATTTTTTAACTTTATATGATGAAAATTATTCATTTTATATTTTATACTCTCAAAATTTTATTTGGTCCTAAATTCTTCTCTTATCCATAGATTTGACAGGTAAACTATTCCATGTTTTCCTAATCTATGGTATCCTTCTTTATGTCTAAATCATGTACCCATTTTGTCCTTATCCTGATATATGATGTGAGATGTTGATCTATACCTAGTTTCTGCCATGCTGTGTTCCAGTTTTCCCAACAGTTTATGACAGATAATTTGTTTTTGCCCCAAAGGCTTGGATCTTTGGGTTTATCAAACACTAGATTACCATGGTCATTTGTTATTGTGTATTACGTACCTAATCTGTTCTGCTCACCCACTACTCTTATTTCTTAGCCATTACCAGATTGTTTTGATGATTACTCCTTTACAATAAGTTTTGAGATCTGGTACGGGTAGGCCATCTTCCTTCACATTTTTTATTCATTGACTCCATTGATATTTTTGACCTTTTGTTCTTCCAGATGAATTTTATCATTTTTTCTAGCTCTATAAAAATTTTAGTAGTTTAGTATGGCACTAAATAAATAGATTAATTTAGATAGAATTGTCATTTTTATTATGTTGGCTTGGCCTACCCATGAACAATTACTATTTTTCCAATGATTAGATCTGCCTTGGCCCAAACTGTGGTTATCCATGGTAGGGAGAAGGGTGTTAACACCTTCTCTAGCCCAAGTCACACATTCCCACCCAAGCTACCCCTCAGGGATACTCTTATACTGAATCTCCCTTGCCACTACCATCATTCTCTATTCTGCTCTGGATTCCAGTGAAACTGCTGGAGGCAGATATAGCAGTGATCCTGATATTGGGACCGATGGTGATGGTTGCTGGTCAGGTGCCAAATAATGAGGCTAGGATATGTGTCTACCAGTATATATATCCCTGAGTGCAACAATTTCAGGCAGAGATTGGCATTTGGGACAAAATCTTCCATTAATACTTCTAGGCTTATAAAAATAAGAAGCATGTGTTGATGATGCTTGAAACAAATGCCCCCCAAAGGGGCAAAAAAAATCACCGCTGGAGACACTGGCTGATAGCTAGTATCAGTGGCACTTGCCTCAAGGTTGGGAGCGTGTCTATGAGCTGAACTTAACATCCATCGATATCAGTTCATCCTGTTTGAGCAGTCAGATAAAGGAACGTCTATACCCTGAGCTCCAAGTCTGCTGGTCTATCAGTGCCTTCATAAAGCATTTGCACCCAGAACTATAATGAATTTTAGCTAGACCTACAAACACCTGGAGAAAGTGGCCGAATGACCAAGGATAGAACCAGGCTTGGGCTGCTCCTTTCTGAGCTCTATGCAATAGGTACTAGCTCTTTGCTCAATCACCTTTTCCATCTTCAGGGTCATCTCAAGCTTGGAAAAGGCTTTGGGTTTGGAGCCCCTTTTGCAACCTCACAAAAAAATAAAAATAACGTCCTCAAAAAACACCTCTAAATGGTTACACCAGTAAAATAGAGAACGAGCAGATCAATAAATTGGGTATGCAACTAAAAAACTAGAAGAAGAACAAATTAAACATCCCCATTTAAAAAGCAAATTGAAAATGCTGAAAATCAAAAGAGAGATTAATAAAATTGAAAGAAAACTATTGAACTAATAATAACACTAGAAGCTGGTTTTATAAAGACAAAACAAAACAATAAAATAAATAAACTGTTGGTTAATTTGATTAAAAAGAAAAGAAGAAAACCAAATTACAGTATCAAACATGAAAGGGGTGAATTCACCACCAATGAAGAAAAAATTTAAAACAATTATTAGGAGCTCTTTTGCCCAATTATATGCCAGTCAGTCTGACAATCTAAGCAAAGTGAATGAATATTTACAAAAATATACATTGCCCAGATTAACAGAAGAGGAAATAGGATACTTAAATAACCCCATCTTAGAAAAAGGAAATTGAACAAGCCGTCAGTGAACTCCCTAAGGAAAAATCCCTAAAGCCTGATGAATTCGCCAGTGAATTCTACCAAACATTTAAAGAACAATTAATCTCAATACTATATAAACTAGTTAGAAAAATAAATGGAAAAAGGAGTCCTACCAAATTCCTCTTTATGACACAGATAGGGTGCTGATACTTAAACCAGGGAGAGCCAAAACAGAAATAACATAGACCAATTTCTCTAATGAATATTGACACAAAAATCTGAAATAAAATACTCAGAAGGAGATTGCAGCAATATATCACCAGGATAATACACTATGGACAGGTGAGATTTATACTAGGAATGCAGGGCTGGTTAAGTATTATGAAAACTATCAGCATAATTGACCATATCAATAACAAAGCCAACAGAAATCATAAGAGTATCTCAGTAGATGAAGAAAAAAGCCTCTGACAAAATACAATACCCATTCCTATTACAAAAACAAAAACCACTAGAGAATATAGGAGTAAATGGAGCTTTTCTTAGAATGATAAGTAGCATACATCTAAAACCATCAGCAAGCATTATCCAAAATGGAGATAAGCTAGAAGCCTTCCCAGTAAGATCAGCCCATTATCATCAAGCAAGGGTGCCCATTATTACCACTTAGCCAGTATTGTACTAGAATTGTTAGCTATGACAATAAGAAGAAAAAGAAATTGAAGGAATTAGAATAGTCAGTGAGGAAACAAAACTATCATTCTTTGCAGGTGACAGGATTGCATACTTAGAGAATCTTAGAGAACCAACTAAAATCCACATGAATCATTAGCATTTCTGTATATTACCAACAAAGTCCAGCAGCAAGAGATAGAGAAATTCCATTTAAAATAATTGTAGACAATATAAAATATTTGGCAGTCTACCTGCCAAGACAATGTAAAACTGCCAGGACAATATAAACAGAGTTTTAAAAATCTTCTTTAGCAGATGCTTAGAAGACACTTGGAAAATGTTTTGGTTATGTACCAAAATAAATTTTAAAAGACATTTTAAAATATTAATATTTTAAATGTTTTTGGTACATCATAATTAGAATTTCTTAAATAATTTTACATAACTTTAAAGTTTTAAGTTTATAAATTCTATTTCAGTAGTTCATCATTCACTTAGTGTATTATGTAATATCTTTTGTTATTTTGCCTTTCTCTTGTCAGCCATTTGGTAATTTTTGCTACTCATTAAGGTAAGCAGAGAAAGAAGAGGAGAAATATAGTCAGTTATGCTCTTTATTAGCTACTCTGATGGTTTAAGTGGGAAGAAGGACTTTTTAGTTTAATGACTTGTGCTAAGACTATACTCTTTATAGACATTTTTTCTTGAAAACCTGAAATACACTTTTGGTCATAATCAATATAGAAATTTGTTTTGTTCAATTATACGTATTTATTACAAGGGCTTTCTTTTTCTTAGGGCGTGGGGGGAGGATGTGAAGATGAAGGATTGTTAATTTAAAAAAAAATTTAAACATTGGAATATTGCCAAAATTAAAAATAAACAAGATATAAGCATAATAGCAAAGAAATACAAAAAAGAATTTAATTGGAAATTTCATAAATAGAATTATAGAGGTAGCATTGTATAGTAGCTAGGGCACAGTACTTGAAGTCTGGAGAACTTCGGTTAGAATTTTGCCTCAGATATTTACTAGCTGTATGAACCTAGGCAAGTCACTTAAAGTCTGTGTGCCTCATCTGCAGAATGGTTTTGAGGATTGAGGAGATGTCACTGCTGGTCCCAAGGAAGTCATTGTGACAAAAAGAAAGTTCCCATATGCACCAAAATATTTATAGCATTTTTTTTACATTAGTAAAGAATTGGAACAGAGTAGATGCCCATTAACAAGAGATTGACTTGCACTTAAGAAAGATCATTTTGGCATCTGAATGGAGGATCGGCTGGAATGGAGAGAAACTTGAGGCAGGGAAAACAACAAACAGGCTACTGCAGTAGTCCAAGTGTGAAGTGATGAGATCTTGTACCACTGTAGTGGAATTGTGAGAGGAGAAAAGGGAGTCTATTAGTAATGGCAACAGATTAGATAGTGTGGGGCTGGGGATGGTGAGGAGTCAAGGTTAACACCTAGGTTATAAGACTTGGTGATTGAAAGTATGTTGGTGCCCTTGACAAACAAAGTAGATGCTTGTCATTTGAGGAATAGCTAAACAAATTATGGTACATGAAGGTAAAGGGACATTACTACACTGGAAGAAAACAAATATGTAGACTTAGAAGAAGTATGGGAGGTCAAATACGACATGGAAGTTGTTATAGTGGAAGGATTATGGTACTCTTTAACAGTGATACAGAAGTTTGGCAGAGGATTGAAATGTGTTAGGTTTGAGTTGGCTAAAAGACATCCATTTTTTGAATATCTAATAGGTGTAGGATTAGAACTCAGAAATGATGTTGGACTGAGAATCATCTTCAGGACCAAACTCATGGGAGCTGATAAGGGCACCAAGTGAGAGAATAGAAGATAGCTCAGTATAGAGACTTGGGGTACAGTTACCACTAGGCTGTATATTAAGGAAGATGCACCAACAAAGGGAAAAAGTAGAGTGGACTTAATGGCTTGAGAAAATAATAGAGATAGAGAGATTGGAGGTCATAGTGAAAGGACTAAGAATAGAGAGTAGTAAGGCATAGGGAGAAATGGGACGAAAAGATACTATGATTAGGGAGAGGAATGTCAAAATAATGGAACATTTGTGGATGATGGCAAAATCTATAATCTGACTATCCCAGTGTGTGGCTGAGGTGGAGTTGAGGAGTAGATCATATGGTTTGAAGAGAGTAATTAACCTGGAATGTTAAGCTATTAAAGGAGCTAGTGCTCATACATAATATGTATGATGTTATGCTGTCCCCCTTTTCTGCTCTTTCTTTGTATATGAAAATGTTCGTTTTCTTTGATGTTTGATTCATAACACGTTTTTTAAAAAGTGTATCTTGAAATCTCAAGTATAAGGTCAGGCAATGAAGAGGAGAGAAAGACAGTGAACCAGGTGCTGAACTCCATGAAAAAAGAGATAAAATGATCTGGGTGACAGTTAATAGACCACAGTCACCATAATCTAAGTTGGGTGGTAAATTTTGATCTCCTGAACTTCAAAGGAAGAGGATTTGCTGAATGATGGCAGCGAAGAAGTGACAGTGAGGAGCAAGGAAGTTAGTAAAGAATGGCATGAGAAAATGGAAAGTGGGCAACTAGGACAGTGAAGGGCCTCAAGATCCTGCCATATGGGGGATTAATTGAAGAAAGGGATTTTATAGCCCAGAGAAGAGAAGCTAGATGATGGACATAGTAATTATTTCCAGTTTTTTTTTTTTTTTGAACGAGTATCATGTAGAAGAAAGAAGTGAGGAAACAAGCACTTACTAAGCACCTACTATGTGCCAGACACTATGCTAAGTCTTTTACAGATGTTATTTCATTTGGTCCTCACAGCAACCTTGGGAGGGAAGTGCTGTTATCACCTCTATTTTATGAATGAGGAAACTGAGACAGAGGTTAAGTGTCTTACCTGTGGTCACACAGCTAGTAAGTGTTAGGCCAGATTTGAACTTGGATTTTCCTGACACCAGACTCAGTGTTCTATATCACCCAGCTGCCTCATGTTGTTTTGCTTGGTCTCAGGGACTAGAATTGAGAGCATTGGTTAGAAGTTGTGAAGAGACAAAGTTAGATTTTCTCTAAGGAAAAACTTAGTAAGAATTGGAGCTATCCAGAAGGGAATGGTCTTTTTTAGGTGATGGTGGGTTTCTTTTCCTAGGAGGCCTTAAAGGAAAGGTTGAATGACTACATGTGTAGCTTACGTTGTAGCAGTTCAAGCATGGATTGGATTAAATGACCTTTGAAGTCTCTCAGTACAAATACCGTGAGGCAGAAAAAGTAGAAGGTGTGTTTGAGGAGCAGTGAGTAGACTAACTTGTTGTTTGTCCTTTGTTCTGAAGAGGACCATGACATTAGGAAGGTGATGCCATGACTTGCAAGTGAATTGGATTTAAGTGAAGGAAGGTCCTACAAAGTCACCAGCCTCACTTCCTTCCTCCTCCAGAGCCATCTGGGTCCAGTGACAAGATATAGATCAGGATTACTAGAGATGGCCACAGATGCAATGGGAGACCATGGCCTTTTTAAGCTAAGGTCTTTCCCAGGTCTCAGTTTGACTGAGGCAACATCCATTCAGTGATTAAGGTTCAGTAAGAAATGAGGCAAAAAGTGACCTCTTTTACCTAGTCAAAAACCAAATCAATCTGGGAAGGAAAGACCCTCGAGGTTTCTGGCCAAAACAGAAACAATTGTTATTTACATTCACTCTGAGCCATCAGGCCCTAAACAGTGACCAAGTGGAGCTTGGTCTGCGACCTATTGTTGGCCAATCTATGAGAAAAAGTAGAGGGCATATTTGAGGAACACTGAGTAGATTGTCTTAGCAAGAGCAGAAGGGAATATTTAGAAGACCTAAGTATGAATTCTTTTGTTCTCTTAAAGTGACAGTATTTATTAACTTATTTGTTGATTGCTTATTTGATAACTTAGTTTTTTAACTATGTTTTGCTTACAAGTGTAGAGTGCTTTTCTATTGTGACAATTGCTACATTGTAAAGAGAACCGATCTTAGGACTTTTGCCAGGGTGGAAATCAAATAAGGTCATTATTTTTGGATAATAGATAATTATTTACTTCTAATTGTGTTTTCCTTAAAATGCAGCCTCCAAATAAATTATGTCTTCCATACCAAGGCTTAGCTTCTCACCCAATACTTTGTGATCTTCGACAGTACTTTTTTTTTTAGTACTTATTTGCCCATGTGAATTCTAAAAGTGGGTAGTAGTAGTCATCCATTTTGATAAGCTTTGAGAAATTGTTATAGCTGTTATAGCTTTATTATCTGACACTAAACACAACAGACTTAACTATTGTTCTGAGGTTGAAAAATAGCTGCCTCAATACCTTTAAGCAAGAAATCACCAACTACTGCTATTCTTCTCTCCTTCCTTTGACTCTTACTTCCCACTGGAAATCCAGGACTGAGAGATCAAGGCTAGAGATTAATATTTAGGAGTCATCTTTATAGAAATGATAGCCAAAACCATAGTGGTGCCTCCACACAATGAAAGACGCCCTGACAATTTTGCTATTAAAAATTGTAATGAGGTATCTCGCGAATCAATGGATTCCCTTTTGCCAGAGATTTATAATGGACTGCTACATTTCTATTTGCCTTGGATGTTTCAGAGGGACAAGGTACGGTTTAGGATTGAGTGGATGCTGACCAATCACTAAACATTGATTAAGTACCTTTTATGTGCTGTGTATTGCGCCAGGTGCTGGAAAGAGATGGACAAAAAAGCTCCTTTCCAGTTTCTCTTAATTCTGTGTGAAATTGCTGAAAATAATTGTGTAGACAAAGAGATGAGAAGGTAACTGGATATATCCTGGGGGGACATCATCCACATCATCATCATCATCATTAATAACGATGTTAATAGTAATAGTTAACATTTTTTATAGCAGTTTAAGGCTTGCAGGTTCTTTTACATATATACAATAAGCCTGTGAGATAGGCACTGTTATTATGTCCAGTTCTTAGATTTGAAAAGTGGAGACTAAGTCAGTCAGTAAACATTTATTATATTTAGCACCTACTATGTCCCAGACTTTCTGGTAAGTGCTGGATGAGAGTTAAGAGAGGTGAAATTTTCATAGTATCACACAGCAAATAAGTGTCTAAGGAAGGATTAATACTCAAGTTTTCCTGAATTGAGGTCCAAGTTTCTAATCAGTAGAGCCACCTAGCAGAAGGAAGAATAGCCAGGGGAGACAGAAAAAAATAGAACTAGGAGAGTTGAGGCTCACAGAAGCCAAAGCAGGAAAAGCTTTTAAGAAAAAGCTAATCAGGGGCAGCTGGTGGTGCGGTGCATAGAGTACCAGCCCTGGAGTCAGGAGGACCTGAATTCAGATATGGCCTGTGACATTTAACTAGCTTTTGATCCTGGTCAAATCACTTATCCCCAATTCCTCCCCACCCCCAAAAGTTAATTGGCGTCAAATGCTGCAGAGACATCGGGAGAACAAGCACTGAGAAAAAAGCCATAGTCAGACCATATGTGTTCTCTTATTTTTATTCCTGGACATCACATTTTAGCAAGGATATTGACAACCTAGATTATATCCAAAGCAGCCTAACTAGGATGGTAAGAGATTTTTGAGATGAAACCACCAAAATTAGTTGAAAAAAGTGTGGGGCTATTTAACCTGGTATAATAACAATTTAGATTTGAAGATCTTTCCTACCCTTAGGCTTCCTGTGATGTAAGCAGGTCACAGGAAGCCTGAGTCTCATGTGGTAGGAGGAGCTTGCTGAGAGGAAAAGGAAAGTGTGTCACAGGAAATGCTGAGAGAGCAGTTAGAGCTGAGGGTGAGAGCAGGTGTACTGTGCTATGAGTGATTGTTGGTGGCAGGGCCCCAGCAGGGGGCATGGAAGGTTATGGGATGGTGAGGCTCTGTGCTGTGATATTGTGTTTTAAGTTCCTTGCTGTTATAATAAAGGGGCCTTACTGGTTTGGGGAGTTGGTTGCTGCTTGGATGATCTGGACTTACTGGTTTGGGGACATAGTCATCTGGTGTCTGAATAAATACTTTACTTCTACCGTCTCTGTGGAGAGTCTCTCATATTTTTCGATACAGAATTACATAGGCATATTCACAATTATCATCAATGTTGTGTTTATTCCCTTGCTAATATATACCTGGGGAGGGGAAAAAATGTGAGAAGAAGGGAGAAATGATCAGTTGTCTTTATGGATTTGAGAGGTTGACAAGTTGAGATTCTATGTTAGGAAAAACTTCCTAATAATTAAAGCTGTCCAGTTGTGGTATGTTTTCCTTCTTTGGAGGTTTTCAGGCAGAGCCTGAATGACCATTTGTCTGGTGTGTCATCTTAGGGTTGGATTAGATGGCTACTGAGGTCCCTGCTAACTCAGCATCTTTTCAATTCTGTGGGTTCCAGTCCCATCTGGTGGTCAGAGTAGGATTCTCTACCTCAGGTAGTGCTGATGCCTGACTGGTTATAAAAGAATGAAGCATCATCCAATTCTAAGCTGAGGCTACTCTGCTCCAGTGTTCACTCACTCCAATGTTGAATTTCGTATTTGATGTGGAGAGAGACGGCTTAGAGAGTCTTTTGCCCTGAATGGGTTCTGATGCCAAGAAAATAGAATTTCCCTGTTAGAAATCCGATGAGTACAGTTAAAGGTGTGCTCATTGAGTGAGCTTTTAGGTGATATTGACTATTTAAATATATGTCTATTGTATCACTTGGTGAATATGACTTCCTTCAAGGTGACTCTGGGGTCATTTCTTATGTAAGCCACTTTGTTGGAGATCTTTTATTGGCACCCTTTGAGGAAGGCATATGGGGTGGTGGGGTTCCAACTAAGCAGAGAAATATTAGTTATTAGATATAGGGAGGTGTGAAATAAGTGAACTTAGATTCAGGGAGATACAAAAGGGAATCCAGATCAATTTTAAGTTGAGTGCTACTCTGAGAATGTGATAGCAGTGAGGGAATTTAAAAAAACAATACAGTATAATAAATAAATGGGCGAGGGCAATGATGAAAGGAGAGACTCTGAAAATGGCTATAATCTCAGTATTTCTAGTGATGTGCATATGAGGCTAGTACGGATACCTGAATCAATCAATAAATGTTTGTTAAGTGCCTTTTATATGCCAAGTACTATGCTAAGCTCTAGGGATACAAAAAAAGGCAAAAGACAATCTCTGGCTTCAAAGAGCTTACAGTCCAATGGAGGAGAGAACATGCAAAGAAATCTATACAAAGCAAATTATATAAGGATAACTAGGAAATACTTAACAGAGGGAAGGCATTGAATTTAAGAGAGGTTGGGGAAGGCTTTCTGTAGAAGGTGGGATATTAGTTGGGACTTAAAGGAAGCCAGGGAGGTCAGTTAGTCAAGTGAAAGAAGGAGAGCATTCAAGGCTTGGAGAAAGAGAAAATGCCCAGAATGGAGAGATGGAGTATCTTGTTCATGGAACTGCCCAAGGGGCCAGTGTCATTATATCAAAGAGTATATGTCAGAGAGGAAGGGGTAAGAAGACTAGAAAAATAGGAGGGGGCTAGGTTTTTAAGGGGTTTGAATGTCAAACAGAGCATTTTAAAAATTTGATGGAGGCTGTACGGAGCCAGTGGTGTAAAATTCAAAATTGATTTTAATTCTGTTTTACTAAGATTTAAACTAGTTGAAACAGGTATTAAAATACATTAGTAGTCCATTATTATATCATAAATAAGTAGCTTTTTCTATGTATAACATTTTGTAATAAAAGATTTGTTTATTTGTTTAGGCAATTTCTTTGTAATTTGTTCTCTTGAATGGGGAAGGAATATCATATTTGATGGTCTCAAAAACAGCTTAGTATTTCCCTAGTGCTGTTTCCCCTCATTGATTTCCTTAGCAAACATTTTATTTGAAAATAGTTCTAATGTAAACTTTTAACTTGTCTATGCGATCACAATATCTCAAGTTGTTACTGTATATTTACCTTCTAAAGATTTGGAATAAGAGGGTTGTGGGTTTGAAGTCCCTTCTATCTCTGGCATAAAAATCATAGAAACACCATTTTTTTTTGTTTTGATCTCCCTCCTTGCTTCGCTTTCTTCTCTCCCTCTTTCTTCCTTTGTTCCTTCAACTGTGTTCGAAGGGCTGTCATGTGGATGAGGATTAAACTTATTCTGCTTGTTTCTAGATGGTAGAACTAAAAGACATTGACGGAAATTACAAAGAGGCATATTTGTTAGAAAGGAAAAATTTCCTACCATCACCCTAGGGAGTACCTTTTTTTTAGTAAAAATAAGTAGTTGTTCCTCTCCCCCTACCCCCATCCCAATACCTTTCCCCAGTAGAACATAAGACCCTTGAGGACAGGGAACTACTTTGTCTCTGTACCCCAAGGATTAACACAGTGCCTAGCATGTAGTAGGTGCTCGAATGAATGCATAAATATTATTTCAAATCTCCTCACTGAGTTACAGTTCCTTGCTTTGTATAACTGGATGTTTTCAGAGTGACTATGAAATAACCAGTTAAGGGTCATTAAATTTGACGTGACCCTACAAGAAAAAGTCTAATGCAAACAGATCAGGTGACTGGTGACCAAGCAAGAGAACCTCCTCTACTGATCTGCCTGTCGGGTCATTTTGAGCAAATCTTATTTGTAACAAAAGAAGCTTTCATCTTGCTCAATACTACTTATTCATGACTTCTTAGGTTTGTTACAAATATATTA
This sequence comes from Phalanger gymnotis, assembly GCA_028646595.1. Lineage (NCBI taxonomy): Eukaryota > Metazoa > Chordata > Mammalia > Diprotodontia > Phalangeridae > Phalanger > Phalanger gymnotis. The sequence continues at coordinate 258,819,166 of CM053626.1, read as the reverse complement.
CTGTCATTCCCTTTGAGAAGAAACTCACCTTACTGAATTTTATTAACCAAGAAGTTTAAAGTAGTTTATTTAAAGTAGTGCTAAATTTTGCCTTACTGGTTATAATAATTTCAAATTTGCTTTGCACTGCAAGTTTTACTTGATTAGGTAGTATGATTTGACTGCCTATTTTTCAGACTTCATTTCTAATTGAATATTATGATGCCAAAACTGAGTTGAAATTTCCTACCAGCAGAATAAACTGGAGATCCTGGTGTTTCCAGATCAATATGAGAATGTTTAAAAATCTATCACAGTGGATGCTGTTACTTAAATAACTGTATCACCCTTCAAATAAACATTTGTTCATGTTTTATGGATGCAATTCATGTTTATAGAAAGTTGATGAAAAGTCACTACTTAAAAATAAATTCTGATGAATTTTCCCTTTGCCTTTTACCTTCTCTTTTTTTTTTTTTTCTGCTGCCTCCTTTGAAGTCTCCTTCCAAATGGTTTTGGAAACTGGTTCCTGTAAGTTTGCCCAACTGCTTCACTTTGATCTTCATTTTAGCTTCATTTTAGAATGGCTTTGTCCCATGTCATGCTGTTGTAATTCACTTCATGTAATTCTGCCAGATGATACCTAAAGAAATACTTTAGTGTTATCTAGCTATTTGAGGGTAAGATGGAGGAAAATTAAAATATAAAAGGTTGGTTTAGAGATATGTTTAAAATAATGTGAAAGATAAATATCCCTTAGTTAATCTGAAATGGAAATAATCCCCGCTCATCATAGTGTTGGTAAAAAAAGGTTTTTGGTTGCAGGTTCTCCATTATTTGTAACAAGCTTAGTAATGATGGTGAATACTGATCACAGTGAAAAAAGTTTAGACATGTTCTTGTTTGACAGATTTATAACAGCCATCTAGTTGGGCAGAATATATAAAGTGTTGGTCTCAGATTATAAAAATCACCTTTTTCATAAAAATAATTGTATTTGCATTTTATTTTTATACAGCAATTTATTGAACAAAATTGTTGGATAGGGAAGAAGGTGAATTATATTTTTCGTAGGGTGTTTTTATCCACTACTGCTACATTTGGCGTATAGACAATGTTAAATTTTAATTTGACCTATAAAGTTGACCTTTTGAAATTAAATAAATACAAGTATATTATACAGAATGCCCCAGAAGTGTTAGTCCAGTTTTGAGCATTAATAACTTCTGAAGTATAAATGCTATAAACTTACCAAAAAAGAACTTGAAAGGCTAATTGTTTAAAATTTTTAAATAGGTATATTTCTCATTAAAGTTAATCGTAACTGCCGTCTTGTACAATATATTGCTGTAGTTGATTTTTCAGCTTTCAACTTTCAGCTATTGCTCAGTGACTGAAAGAACTGCATTAGCAATCTTAGTGCTAAGATCATCCAAAGAATGAAGTTTTGATACAAAAAAAAGACAGTTTTGACATGATTGTACAAGAAAAACCTAATGGAGACAAAGCAGGTGGCTGTGGTGACTAAGCAAGAGAACCTCCTGTACTCATCTATCTGTCTGGGTCTTAGAAATTATCATCTAGAAAGTGTTGCACGTGCAGTGCATAATGACGGGGCACCCCAGCTTGTTAAAGTTAGCATTTAAAATTTAATATCAAAATTTGTGAAGCTAAATAAATTTTTTAATAAAGACCTTTAATAAAATAATTAAACTTATAAATGCTATTTTTATGAGTTTGTAGCATTTATTTTCCTGAAGTTATTCAAACTTAAAACTACACCAAGACTTTTAGATTACCCCATATACCTCTCATTTTATTATAAGGATGCTTTGTTCAGATTTGTTGTTAGAAATAGGAATGTTTTTTATGTATTTTAGAAAAAGAACTATGGGACTCTTTTTGGGGCCAAATCTTTAGGTATGTTTAGACTCCAAGAAATTATTTTTAGGTGGAATAAGATTAAAAATGTATTGACTCTTTAAATGTGAGATGGCTATATGGCCCAAAATCTGGCTTATGAATCACATGTGAACTTTGGGGGAGATATAAGTAACTGAGGAATTAGAATTATTTTGCCCTTGTTAAATGGCTGACATTTTTTCTAGGACAGAATCTTCAAGAAAATGGATAAATATATACCACTCAATGTGTCGATTCCCCAGTAGTATATACTACATACAGTTGTTGCTCCAAACAGTAGAAAACTGTTTATATGTCAACCATATAGAACTATCATTCGACAGGAATAATACAATGGATAGAGATTAACAAAATGTCCTTTACTCTGCAGAAACTTTTGCTGTTCTTATAACTCTCAAAGACACGTTATTTTACCATATTTTATAAATTTTATTACAATATTAGGTAGATAGTAGTGCAGAGTTCTTGCAGGCAGGGATTATTTTCACTTTGTCTTTGTATCTCTGGGGCTTAGGTCAGTCTTTGGCACATAGTAAAGACTTAACAAATGCTTCCTAAATGATTGATATATGGATCTAGATCAAAGTATCTGTGGCTCTGCTTGGGACAGCTCTGGGCAATTTTGGTCTTGGGTCTCTGTCTCCCTAGATTTCCTAGAAACAGAACTGAATCAGGTTAAAACTCAAAGGAATCTTCTGAACTTAATCATGGCAAACCTAGAACTAGACCTCATTCATTCTGTTTTGTAAACTGAACCTGTCAGGCTGGAGCCTGTTCTGTTTATGATTGTTCCATTAGGTAGCTTTCCTTGGTTTCATTTTAAAAATTGATTAATTGGATTTATTAAATGGTACTCTACAGTTCCTTGGCAGAAATGAGTTGCTTTTCATGGACAGGCACAATTTCTTGCTACAGAGTAATAGCTGAAGACTCACAAATCTGTATCAGTATTTTCATCATATGGTGGGGTCTGGGACTAGAATTACTCAAGGTTCAGAAAGTGCTATAAAAGTATCACTTAGAAAAATAGGAAGAAGAGAAGGAGAGATGGGTAGCAATTAAAAAAACCCTTTAAGTAAACATCATTCTATGAACGTAGGTGTTTCTAAGACTGATGGATATTTTGTAGACATAGATTCTTCTTAGCCCCAGAGAGAAAGAAAAGTGTGATATATTATGTTTCATTCTTACTACACATTTACTAGCCGGAGAAGACTTGTACTTCCAAACTATTGCAATCTCATGGAGTAGTGGAATGCATTTTCCTATCAAAGTAATATTATAAATAATTAGATTTTTGTAAAAGTCTTTTAAGCCCTAATGTAGCTGAAATAGTACTGCTTAGTATTCTATTAATATTGATATTGGTATTTATAGTACTTTTGGTTATCTCTTGCTTTCAGTTTCATTTTCTGTGGGTATTAGGGAAGAGTAATTTGAAAAATGAGAAGATTGCATAATATGTGTATATTCCTGTGTAATGATTTCAAAATAACTCATTTGAGCGTTAGAGAAATGTCAATAACAAAATATTCTGCTTTTTATTAGATGTTTTTCTGAGCCATTGCTAAACTTAAAACTAAAAGACTATGCTCCCTGTCAGTGAAATTTTATTTTCTCCAGTCTTATTTTAATTATCTCATTAATTATAAAGTTAAACTGTGAATTACCACCTTAGGTAGAATTGGAAAATTTATTTCCAGTAGGAAAAACCTAATTAAATATAGATATAGATATTTCCAGCTTTTGAATATTCTATGCACTTGAAAGTTGTTGGTATTGTAGTAGGGGTAGGAGCAGATAAAAATAGAAATGTATATAAATATTCTCACCTTTAAAAATAAGAGGCTTCAACTGTTTTTCTAACTGTCTTATTGCCAGATTTCTATGAATCTATGCATTTCACTATTCAAGCATATCCATTATGCCTTATAACTAAATACTCAGAATTATTATTTCTCTGTTTCGAGAAACTAATCTCACTCCTTTAAAAGTAAATTTTAAAAAGCATCTTTCCCTTCTACAAACTTGAACCTGGCTATACCATGAAGTCTTTAGAGAATATTACTTTCATTTTTCTTCAAGTGGTTATGGGAATAAGAAAATAGCCATTGATTTCCTCTACAGCGAAGTGATCCACTATACATAAAGAAATCTATGTCATTTTTCCATTTTAAAATTGAGTTGCCTTTTATCTCAGTTACTTCATGGACAGAATTCTGTTTTGGTTGGAGGCATTGTGGCATAGTTCAGTTACTGGATTTTGAATCAGAGGGCCTAGTTTTGAATCTTAGCTCTGTAAATTAGTATTCGTGAAACCTTGGGTAGATCACTTAACTTTTCTGGGTCTCATTTTCTTTATTTGTAAAATGAAAAGCACTGCACTAGATATCACTCTAATCCACTTTGCTTCCTTAATTTATGATCCTGTGGTATTTTTTTTCAGGAATTTTTCCTGGTATTAAAAAAATTAATTTGAAAATAGTAATGCATACTTTTATTTTTCCTCTAAGAAAATCTTGTCACTCTATTTCTTGTGCCCTTTTTGTACAGAACTAACAACTTTGTTACAAAGAGAAAGAAAATTCAATATTATCAGCAGTGGGATAGAACTGATAAACTATATACATATTGTTGTCCAAAACTTGTTTGTTGATGTTTTTGCATTATCAAGGTGCAAACTTTTCACTAGTTATTAAACACTATTAAAATTAAAATTATACAGTATATCCCCAAAGTCTTGTTGCTATTCAGTTGTTTTAGTTGTGCATGACTCTTTGTGACTCCATTTTCTTAGCAAAGATGCTGGAGTGGTTTGCTATTTCCTTTTCCAGCTCATTTTATAGGTGAGGAAACCAAGGCAAACAGAGTTAAGTGTCTTGCCCAGGGTCACACAGGTAGTAAGTGTCTAACACTGGATTTATCCCCAGGTCTGCCTGAGTTCCAGACTCCAGGCCCAGAGCTCTACCCATTGTGCCATCTAGCTGCCCTTGATGAGCTGCCCAGTTTTAGTAATAATAGTAATCTATTAACACTTAAAAGTTGCAGTAAGATTTTTGGAACACACTGTATGTGAGCTTTTTTAGGTCTGAACTGAAGAGTAAATTATATAAATTGGAGGATCATAGACCAATATTTAAATAATTATTCTCTGGACTTTGGTGCTGTTTTACATATTTAATATGATAAAATGGGAATATTAATTATAAAACAAAAAGATATTGATAACATTAATCTGATAATGATTTATGACAAAATGATTATTAGCTTTAATTATTCTAGATGTATGTTTTGCCAGTGAAGTATTAGTTGTCTGATAGTATTATATTTGTTTTTTCCATATGTCACTAAGTGTATATCTTGTTTTAATTTTTCCTTTTTACATGATAGGCTCGTTATAGGAAAGAGCCAACACTGCTTAAGCAGCTTCCTTGCATTCCATTAGTAGAAAATCTCTTGAAGGATGGTACAGATGGTTGTGCTTTAGCTGCCTTGATCCATTTCTACTGTCCTGATATTGTCAGACTAGAGGGTAAGTTTCTGTACTAAGTAATTCTGTGCAAAGATTCTGACAAATATTAATGTACTATCTAAGTAATGAAGGTTTGTATTTTTAATACACACATATTGAAATCTGCCTCTGAGACAATCAAAAAAACAATATATTTACACGTATTTTTGTTTTCTTTAGTGCCATTTCTCATGGGACTATGATGTTAGTATAAATGTGAACTCCATTGTTATTAATGAAGAAAAGAGTTTTGAGTATTCTAATAGCCTCTTAAGTGATCTCCCTACCTCAGTCTCTCCCTCCTCAGTTCACCCCCACCCCCAGCTGCCCAAGTGATTTTCCTAAAGCGTGAATCTGTCCACAATTACTTTCCTCCTTAGTGACCTCCAGTGGCTCCCTGTTAACGCTAGAGTCACATAGAAACTCCTCTGTTTATCACTTAAAGCCCTTCACAGGTTAGATCCAGTCTACCTTTACAGCCTTGTAATACGTTTATTTTTCTTCATTCCCTCTAGAGCCTGCCAGGCTAGCTTGCCTGCTGTCAGTGACAGACACTCCATCTCCCATCTTTGCCTTTACACAGGCCATCCCCCCATAACTGGATTCCTTTGTCACCTTTTCATCCTAGAAATCCTAATTTCCTTCAGTGCTTAGCCCTGATGCCATCCTCTCTGTTAGGCCTTTCGTGATTCCTACCCTCCCCCATGCCTAGTGCCTTCTCCTCAAAATTACCTTTTGTTTTGTGTATTCTTACACGTATACATATGGTCTCTACTGATATAATGCTCTTTGAAGGCAGCAACTGTTTCATTTTTTTCTTTATATCCCCAAAGTCCAGCGTCTGGCTCTTAATAATGCTTGTTTATGGGTTGGATGGTTGATCTATGGTCATCTTCTTGCAAATGCTCATAGGCCTTTGTAGTGCAAGATGGCAGAGTGTCCCAGAAGATATATCTTGTTGTCTTTTGACACACTAACTCATCCTTTCTTTTAGCTCCAGCTTCCTTTAGTTTTCTAGCTCCATTCGTTACTAGAATATCAAGACATTAATACGAGTCAGTTATTCTGGTTGTTCTAGTAATACATCTATTCATTCGTTAGATAGTAACCTCACATTGAAAACACAAACAGCTAAGCTGATATTTATAGATAGTCTAAAAGATGTGTTATTCTTTGTACCCTGTGACCCTTTCCTCTCATTCTGTTGCCATTGCTGCAAAGCGGGAAAGGACCACAAGCACTTTGAATTTTTTTTGTTTTGCTTTGTATGTTGTCATGGCCGAAGAGTTCATCACTGAGTAACCAACCTACTTGTGCTGTCCTTACTAAGCGAGGCTAGCCCCTGGGAACCACACATAATAATCCTTTGCTGGACCATATTTCAAAGCCTTTTTATCACTGTAGAGCCTGCCAGATCTTGAACTTTTCTCTCACCGCCTTTGAGATCCTAGGATCACCTCCATGCCATGATGAGAACTCTGTGGATTATTAGTTATCATTTTAAAGGGTATCAAGGGTTATTAGTTATAATTTTAAAATATTTTATCATCAGATCAGCACTAGCATTTCTTTCTTTTCCTTTTCCAAGATATTTGTTTGAAAGAAACTATGTCATTGGCTGACAGCTTATATAATTTACAACTGATCCAAGAATTTTGCCAAGAGTATTTGAACCAGTGCTGCCATTTTACCCTTGAAGATATGCTTTATGCTGCATCATCCATAAAGGTAAACCAAACTATTTATATTAATGTGATTTTAAAAGCTTCATATTGGTTAAAATTCACTGAGTAGAAGGGAAACTGGTTGCCTAAGTGGCTATAGTTTCCGAAGTTTTATGAAGGATATTGACCATACTATTAAAAGGTCTGTTTGTAGGACTCTGTCTTTATTTTTTAACAATTATTGTTTTCTGCTAGTCTTACACATAATCTTTTATACATTTAGATGATTTATAGGGAAACTCGGAATAAAATTAAGGCTGCAGTAAAAAGCATTATTTTACATGTGAGGACAAAACCAGTATTTGTGGAAATTTTTATTACAACTACTTAAAACTATTTAAACTATTTTAACTTTTTAAACTATTTAAAATGTTTTTAGTATTCTTTTGAATAATTTAAACTAATTAAAGTGTTTTAGTATTCTTTTGAATAATTTAAAGTGTATCATCTTCTAAATAAAAAAAACACTAAAATTCAAAATGTTAATGTTGTTTTTAAAGTTTAACTTATTTCTGTTGTGATGATACCCTTATATTTGTATAGTCTTATGTAATTTGCAATGCTTTTTTACATATATTGTCTCATTTCACCTTCATATAATCCCTATGAGGGAAGAAGAGCAAATGGCAATTGATTGCATTTTATAGATGAAGACTTATGTAGAAAAATGACTTGTTCAAAGACACAAGGTTGTAAGGAACCCAGAACACAACCTGGGTCTTAAGTTTTATATTCAGTGTTGATAATAATCTAAAAGATTTCAATGTAAATAAAACCTGGCATTAATGTCACATTTTTATTGTTTTATAAATTAATTATTTCCTGTCCTTGAATTATGTTGTTTCACTGTTAATTTATAAAACCATATCTCATAGTATTAAAAAATTTTTTCTTGGCCATGTTCTTATCCTTATTTTTTTCTCCAATTTTTAAAACATTTTTGTTTAAAGTTTTGAGTTCTAAGTTCTGTTCCTCCCTTCCTCCCTGAAACAGTAAGCAATCAGATATAGGTCATACATGTGCAATTATATAAAACATTTACATATTAGTCATTTTGTACAAGTAGAATCAAATAAAAGAACAAAAATGAAAGAAAATGAAAATTAGCATGCTTCAGTCTATATTTAATCATTATCAGTTCTTTCTCTGATGATGGATAGTATGCTTCATCAGTAGTCCTTTGGGATTGTCTTAGATCATTGTTTTGCTGAGAATAACTAAATCATTCACAGTTCTTCATTGGACAATATTGCTATTACCATGTACACATTCTCCTAGTTCTGTTTGCTCCACCATGCATCAGTTCATATAAGACTTTCCAGGTTTTTCTGAAATCATCCTGTTTGTCATTTCTCATAGCACAATAATATTTCATTACAATCATATACCACAGCTTGTGTAGCCATTCCCCAGTTGATAGACATCCCTTCAGTTTCCAATTCTTAGCCACCACAGAAGGAGCTGCTATAAATATTTTTGTGTAAATAGATCCTTTTCTTTTTTTTAATGTGTTTGGGATATAGACCTAGCAGTGGTATTGCAAAAGGTATGCACAGTTTTATAGCCCTTTGGGTGTAGTTCCAAATTGCTCTCCAGAATGGTTGGATCCATTCACAATTCTACCAACAGTGCACTAGTATCCCAGTTGTCCTACATCCCCTCCAACATTTATCATTTTCTTTTTTTTTTTTTTGTCATATTAGCCACTCTGATAGGTGTTAGGTGGTAACTCAGAATTGTTTTTGTTTGCATTTTTCTGACCAACAATGATTGAGAGCATTTTTTCATATGACTGTAGAAAACTTTGATTTCTTTGTCAGAAAACTGCCTGTTCATATCCTTTGATCATTTATCAATTGGGGAGTGACTTGTATTTTTATAAATTTGACTCAATTATACATATATATATATATATATATTTGAGAAATGAGGCCTTTATCAGAGATAGTTGTTGCATAAAATTTTCCCCTCTTTTCTGCTTTCCTTCTAATTTTGGTTGCATTTATTTTGTTTGTGTAAAAACTTTTAAATTTCATATAGACAAAATTACCTGTTTTACATTTTGCAATGTTCTTTGTATCTTCTTTGGTCCTAAATTCTTCCCTTATCTGTAAATCTGATAGATAAACTATTCCATGCTCTCTTAATTTGCTTATGGTATCACCTTTTATATGAAAATAATGTACCCATTTTTGACCTAATCTTGGTATACAGTGTGAGATGTGGGCCTATACCTAGTTTCTGCCATACTGTTTTCCAGTTTTCCCAAGCAGTTTTTGTCAAATAATGAGTTTTTGTTTGAAAAGCTTGGATCTTTGGGTTTATCATACTCTAGATTACTATGGTCATTTGCTATAATGTAATTTGTATCTAATCTATTCCACTAATCCACCACTCTATTTCTTAGCCAGTACCAAATTGTTTTGGTTATTGACGCTTTATAATACAGTTTGAGATCTGGTATGGCTAGACCACCTTCTTTCATGTTTCCTTTTATTGATTCCCTTGATATCCTTGAGCTTTTGCTCTTCCAGATGAATTTTGTTATTATTTTTTTCTAGCTCTATAAAATAGTTTTTAATAGTTTGATTGGTATGGCACTGAATAAATAGATTAATTTAGGTAGAATTGTAATTTTTTTGTATTGGCTTAGTATGCCATGAACAATTAATAGTTTTCCAGTTGTTTAGATCTAACTTCATTTATGTGAAAAGTGTTTTATAGTTGTGTTCATATAGTTCCTGGGTTTGTCTTGGCAGGTAGACTCCCAAGTATTTTATATTGTCTACAGAATTTCTCTTTCTACCTCTTGTTGCTGGGCTTTGTTGGTAATGTATAGAAATGCTGATAATTCATGTGGGTTTATTTTGTATCCTGCAGCTTTGCTAAAGTTGTTAATACTTTCAAGTAGTTTTTTAGTTGATTGTCTAGGATTTTCTAAGTATGCTATCATTTTATCTGCAAGAGTGATAGTTTTGTTTCCTCATTGTGTATTCTAATTCCCTTAATTTGTTTTTCTTTTCCTGTTGCTACAGCTAATATTTCTATTATAATATTAAATATCATGGTATTAAAATTAATGAAAAATTGTATTTTTTATAAATATTATTTTTTTCAAATTATATGTAAAGATAGTTTTCAACATTCATTTTTATAAGATTTTGAGTTCCAAATTTTTCTCCCTTCCCAAGATAGAAGACAATCTAATATAGGTGCTACATGTGCAGTCATGGAAACATATTTCCCCATTAGTCATGTTGTGAAAGAAAATACAGAACCAAAGGAAAAAGCCACAAAAAACAAAATAAAAAATGAAAGTAGTATGCTTTGATCTGCATTCAGACTTCATAGTTCTTTCTCTGGATATGGATAGCATTTTCCATCATGAATCTTTTAAATTTTCTTGGATTGGGCAGCTAGGTGGCTCAATGAGTAGAGCACTGGCCCTCGAGTCAGGAGGACCTGAGTTCAAATCCAGCCTCAGACACTTGGCACATGTACTAGCTGTGTGACCTTGGGCAAGTCACTTAACCCCAATTGCCCTGCCAAAAAGCAAAAAAAAAAAAAAGTCTTGGATCGTTGTATTGCTGAGAAGAGCTAAGTCAATCATAATTGATCATCGCACAATGTTATTGTTACTGTGTACAGTGTTCTCTTGGTTCTGCTTTCCTCATCCAGCATTAATTCATGTAGGTCTTTGCAGGTTTTTATGAAATCCACCTGTTCATCATTTCATATGGCGTAGTAGTATTCCATTACATTCATATACCACAACTTTTTCAGCCATTCCCCACTTAATGGGCATCGCCTCAATTTCTCATTCTTTGACACCACAAAAAGAGCTGCAATAAATATTTTTGTACATACAGATCCTTTTCACTGGGAGGTGGGGGGGGGGGAGAGAAGAAGTGTCTTTTAGCGGAGTTGTGCCCACAGTTTCATTTGAATTTGAAGGCAAATTGAAACATAAACATAAATATTCAAACTCGTTTTGAAATTTCTTTATTTTTAAAAATGGCATTTGCTTTTTCATTAGTTTATTTGAATTTTGACTTTGATGGATAAATTCACTAAATTATGAGATTTTATCATAAAGTAAACTGAGCATTATTTGACATGGAGGTCTATATTTAGCTGCATAAACATAGAATGCACTTGTGCTTGGGTAAGGCAAATTCTGGCCAATCCTATTGCTACCTTTGTCTGGTCAAACATATTTGTACATCATTTGCAGAAAAACCCTTAAATGAGCAGATAAAAGTAACAAAAATGAAATATCGCTGCTTGTTTGATGGGATCGAATGTATAGATATATAGAATGTGAGTGGCAAAAAGTAGAGACTTAAAATACAGCTAATTCTAGAATATTCCAGAGCCTATTATTAAATTATGCATTACATGGGCCTCTTTTTATACTTCCTTTTGCCTTCTGCCTACCTTTCCAGAATCATTGCCTTTTAGTTCATGTACCGTAATAGTGACCATGCCCAGTTACCTGTTATATTAGCCCAGCACCAGTGCCCCTACAATCCTTTGTTGCTCTCCTATGATGGCTCAGATTTTTTCATTCACTTTGACTTATTTGATACGATATCTGTAATAGGTAGCAGAACCTATCGGATACATTCTTAGAACTGAATTATTATTCCTGTTAACTTAATGTATGGCTTTCCCTGCCAAACACGTACTTCATGATTAAAAATCCTGTTGGTTGCCAATTTAGAAAGTCTGATTCTTGACCTTCTAGAAATTTACGTTTTTGCTAGAAAAATTTTAGACGTATTTTTTCCCTTAATACTCCATACCAATAAGACAGTGAGAATGTGGAATAGGTTTAGGAGGAGTGAGGCAGTGAGGAGAGTAGTTTGTGGTTGGAGATGAATTTTAGGGTGCTCGATTATAGAGACAAAACAGACACGAATGTCAGGAATACCCAAGGATATGGCTATCCTTGTGTATAGCTGAAATAGGATTGAAGGTGTCAGTATAGGAATTGAGCTGTTGGTGAACTAGGATGACAAGAAACTTGGTGTGTGTCTTGGTATGAAGAGCCTGTTGTCTGGAGGTCTGAGGAGTCATTCCATTCTACGTATAACTGCCAAATTAATATCCCTAAAATATAGGAGAATAAGTAGCATGCTTCATTTTTGTTCCTTTGGAATCAAAACTTGTTATCAACATTAATTTGACTTCTGAAATCTTTCAAAGTTGTTTTTCTTTATAATATTTTCACTGTATAATGCAGTCTGTTTTTGCTTATTTCACTTTTTCAGTTTATAGAGATCTTCTCATTTCTTTGTCATTTCTTGTGGCACAATAATATTCCATGACATTCATTTGCTGTAATTTGCTTGGCCATTCCCCAACAGATGGGTATTCCTGATTTTTCCATTTTATTTTTCTTTTATGAAACGAGCTTCTATAAATATGTTTGTACATATGGGTCTTTTTCATTTCTTTTAGAGATATATGTCTATTAGTGTTATCACTGAATCAGAGAGTTTGCTCCATTTAGTGACTCTTTGACCCAGCTAACTTTCTAAGGCTGTGAATTGTGAGGCAAGTTGTCAGCCTGCCTAGGAAGAGGAAATTTCCTCACTGGGAATTCCCTATGTCAATGCAACCACAGGGTCATATCAAAAAATGTATGTTTTTTAATTTAAAAAAAATGTTTCTGGGAAATCTACTTTTTCCACTCTTACATTTCCATTAAGAATATCATCAATAACCCATGGAAACCATTCTGATAAGGATTTTATAGAAGTAAGAAAGGAATCAGTTGCTTGTTCCTTATAAACTATTTATTGCCTTTTTTAGATAAAAATACAATCTGTATTTTTTTTCCAGTAACTTGACTTCCTTTTTTTTTTCCAGGTGTCTTAAAAATTAATCAATTGATTAATTAATCAAACAAGTATTTAATAACTACCCGCTGTATACCAGGTCCTGGACCTAGACACTGAGGTTACAAGATGAGAGTGCAACTGCTGTCCTCAAGGAGCTTATATTACTTTGGAGGAAATAACATATACATATAAGAATATGTACAGAATAAAATGCAAAGTAATCCAGGATAGGCAGTATACTGGCAATTGGAGGGATCTGGAAAGTCTTCTTTTGAGAGGTAATGTTTGACAAGAGGAAGGACTTAAGGACTTAAGGAATTCTATGGGAGAAAGGAGAGGAGAGAGCATTTCTTGTGGAGTGGATATCTGGTTCAGAAGCTGGAATGGAGTGCCATATGGGAGGACTGGTCAAAAGGTCAGGCTTGCTAAACCATGGAGAGTTAGGAAGGCTGGTAATGTATAAGACTGAATACTTTGGAGTCAGGTTAATCCCTCAGTGATTTAAAAACCAGTTTTCTTCCATCATGGAATTTCTTTTAATCTGACCTAGCTGTTCTTCCCTCATTTACTTTCTTAAATGTTTTTTCTACTTTATCATATAACACATTAAGGAACTTGGGTCCAAGCCCAAATGTGCTGGTTCCATTATTATACATGATTAAGCTAGGTCACCCTGAAAAGCTAGTGTATCTGTCCTATAATGCTCTTGTAATGATACAGCTCAATTGGGACTTAATTGGGACTAATCTTCTTGCATTCCATTTCTCCCTTTACTACTCTTTGGTTTTGTTGTTGTTTATGAATTAATGGAAAAGCATATGTTAATCACATGTGCCAAGCACTGGGGATACTAGTAGAAAAGCACTGTAATCCTTGCCCTACAGAGACTTATATTTTAATGGGAAGAAGAACACATATATAGGGCAGTGTTGGCTAGAGAGAGGTATTTTGTTTTGGAGAGTTGCTGGGATAATGAATGGAGTCACAGATGAGTAGACTGAAAACATCCTTTCTAGTAGTAATTTCAGTATTGATTGATTGTTAGTTCTGGAACTGAAAAGCCAGGCTGGAGGATAATAGAAGAAAGGCCAGGCAACTAATAAGAAGATAGCTGGGGAATAAAATAAGGCATGACGGAGTGAGTCTTGAATAGTGGAGCTTGAGAAGCAATCATGAGCCAGACTAGAGGGCCCCAGCCTGAGACTTGGAGAGATGAAAGAGTTAAGTCCTCAAGGCAAGGTTTGGATGCTCCAGATAGAAGGCAGCTGGTGAGAAGATAGAGAGGTAACACTGGCTGCAATCTTTGATCAGCCTCTTCTGTGGCATCTTGCAGGTGGATTTATATCCTGGCATTTTTTTTTGACTGCCATGTCTCTGTGCTTGGCAAGGAGATGAAATGTTGAAGTGGTTTATGGACTCTTTGGTCTCTGTGCTTTGGCATTTGCTTTATGTATTAGACTTGTGTAGGGAATCATCAGTCGATTCTTTATCTTTTCCATATCTAGCCTGTTCTCATCCCTCTACCATCTCACTTTTCAAAACTATTTGATACCATAGGCCAGAGTTGTCAAACTGGCAGCTAAACCTCAGATTAAGATGTAATTGGGAAATGTTTAACAAAATAAATAAAAATATAATACAACATAGCCAGTGTTAATTTGTGGTTTTCTAAGTCAGTTTGCTACTTGCAGGCTTGGATTTCTTTGACACCACTTACTGTGGACCACCTTCTCCTTCCTGATGCTCTCTCTTCTCTGGATTTTTATAACATTTCTCTCTTGGTTCTTTGTGATGTGTCTGATTGCTTCTTCTCAGTCTCATTTGCTTATTCATTTCCCATCACACCCTCTATGGATCTGTCCCAAGGCTCTGTCTTGGGCCCTCTTTACTCTCTATGATTACTATCTTGGTGATCTCTTCAGCTTCTATTGGTTTAATTATTATCTCTGTGTTTATGACTTCGAGATCTACCCCAAGTCAGCTAGGTGGCACCATAGGGCACAGAGCATGAGCCAGCTAATCTTCATGGGTTCAATTCTGGCTTCAGATACTAGCCATGTGACCCTGGGCAAGTCACTTAAATGTGTTTGCCTCAATTTCCTTATCTCTAAGGCAAGCTGGAAAAGGAAATGGCAAAAACACTCCAGTGTCTTTGCCAGGACAACTCCCAACAGTAAGACATGGCTGAAATGACTGAACAATAACAAAGTCTCTCCTGAACTCCCATAATACCAACTGAACATTCCAAATAAAGATGTCTTATAAATGTCTCAAACTCAAAATAACCAAAACAGAACTCATTATATTTCCCCCACACACACCCTTATTTCTTCACTATTTCTGTCAAGTGTATCACTATTCTTCCACTTACTGAGGCCTTCAACTTCAGCATTACCTTTGACTCCTTACTATTACCTGTCCCACACATCTTCTCAGTTGCCAAATCTTGTTATTACTGTCTGCATAATGCCTTGCATCTATCTTTCTATTCACATAGCCTGAATCCCTCCTCTCCTGCAAAAGCTTCCCAAGTATTTTCCCCACATCATCATTCCCCACTCTAGCCTGTGCTCCATACAGCTGCCCAAAATGACTGTTCTAAAATGTAAGTCAAACTATGAAACTTTGATAATCCATAAGTTACAGTGCCTCCATGTTATCTCTAGAATCAACCCTAAATGTTTGGCATTTAAAAGCCTTCATAGTCAGGCCTTAGTCTACCTCTTCCTGTATTAGTACCTACACTCCACCTTCATTGCCCTTCTTTATTGTTTCTTATTCTGGACACTCCATCTTTGATCTCCTTTACTGACTCCCCTATGTCTGGGATGTACTCCCCTCTTCTCCAGCTCTCAGAATCCCTACAAAATTAACCCAAGTGCCACCATCTACTAAAGCCTTTTCTGATCCCACTAAGCTTGAGCTATACCTTTTCCCCCAAATCACCCTACATCTATTTTGTATATACCTATATTATATACATATCGTTTCCCTCAGTTAGACCATAAACTCCTCAAGAATAGCAGGGACTGGGACTATTTCATTTTTGTCATAGTCAGTAAACATTTATTAGGTGCTTTTTGTGTATCAGGCACTTTGCTAAGCACTGTTGGATGTAAATGAAGGCAAAAGACAAACCCTGCCCTCAAGGAGCTTATAATCTAATGAAGAAGACCCATGCAAGTAACTATGTATAAACAAATCGTATAGAAAGGATACATTAGAGATAATCCACAGACGGAAGACACTAGGGCTAAGGGGCATTGGGGAAAGCTTCATGTAGAAGGTGGAATTTTTGATATAACTTAAGGAAACCCAGGAAGCAGAGGAGGGAGAATATTCCAGGCATTGGGGACAGCCAATGAAAATACCAGAAGTCAGGAGTTAGAATATCTTGTAAGAGCAATGGTAATGGGCCCAGTGTTACTGGATCACAGAATGAAGGAGGGGAGGAAAGGGGCTTGTAAGGCGTGAACACTTGAGAGGTAGGGGGAGAGGATGTTACGAAGGGCTTGAACACCAAATAAAGGATTTTATATTTGATCTTGGAGGAGATGGGGAGCTACTGGAGTATGTTGAATCTTAGGCTGATAGGGACAGAATTGGGCTTTCAGAGTATCACTTTGATAGCTGAGTAGAAGATAGACTAGAATGTGATAAAACATATGAGAAGGAATCCCACCACCAGGCCATTACAGTCTGTACCTGGGTGTCAGGAAGTGAGAAGGGGGGGGGGCATGTGCAAAAATAATTACAAAGGTAAAATCAACAAATCTTGACAGTAGATTGGATAAAGGGAGTGGGGGAGAAAGAATGAGGAGTAGAAGAAGACACTAATATAGAAGTTAGGAAGAAGGTAGGGTTTGGGGAAGAAAGATAATAAGTTCAGTTTTAGACACATTGAGTTTAAGATGACTACAGAACATCCAGTTCAAGATGTCTATTAGACAATTGGAAATGGTCATCAGAGAGATTAAGGCTGGGTAAGTAGATTTAAGATTCATCAGTATAGAGGTGATAATGAATCCATGGGAGCTGATGAGATCACCAAGTGAAATAGTCTAGAGGGAGAAAAGCAGAGGGCCCAGGACAGAACCTTGGGGGAAGCCCATGATTAGTGAGCATGGCCTGAATGAAGATTCTGCAATGGAAGACTGGTCAGATAGGTAGGAGGAGAGCCAAGCAAGAGAGGGTAGTGTCATGAAAATCTAGAGAGAAAAGGGTGATCAACAGTTTCAAAGACTAAGAAGGAAAAGGATTGACAAAAGGCAATTAGATTTTGGCAGTTAAGAATTTGTTAATAACTTTGGAGAGAACAGTTTCAGTTGAATGATGAGGTCAGAAGCCAGACTGTAGAATTAAGAAGAGAGTGAAAAGAAAGGACGTAGAAGTACCTGTTGTAGAAGGGGTTCTCAAGGAATGTAGCCACAGAAGGGAAGAGAGATATGGAACAGTAACTAGCAGGGATGGATGCGTCAAGTGAGGGTTTTTTGAGAATGGTACAGACATGGGCATATTTGTAAGCTGTAGGGAAGTAGCCAGTAGACAAGATTTTGAAGATAAATGAGAGAGTGAGGATCAAAGAAGGGAGCAGTCTGCTAGAGAAGATGAATGCCATCACTTCTGCATATCAAAGGGTTTGCTTTGGCTGGGAGAAGGGACACCTCATCAGGTAAGACAGGTAGGTGAAAGCTGGGATAGTTGCAGAAGGACGTCTGGGAGATAGGAGTTGAGGAGGAGAAGAGAAAGCTGTCAGAGGGTGACATCGTTATTTTCAGTGAAATATGAGGCAGTATTCTCAGCTGAGAGTGGGGGAAGAAGGAAACTATGGGAAGACTGAAGAGGCATGAAAAGGTTTGGAAAACTGTGGTGAGTGGGATAAGTTACTTAGGAAGGGTTAATAGGATTGTCTTGCTTCAGTGAGTGCCCAGTTGAGATACGGTAACATACATTTGTAGGGGATCCAGTAGGTTTCATGATCTCCGTACCACCAGCATCTCCATACAGTAGGAGAATGGTGTTGAATCAATTAATCACTGAGCATTAATTCCCATTTTGGGGGTCCAATAATTTGTTTGAATTCATCAAGTTGTAGCTGTCGCTGCTTGCATGTAGTGCTATCTTTTCATCTGACAAGATCATTTTGATCTTTGCTCTTTCTCCAACCTTCTACTGACTTTGATAAATAGGACCATGATCTCATTGGTGTGGGTATTTCCTTCATTTATGCAAATTGTAACTCATCCATACTTTCCCATCCTGTGCAACAGTTATCTGTATTATCCCACAAACCTGCCACAGATTCTTCCCACCACACTGAAGACCTTCTGTAGCTCTCTTGAAATTGTGTTTGTACCACTGGAGCACTCTAGGCTACATGTTGTTATCCCTTTCTTTCATTGTATAACTACTTTACCTCCTTTTCCGATCATATATCTCCCTGGTAATGTCATTTAAGTTTCTTTTCTTGTGTAGTACTTCATTGGTGATGTGGTGCAGCCTTCTCACGTGCACCAAGCACTTCTCCATTGTTCTTTGAGTGACTTTTAGCTTTTAATTCTTCAAAACCATGGTATTCCATTACTCATAGCCATTTAATGTCATTGAAAGAATATCGATATTAAAAATGGGTTTGTGTTCCAGGGAGAAGCTTAGAGTCATTAAAGGAATCGTATAGCTACCCAAAGATAGAACTGACTTTTCTTGCTTAGGTATATAGCAAGCACTTATTGATTGACTTAATTCTGAACCCGATCCATTCATTATCACTTTACAGGACATGA
The DNA here is from genome assembly GCA_028646595.1 of Phalanger gymnotis. NCBI lineage: Eukaryota > Metazoa > Chordata > Mammalia > Diprotodontia > Phalangeridae > Phalanger > Phalanger gymnotis. The sequence goes on along the minus strand of CM053626.1, from coordinate 258,800,400 downwards.
TTGGATCTGTTCTATAGGTTGTGTCGAGCATTCTGAATCTGATTGGTTTTTCCTGTGTGGATAATCTTTTTATGATCTCATTTAGGGAGCTCTGCTGCTTTTGATACAGTCATCACAATCAGTGCTCATGTATTTACTGCAAGTAGATTTTGTGGTCTTCGTTTGAACTTTGTACTGTGTATTCACCATGACAGTGACAAATATGGCTACCTCTTTTATGGCTCTGCTGATGTTATTGATCAGGGATAAACAGTGTTATCTCTATTGTCATAGCTTTTAAGTAGGATTGTAACATATATAGGAGATGCCTTGTGGAAGGAAAGCCTTAAGGGATTATTTTGCTAAACTGAATCAATTTTTTTTTTTATAGTCAGTGGATAAGGACAGTGGAATTTGGATTTTCCGCACCTTTCAGCTATTTGTGGGATTGTAAAGATGTGGCCTGTTATAAATATCTTTCACAAAAGCCTATTAACTTTTTCCATGCCTTCATCCGTTTATGTTTGTAAATTATACTCAGATTTAGAAGTAGGAAAGGAGGCATATGAATTAGTAGTTACTGGTATTTTCTTGGTTTGGAATCAAACTTTTTCTTTGTTACAACAAACTGATGGTCTCATGATTGTACAGAAATAGCTGATTTGGAAATAACACCTCTATCCAAAATCTACTCTTCCTGAATTAGAATATAATCAATTTATTTTGTGTGGCATTATGTGTTCAATGTGTGTGTGAGAAGCTTCTATATAGAGCCTTTAACTAGTTTCATTTCTTATTCTCAAGACTTCTTTTTCACCATTTTGCCCAGTGCCCACCTATGTGGTCAAGTGGTTAAAAATCAATTTACTATTAAAAGTCTTATGAAGTTCTTCTCTCTTCTCATCCCCTTCCACAGATGTCATAGTATAAGATTTAGTTTTCTTCATAGGGGTCTTTTTGCCTGTGTTTATCATGAGCATTGTGATATAACTTAACATTCCACGGTTCTCACTGCCTTTTGAAACATGACATAACTCTTACTTACTCCTTTATTTGCCTCACCAAGGAAAACATATGAACCCTCCTTCCATTTAGTTTCAATTTTCTTTTGTCTTCAATTACTATAAAATATCACAATTGCCATGATCTGGTTCTTCTAGTATATGTCTCTCTAATGCCCACAGAGTAAAATCCATACTTTTCAGCCTAGCATTCCAAACTCTTAAGAATTTAGTCCCATCACCCTTCTCAACTTCACCAGCTATCTTCTGCATGGACTCTGTATTCTGAATAAATGGAAATATTTGCTCTTCCTTGACCATGTGCTGCGTTTTTCTGCTTTTCTGCCTTAGGATACTTGATTCTTTCTGCCCATAATGCTTCCTTCCCCAGGTGCCATCTTCACCTGTCAAAAGCCTGTCTGTTTATTTAAAGTCCAACTCATATAAAGACCATCTCTTCCATTAAGCTTTCTCTAATATCTGTCCTACTCCCACTTCTGTAGTACATACCTTCTGTCATGTGTCACATTCTACCTGATATTATAATTACTTTTTAATTTATCCTGTCTCCATAAGCCCCTCACTCATCTTTGTAACCCCACTTCTCTGAGTATATTGTCTTAGAACTTAGACATATCCAGTTAAATGTTTGTTGAATGTGTGGCTAAAACAATATTTAAGGAAGGTTAATCTCGCAGTTGTGTATTCAAGATATTTTAAAAGATAGAGACACAAAAAGTAGAAAAAAGTCTGACACTATTGTAATCCACAAAACAGGTGATCCATTTCAGAACTAGGGTCTGGAATGGTAGAAGAAGCAGACCAGGCAACAAGAACCTTGGACTACAGCACTGGCAAATCATTTCAGCTCTCTTATCCTCACCTTCCTCATCTGTAAAATGAGAGTATTATAACTTTTGCTTATTCATCTCAGATTATGAGGAAAGTACTTTGTAAGCCTTAAAGAACTATATGTTGTTCACTTGTTCAGTCATGTCCAACTCTTCGTGACCCCATTATGGGGCTTTCTTGGCAAAGATATTGGAGTGGTTTGCCATTTTCTTCTCGTTTCTCTTCAATGGATTAAGGCAAATAGAGGTGCAGTGACTTCCTCAGGGTCACACAAATAATAAGTATTCGAGACTGAGTCTGAATTTGGTCTTTCTGACGCCAGGCCCAGCTTTCTATCCACTGAGGCATCTAGTTGCCTCCTATGTAGGACTATACAGATGGGAGTTATCATCATCACCAATTCTCAGACTTAGTACCCTTATCTGTAAAAGGTGGGAGTAGCCTAGATGTTATGTAACATCATCTTGCTCTAAACTTCTGAGATGATTATAGGAATGAGGATGTGACAAATATCTTTCAGAGGAGTTCCTGACAGAACCTGGTAGCTGACTAGATACAGGCTATAGGGGTAGGACTAGGGATTGCATATGTGAGTTCATTATTCTAAGAAACTCCCTTTTATCAAGGCATGGAGACCTTTCTCAGTGACTTAAAATCTTAGGAAATTGCCTAGGGCCCTGAAGGGTACACAACTTGCAAAGGAGCCTACAGGTTTTTGAGCTTGGGTCACCAGAACAGGGGATAGTACCATTAATTGAAAAGCTTGAGTGTGGGAGGTTAGGTTGGTGTGGAAGGTCATTCGCTTGTTTTGTGTCTTGTTATAGAAGTTCATATGTGATTCTCACAAGGGAAAGAGTGTGTGTAGTGAATACTTGGGTTCAATTTCCTCTTTATTCATTTTCGTGTTTCTAGTTTTTATACTGTGTGGTGTTTTTTTAATGTGGATTTTTCTAGTAATATATGCTTTTGAGGGCGTAGGAGTTTAAGTGTGATAAATATTTGCAAAAAAAATTTAAAGATGGTATTTTCCGATAAGGATGAGAAAATAGCAAGTTTGTGTTACCAGTGTGCCAAACTTAATGCTTATTAAAAATAAATTTTATGTTTGCACATTTCATCATAACTAAGAATCACTCACAAAATTCTATCTGGAGTCTTTGTTACTTAGAACCCAGAATACCCAAGGAAAGTCCAGGAAGTCAGGAGCAGAGCTGGTATATTTATAACTTTCAGATTTAATTCCATACCTTTTTTTTTCCACATAGGATCAAGTTTTGTTTAATTGGGATTTTATGTTAATTTTCTTAACCTTTTTACAGAATAATTATTTAGTGTTCATGGCAGAGCTGTTCTGGTGGTTTGAAGTTGTGAAGCCATCGTTTGTACAGCCTCGTGTTGTCAGTCACCCACAAGGTAAAAACAAATACAAAAACTTAAAATTTTTCGTGAGCCTATGCAAAACAAAAACAGAAGAAGGTTGTGTATAACCACTGCTTGCCCACCCTTTTAAAGGGCAGGCCTGTGACACTTATAAAACCATGCTTTGGCATGAATCGCTTATGAGGACCTTGAAAAACTGTCCCTTCTGGGTGAAGGTCCGAGGTGCTGAATTGGTAAGGATAGGGCAATGGAAACTGCATAAAAAGAGACATTGGGGAAGGACTTAAATGGAAGGTCAAAACCCATGATGCCCTGGATAGCACTGAGTTACTTTAGCACCATATTTACCAGATTACACACTTCTTGCCCAAGTTTTTGTTATACCCTATAGCCCTACTCCACCCTTAAATAAGATTTAGAGCATTTTAATGCTAAAATATTCCAAATCCATTAGAATTATTTTTTTACTTGATAGCTGAACCTTGTTTAAGAATACTTTTTATTCAAATGTTGAAGCCTAACAGATTTTGTAAATTTTAAAATATTATGTTCCATTGATTTCAGGGCTTTTGAGAAAGGAAATTTGCAAAAGCTAGGGAAGGGAATAAGCATTTTATTAAGAGCCTGCTATAGAGAAGCATGTGTTTAAGCATACTTAAAAATGTCTCATTTTATCAATGAAAACAGTAACAAAAGTGAGGACGCTTACTTACAAATATGCATAGAAGTACAAAGCAAAGAGGTGTTCCTGAAATGTTATCTCTAAAGCAAAATTTGATGTGGCAAAAATTTTAAAAAATTCTCTGACTTCCATTATAAAATTGAAAATGTATTTTTGTAGAAAAAAAAGTTTTCATCAAGGGTTTGCTTCTTTAACTTTCTAATTTTTAACTTGTAACTGTTGTTATTGTAGTACACTCTCTTTTTTTTCTCCAGTTCTTTTCTGTGTAGATGTACAGGGTTCAAATCACAAAACAAGATAACAAACTTTCTCTTGCCTCTTTTTTTTTGGGGGGGGGTGCAGGCAATTGGAGTTAAGTGACTTGCCCAAGGTCACACAGCTAGTACATGTCAAGTGTCTGAAGTCAAATTTGAACTTAGGCCCTCCTGACTCCAGGGCTAGTACTCTACTCACTGCACCACCTAGCTGCCCCCTTTCTCTTACTTCTTTCTAAAGTTGATTTTTTTTTTAAGTGACCATAGATTTCTCTGGGTAGGGATTTCTCTGTGTTTGTCCTGCTCTTTCTCTTGTCTCCTGCAATCTAGTTGTCACTTGCTCTGCCTCTCCAGGATGTCCTTACCAAAACAACAAATCCCTCCCCCTTTATCACTTTATTACCTAGCACAGTAGCAAAATGAGGAAAATGAACTAGTCTCTATTGTCCTCCTCCTCTTCCTCCTGATAATCATAATAATAGCTAACATGTTGGTAGCACTTAAAGATTTTCATAGTGTCTTATAAATATGATCTCAGGTTATCCTCACAAGAGCCCCAGAGGGTAGGTGCTAGCTATTATTCGCACCATTTTTACAGATGAGGAAATGGAAGCAGACACAAGTTAAGTGGTTTGACCAGGATCACACAACTAATAAGTATCTGAGGCCTGATGTGACCGCAGGTCTTCTGACTCCAGATCCCTCAGTCCATCCACAGCTGCACCTAGTTACCCTAGTAGGCTTTTTCCGGGCAAACAACAGAGCCAAATTTTGTCTTCCGTTTAGTGGATTCTCCTCATTTGCAGGATTGAGAAAATTGTGTATTCCATATTTGGGGGAGCTTTTTCTTAGCTCCAGGTCATGTCGTATTAGGCAAAAAATGACAAGCAAAGGATCACTGTACTTGTGATAGGAAGAACACTCCTTGCTCCATACAATCTTTCTGTCTGCTATAATGAGCTAAATTCAGTTTAAACACCATGCCTTAGGCCAGATCGTATTCTTAAGAGATGTATGGGCACCTCTATAGTGCGGGCGCCTTTTCTGCTGGTGTATAATGGTAGCCCTTTTATGACTTGTTAGATGGTCTTAATCCCACAGTTATTAGATTAAAATCATTTATGCCTCATTTCTCCTTGTTTTATAACTTGTGTTTTTTTTTCAAAAGCCTGCATATTGGTCACCATAGTGAATACCTATATTCAATTAAGTTTTAACTAAGGACCGGTTTTCAGTAGATTATCTATAAGAATACCACTTAAAGCCTTCAGTTATTCCAGTAGTTACAAAAATGAAGTGATTATGAAAAGAAACAACCTAAACCTTCTTCATTAATGATTTACAGCTTAACCTGGACATGTTTGAATTTCTTTTTCAGTGAAATGTTCTCTCTTGGTTGGGTGAGAGGAGATCCTTGTTTAATTACTGTATAGGAAGAATACCATACTTCCTTTAATACTGTGTATAAGGTAAAGAAATGAAGATGTCCACATCTGGTCAAAATTCCAAATAAAATACCAAGTTTCCATTAATTTTAAAATATCTCTGCTTTTATTCTAATTTTACTCAGGATTTATCCAGTTATAGCTGACTTTTTTTTTTTGACAAGCCTTACAGCATAATTATAGAAAATCTGGAAGACTTCAGGAATTGCTTAGAAAGAGTTGCATTTTTAAAAATTATTTTAGTGGAGAAACAAGTCTTTGCTATGATTTTTCTTTTTAACACTTATAAGGAAAAACCCTGGAGTAATAAGAAAACATCACTCTTTGATGATTCTTATTCTTGTTCTCTTAAAACCTTGCCTTAATTTGTAAAATTCCTCAAACCTACACAGATTTGAGACTACCCCTGGTAGTTGTTCCCAAGCTCCTTGAATCCCTTCTCAGGTATCATTATTCTCTTATCCCTCAGGTCCAGTTTGCAAAGCTTGGGATTTGATAATGGTTTTACTAGATTACTAAGGGGGAGAATATCAGAAGGGTAGAGATATAAACTTAAGTGAAACCTTATAGAATTACAGTTTCAGGTGCCCTATCCTGATTTCTGTCATTTTGCCTCTATTCATATTCAACCCCAAGGTAACTTTCCTTCCTGACTCTACCCTCTTGAATATTGAAAGTGCAATGAGACAGTGCTATTGACTTCAGTTCAGCCATTCAGTCATCAGTAGAACAACTAGCTATCAATTTGTTTAGGATTCTTCTGTTTTCCAAAGATACTTTCTAGATCAAAGCATTTTTTTTAGTCCTTGTCAGTGCTGGAGATGCCACCCTTGACTCCTCGTGTGCAATCAGTGGTTAAGTGCTGTTGTTGTTTGTAACGTTTCTCCTATGCCCTCTTCTGCCCTCTTCTCTCTCCTCTTGATGCTGCAGCCCCTGTAGATCACCTCACTCCTGGTCTGTAGCACCGCCCTGCTGGTTGGTCTTCCTGCCTCGAGTCTCTCCCCAATCCAATCCATCTTCCACTCAGATGCTAGATTGATCTTCCTAAAATGAGAGTGTGGCTGTTTTCCCCTCCCCTTCTCCCTATTTAGTAAACGCCAGTGGCTCCCTGTTACCTCCAGGATTAAATAGAAAATATTCTTTTTGGCTTCCAAAGCCTTTCATAACCTGACCCCTTCCTACTTTTCCAGTCTTTCTACACCTTACTCCCCCACCTATCCAGTGACACAGGCCTCTGCTGTTCCTCGACTAAGACACTCTATGTCCTGATTCCAAACATTTCCTCTGGCAGTCCCCCATACCTGCGTGCTCTCCCTTCTCACCTTCACCTCCTCTCTTCTCTGACTTCTTTCATGTCTCGACCAAAATCCCATCTTCTTCAAGAAGCCTTTCCCAGTTCTCTGTAGTTTAGTGCCTAACTTTTGAGGTAGTCTAGCTCAACATTTTTCTGGTATATATCTTGTTTGTATATAATTGTGCTGTGTTCTCCTGCCCAGCCCCATGAACTGGGACTAGTGTTTTGTATCTCCTCTGCTTAGCATAGTGCCTGTGACTTAGTAGGTGCTTAATAAATAGTAGATGACTAACTGACTGACTGCTGGGGATGAAGTGGAGTTTTACTCCTTTTCTGGTCCCATCCAAATTTTGAAAGAACATTTTTCTCATGTTGCCTACCATATTTATGCTACTTTAAGTGAAATTTATTTTTTTAGACTTTAAATTACATTATTTGACTTTTAAATTTATTTAATGTTGGAAATATTAAAACATCCACTAAAGAAAATTGTAACTTAAGGCTTTAATCTTCTTTTCTAGCTGAACCTGTGAAAGATATGCCTTCTGTTCCAGTCTTGAATGCTGCCAAAAGAAACTTTACTGATGGTTCATGCAGTTCTGACTTCCTTACAAGGTAATAACAGTGATGTATGACCATTCTTGCAGTATTACCAAAGAAACTACAGCAAATGCTAATTACCTTTAAGATAAGCAAGGGTTTTTATAATATTATATGGGTTTTCATAGCCCTTGAAAACCATTTTTAAATAGTCTTTAACACCTTTATCTAAATAAAGTATTCTTTGAGCTACCTAATTTCTGTAAAAAAGTGTACTCTGAATTCTTGATAGCCATCTCAAAACTGAACTTTTATAGCAATTTGTAAGATTTGTTAAAGCAAATTTAAGTTAACTCATACTCTGTAGGACAAATCTATTATTAGAGTTTTTAAGTATATAAAATATGAGCTTTAATCTTTGAGGCATTCATTTTTACATTAAAAAAAATTCCATATGGTTGTTACTAGTAGTTCTCAGCAACACAATAGTACCCAAATTACTATATGTACATTTTGTTATTTGTTATTTTGCTCTAGTTCTTAAAATCAGGAAACTGAATTAAAAGCAAAATGAAAATTTTGACTTGATTAAAACCATTTCCCTGCCGTTTTAACGTATCCTGGCTTCTAAACCCTGCACAAGGTACACGGGGAATTAATGTCGTTGGATGTTTTTGCAACAGATTCCGTAAGCAACTTTTAATACCTGTTTATCAGAATCTAAAGTTTATTTTTATTTTGGAATCTCTAATTTGTTTTTTTTTTTTATTTGAAATTGATACATTTTTTTCTCTGTTTTCTGCATTTATTTGCATCTTCTGAAAGATGAATTGAGCCTTTTTCATTTATGTTTTAGAACACCCAGGCTTTTTATACCTTTTAGCTAAGAAATTTAAAAGTTATAGCATTTTTCTTCCTGGCTAAAACAGAGGCAGGTAAAGTTATATGAATATGCAGGATTAGCCCTAATACATTAAAGCCACAGCTCTTGGCATGGTTTTTTAAGAGAAAGGTAACATCTGCATTCTGCAGCTACCTGTGTGGTCTTGGGCAAGTCACTCAACCTCCTCAGGCTTCAGGAGGTGGACTAGATCGAGGCCCCTTCCACCTCTAGGTTTGCAAGCTGACCATCCTATAAAAACCAAACAAGTGACAAGGAGTAGTTTTGGAGGGATGAGAAGAGGGCCATGAGTATAGAATGTGAATGGGAACAGTTTCTGTTGACTCTTTAAAAATTATGCAGTCCATAGCCCAAAAGAAACTGGAAGGGAATGTGTTTCAAGTGAACCACTAAGGTCACTGTGTTTTTTACCCCCAGCCTGTGCTCTTTTCATCAGGAAAAAAGAAATACTTAATTTTCTCCACTTCAGAGGCTGACTCAGGCCAGATCTCAGCCTCACTCATTAAGGTGTGTTCTCCTTCCCTATCATGAATTAGAGAACGTTGGGGAGCAGGGTGCTGCTTGCTTTCACCAGCACCCAGATCTTGCAGGTGTGGCTTCATCCTTACGCTTGCTGTGTTTTAAATTCCTAGGATGTGAGAAGCATATATATTAAAATATATGTGTAAAATTGAATTGCAGATCCACATAGATGATTTTTAATAGTTCATCGTTCTCATTTACATGAATTATCTCTTATTAGAACTGATAATAAAGAGTTAATTGCATGTAGAAATGCATTCTGAAGTACACATTTAAGTTATCTTGAATGGTAATTTGTTTTTTTATTATCTACTTTATTGTTCCCATTGCTGTAGATAAGTAAGAATTAACTGGGGATCCATCTATATTATTGATTTTGTTGTTACTGGACAAAAAATAAAATTTTGCTTGAGAGATGCAGTGTCATCTAGTGAGAAAGAGTACTGGACTTGGAATCAGGGAACTTGAGTTCTAATTCTACCTCTGCTTGATAACTAGATGATTATGGCCTTATTGACTTCTCAGAGCCTCCATTTTCTCAGCTTACAAAATTGGGGTGATACTTGTACTATTTTACCTCATAGAATTGTTGGGGAAGCCCTTTGCACACCTTACTGTGCTGTATAAACATCTTATTAGACTTGGAGGGTCTAAACAAGATACTGTTTTCCAAAGTCTGAGTCTGAATCTGAGTACGTTTTTGCTGCCTGGCCATGTTCCCAGCCAACTACTTGACCCTTGAGTTTTTCATCAGGGTATGATTTCTTGTATTGTAGAGAGTACTTTGTCCCAAGCTCGAGGGGCTGTGCTGTTGTTTTCAGAGCTATTTCTACACAGCAGGCTCTGCCACACCAGTGCTTCTCTTCCCCCAAGAACCGCCAACCCAGACTGTGACTCAGATCTTAAGGAGACTCTGCACTCCCCCTCTGATCCACTACTTAATTCCTCCCACCAGGCGGGCCTGGGGCCAGAAGCAACTGCAGCTGTAGTTCTGTCCTCAGAGCTGTACCACTCCCGCTGCCTCTGGGACTGTGGCCAAACTGTGAGCTCCTTTCACTCAGTCCCTGAAGCTTTTCCCACTGTTGTCTTTGGTGTTTGTGGGTTGAGAAGTCTGGTAACTGCCACAGCTCACTGATTCATGGTGCTAGGGCCTGTTCCGCCTGGCTCCTGGTCTGGTTGGTCTGGGCGCTGCTCACGCTGGGCTCTGTTCTACTTTGCTCCCAGCTCCGAGGGATAGACCTTACCCAGTGACCATCCAGGCTGTCCTGGGCTGGAGCCCTGCTTTCCTCTGCTATTTCATGGGTTCTGCAGTTGTAGAATTTGTTCAGAGCCATTTTTATAGGTGTTTGGAGGGTCCTGGGGCAGAGCTTTAGGCAAGTCCCTGCTTTCCAGCCGCCATCTTGGCTCTGCTCCCAAGATGTTGTTTTAACTATACAATATGCACCAGATTAATTTTACCCATCCATGCATCTATCCATGTTGGTTCTGATTTTAGGATCTCAGTAATTTAAAAAAATTAAGAGGGAAATAAAGCCAATGTTAGTATTTAGTATCACAGGCTCAGCCTTCAAGAGCTGGGAGAGCTATTGACTCTTGGTTATACTATATGACCTTCCCTTTTTATATATTAGGTAATGGAAGCCCAGAGATACTGTGACTTGTCCAAAATTACACTGGTAGTAAGTGGCAGAGCTAGGATTCCAACCAGGGCTTCTGGTTGCCAATCAAGTACTCGTTCCACTGTACACAGTTTATTCTTTGTCCTTGTTTTTTAACTAAATTTTTAAAGATTCATATTCCAGGTAGACATCAAAAGAAATTCTGCTCTAAATATGCCCTCAAACTCCCCGCTGTACTTGTATACTTAAAAAAACCCAAAGCCCACAAAACTTTTTTTTTTAATTCATTCTTGTTTCAGCTACTCAGGTACACTTTACTAAAACTAAATCAACTTCTGTTTTTGGGTAAGCGTGCATAGCCATAGGTTCATCTGTTTGATTGATTGGTTCAAGATGCCAAGTAAGTCCATTCAGTTGAGTTCTCCTTGTGTTCCTTTTCTGATCAGATATGGTTTGTATCATATTATTTCTTTTAATGTGAATTTACTAACCTTTGCAGCAATGTTTTTTATCTCTGACAAAAGTCTCATTTCTAAGATACATAAGGAACTGGGGCAGCTAGGTGATGCAGTGGATAGAATACCTGCCCTGAAGTCAGGAGGACCTAAATTCAAATCCAACCTCAGATACTACTTGTGTGACCCTGGGCAAGTCACTTAACTCTAATTGCCTCAAAAAAAAAAAAAAAGAACTCAGTCAAGTTTTCAAGAAAAAAGAGCCATTCCCCGATTGATAAGTGGTCAGAGGAATTAAGCAGTTTTCAGAAGAAGAAATCTAAGCTGTCAATAGCCATATGAAAAAATCGTCAAAATCACTAATAACTAAAGAAATTAAAACTAAACAATTCTGAAGTATCACCTCACATTCATCAGATTGGCTAGTAAATGTCTGAGACAGGATTTGAACTCAGGTTTTCCTGACTCCCAGGTTCATTGTTCTATCCCTGTGCCACCTAGGTACCTCACATATGATCACAATCGTTACTGTTTTCCTATAGATTATATAGGTTTGGAGTTTGAAAACTATAAAGTTTCTATTTCTTAATCTTCATAGTGTAGCATGAGGGGTGGTGAGGTTGTTTATATGTTCAGCCATGATACGCAGAATTTTTTGTATAATTCTTTGTGTAATTTTGTGTAAATGAATGTGTAACATTACATTGATTTGTTTTAGGGAAGGTACTACATTTTCCCAATCCCATCATCATCTGCCTGCTAGACATCGCTACCCCCAGCCACCGTCTGATTCAGGTAAAAAAGTGAAAGATTAAAAGAGAATGAGCTTTAGTTATATTTTACATTTATTTGTTTTGGCTTTGAAATAATTGCCAAGAATAAGCATTTGTAAACAAATAGGAGTGGTCATTCTTTATCCTGAAAATAGTAGCTAATGTAGCTGGATTAAATAGCTCGTGTTTCATTTACTTTTTCATTTAATTAGAAAATCTGCAGTTTTTCAAATTGTTACTCTGCTTTTAATAATGCTAATACTTAGATTTATAAAAGTTCTTGTTTTCCTAAAAGAAAAAAATTGTTATCTTGTGATAAAATGTTTCCGTTTTGTTTTCGAAGGGGGAATTAGAAGGTCTACATCTATGTCTTATGTTGATGGCTTCATAGGAACATGGCCCAAAGAAAAAAGGTAAATAATAGAAGTTATTTTTAAATATAGCCACCAAGTAAATCTGTTAACCAGATTAGCTAATCCAAGTTTGTATTTAGTTCCTAAACTAAGGGAAGCATTAGACAAGCATGTACTTGTGTAAGGGATTAAATATGGCTAAATTTAGAAGCTTGGTGGGTAGGTTGCACCTCCTGGCATCTTCCGTGAGATCTCCGTAATTCTAAGAAGGTAGAAAGAAGAAAATGTTTTCTCCCTGAAAGGTTCATCCCAAATTATTTTATTATATTTGAAGCTGTTCTTGCATTATCGAAAAATTATATCTCATTTTTTTCTTTTTAAAGATCATCAGTGCATGGAGTTTCATTTGATATTTCTTTTGATAAAGAAAATAGTGTCCGGAGATCTACAACAAACAAAGGAATCACTCGATCTCTTAGTAATGAAGGTCTTACACTAAACAACAATCGTATGCCTAAACACATTAGGAAAAATTTGTCCTTCAAGCCGGTGAATGGAGAAGAGGAAACAGAAAGCATTGAAGAAGAAAATAATGCAGACTCTCAAAGTGACCTCAAATCTTGTGCACCCCATAGTATGAATGAACTAAATTCTAATGAAAATATTCATTATAAGCTTCCAAATGGAGCTTTGCAAAATAGGGTACCTCTAGATGAGTTTGGCAACCAGATTGAAACACCAAGCATTGAAGAAGCCTTACAAATAATTCATGATACTGACACATCTCCCTGTACCCTCCAGGCAGACCAAATCACAAATGGCTTCTTTCTCCATAGCCAGGAAATGAGTCTCCTTAATTCGGATTTCAAACTAAATCCATCTAGTCCTGACATCATAACTGACACGAAAGGTGCTCTGAGTCCTGTGACCGACACTACAGAGGTAGATACTGGAATTCACGTTCCTTCAGAAGATATTCCAGAAACGATGGATGAAGATTCTTCTTTGAGAGACTACACTGTGAGTATGGACTCAGACATGGAAGAGCCCTCCAAGTTTGTTCAGGATTATGATATGCGAGTTAACAACCACAGAGAAGCTTTAAGTCCTTGTCCAAGTACTATGAGCACCAGATCTCAACCAGGCAGCAGCGCTTCTTCTAGCTCAGGAGTTAAAATGACGAGCTTTGCTGAGCAGAAATTCAGAAAACTGAATCATACAGATGGCAGAAGTAGTGGGAGCAGTTCTCAGAAAACCACACCGGAAGGCTCCGAGCTCAATATTCCTCATGTTGTTTCTTGGGCCCAGATCCCTGAAGAAGCCCCGATTTCTCAAGGAAGAGATAGTACCCAGCTACTGGCTTCTGAGATGGTCCATCTGAGGATGAAACTGGAGGAAAAAAGGAGAGCTATAGAAGCGCAGAAGAAGAAGATGGAAGCAGCTTTCACCAAGCAGAGACAGAAAATGGGCAGAACGGCCTTCCTCACTGTCGTGAAAAAGAAAGGAGATGGAATATGCCCTCTTCGAGAAGAAGCAGCCGGTGCTGAGGATGAGAAGGTCTACACTGATCGAACCAAGGAATCACAGAAAGCAGATGTACGGTCTAGTAAGTCTGCAGCAGAAGTAATGAAAGACAGTATTGAGAACTCTCAAGGCAAATGGCTGAAGTCTCCAACCACACCTGTAGATCCTGAAAAGCAATGGAATTTGGCAAGCCCCTCTGAAGAGACTTTAAATGAAGGAGAAATTTTAGAATATACAAAATCCATTGAAAAGCTAAATTCATCTCTTCATTTTCTGCAACAAGAAATGCAACGTTTGTCGTTGCAACAAGAGATGTTAATGCAGATGAGGGAGCATCAGTCTTGGGTGATTTCACCTCCACAACCTTCTCCACAAAAACAGGTTAGAGAATTTAAATCTTCCAGGCAAACAGGAATGTCATCTCCAATTGTGCCATTCTCTTCAGACTCCCCTCGTCCAACTCATCCATCTCCACAGTCTTCTAACAGAAAGACCTCTTCTTTCCCTGTTAAAATTCAAAGGACTCCTAGACCAAATGAACTCAAAATAACACCTTTAAATCGCACCTTAACCCCACCTAGGTCTGTAGATAGCCTTCCTCGGTTGAGGAGATTCTCACCAAGTCAAGTTCCCATTCAGACCAGATCTTTTGTATGTTTTGGAGATGATGGAGAGCGTGTGTGTGAACCTCAGTTAAAGGAAGCTAAATCCACAGAAGAAGTGAAGGAGGAAGCAGAATCCAAAGGGGCTTTGGAACAGCATGTTCCCAAACTAGAGGAAAAGGAGCTCAAACCTGTGGAGTCATCAGTTTCTGAAGTATTGTCACAACCCATTACAGAGACGGTGTGTCTTACACCAAATGAAGATCAAATCAACCAACCCACTGTACCACCTCAGACTTCCACTTTGCCAGCTCCAGCTCCTAAAAATGTTAATTTAATTGAAGTTTCCCTCTCAGACTTGAAACCTCCTGATAAGGCTGATGTATCTGTTGAAAAATATGAAGGAGAAAGTGACAAAGAACAATTTGATGATGACCAGAAAGTGTGCTGTGGATTCTTTTTTAAGGTATGTAATTTAAGTTGTGCCGACATCTGCCAGATAATATATCAGATCTGAGGCTAAAATGTCCTCTTTGAATATAGGCATCAGTTTGCATGTTTACAAAATGCCCCCTGATTCTCCTCCCCCCTGTAAGTCCCCTGTAAAAAGCCTTTTAAAATTAAAATTTGTCACGTCTCTTAAAGAATTGCCGATTTGGGAAAGGGACTAGAAAATGCAAATCTTGCTTGTTGGATTTTGTCTGTAGCTGTCTTTTTTTAAACCCATTTCTTCTTTCGCACATTTACTTTAAATTTTTATTGAAATCTTTTGTTTTACATATCACTTTAATTTCCAAATATATCTTTCCCCCTCTCCTACTCAGAGAGCCGTCCCTTGTAATGGAGAATTATTTTAAAAAATGAAAAAGAATCAGTTCAGCAAAACTAATATCACGTCAACTTAGACTGACAGTATATGCAATTACATTTTTTAAAAGTTTGCCAAATTAATAAGACTATATAAAATATACCCATTTTCATGATGTATTAAGGTGTAGGGAAAATTACTTTATGTAACTGGAGTGAGGAAGGGAATACTCAGCAAATTATGGTTTCTCCTGGAAATCTAAAACAAGTGTCTTCTTCAGGCTTATGTTGTGGAACATATTCCTAAACTGGCCAGCAGAGGGCGGCCCTGCATTGGCCATCTAGGTGGCAGTATAGAAGAAGGCTTTGAACAGGCTTCTCAGAGGAACCTTGGGGAATTGCTACAAACCATCATGCCCAGAACAGAACAGAGTTGTGCATGCGTCTGACCCCACCTGAGTACCTCACAAAAATACTGCCACTCTGCCTTGAAATGTGGTTAGGTTATTAAGATCGCCTGTGTCTGCATTAGTGTTTGAACCACCACCATATGATGAAACATACTCCACTTGGGCGAATATTGAGCCTGGTCACACAAACAGCTCTTTTGCTAGAGCCTTGACTCCATGAACATCTCCATCCTCTACTTGGAAACTGGCTTTTTTTTAACCTGGGTGTGATAGACTTATGTTTATCACTCTTAAACTTTACCTTCAGCTCTCTTGTTCCAGACTGTTGATCATTATCTGTCCCTTCCAGACCTCATTTCCTTCATCTCTTTGCTGAACGATATTCTCTTGCAAGGACAGAGCCTGATGCCCTCCATTAGAGATGTTCTTTTAAGTTGATATGCATCTATTAATCAGCATTGGATTTGATTAGCCCCTTTAACTGTGTTCTCATCCAGTCCACATCTTTCCCATTTTTCACACTGATGTTATATTTTTAGCTTGTGAATAAATTATTCTATTAATACCCGATTATTTCATTTTTCCAAGTAATGTTAAATAATCTCAATGAATTCATTTTACATGTACTTCTATTTTATTTTTTTATCCAATATTTTATTTTTTCCACAATTATGTAAAAACAATCTTTAGCATTTTTTTAAGCATTTTTAGTTCTAAATTCTCTCCCTCCCCTCCTCATTCATTGAGAAGGCAAGCAGTATAATATGGATTATACATACGTGCATAGTTACGTAAAACACATTTCCATATTAGGTCGTGAAAGAAAACACAGAACAACCCCCGTCTCTGGGGAAAAAAAAACCCACAGGAAGATTAAAGTGAAATACCAAGTGAAAAAGTAAAAAAAAAGTATGCTTTTACCTGTATTCTAATTCCATCATTTCTTTCTCTGGAGATGGATAGGATTTTTCATCCTAAGTCCTTTGGGATTGTCTTGGATCATTGTGTTGCTGAGAATAGTTAAGTCATTAACAGTTGATCATCATACAATACTGCTCTTACTGTGTACACAATGTTCTGGTTCCACTTATTTCACTTTCCATCAGTTTGTGTAAGTCTTTCCAAGTTTTTCTGAGAGCATTTCTTAAAGTAAAATAGTATTCCATTACAATCATATACCACAACTTGTTCAGTCATTCCCCAATTGATGGACATCCTCATTTTCTAATTCTTTGCCACCACTAAAAGAGCTGCTGAAAATATTTTTTGTACTTGTACTTTCAATATTCACATACATTAAACTATGTAAGCATAGGTTCTGGTCCCATGTCTGCCATCTTCGTGGCTACATTATCCCAGATGAATTACTTCTCTGAGCCTCAGTTTCTCATCTATAAAAGAGGAGGATTGGACTAGATCACCTTAGTGGGCCCTTCTAATTCTAAATCTATAACCATATGAGCCAAAGAACTATTTTGAAATTCAGTATTACTAGATATGCTTTTATGGAAGTTTTATTTCTGTCTTGCAGCACCTTATACTGCCTAATGTGAAACATACCTAGTAGATTTGCATAAATTTTCCATAACAGCCTGTTGTGCAAATAGTTCGTATTTCCAGCTAGAAACACAGCCACTACTGAATATGAAATATTTGAAAATTAGAGTATAGTCACCTGAGGTTGTTCATCTGCTTTCTCCTAAATTTCCCTGTTATTAGGATGATCAAAAAGCAGAGAATGATATGGCAATGAAACGGGCAGCTCTGTTGGAGAAACGATTGAGGAGAGAAAGAGAGACTTTACTTCGAAAACAGCAGTTAGAAGCAGAATTAGAGCATAAGAAGGAAGAAACAAGGTAATTGAATTGTTTCCTATATTAAAATAGTATGTCTTATTCATTCGTATTCATTAATAGGATTTAAGCATTCTGGTATTATTAATTCTGTAGTATCCTATACATGTAGACAAATGTATTAATTTCTAAAATTTCAGAGCATCTTCAGACTGTATTTTCCCCTAAATGAAGTAGCATATTCTCATGAGGCTTAAAATATTTAAAAGTCTAATTGTATAGAAATGCATTTTTAAAGAAAATTAAGTTTCTATAATTGAGTGGTATCCTTTGTGAAATAAAAGTAATGGTTATTTCAGGAAAATTATTTGTAGACACAACTAAATTATTTGGAATGCTTCTGGTACCTAATAATTACTTTGGCTTGTTTCATATAAACTTACTCTTTCGTATAGTTATTGCTTTAAGCTGTGATCTGTAATATTAGGAATTTAACTGTGTTCGATTTCATAGGCGTAAAACTGAGGAAGAACGCCAGAAGAAAGAAGATGAAAGAGCACGTAGAGAATTTATTAGGCAAGAATATATGAGAAGAAAACAGCTGAAACTCATGGAAGATATGGATACAGTGATTAAGCCTCGCCCTCATGTAGCAAAACAAAAAAAGCAGCGGCCGAAATCTATTCACAGGGATCACATTGAATCTCCTAAGACACCAATCAAAGGTCCACCAGGTAGCCTCTTGTTAGAAAGAGTCTGTTCATATAAAAACACCAGCTTGGTTTGAGATACTAACTTGACCTTGCATCGATTAGCTTCTTGTGCTAAATTGACAAATCTACTTTAGAAATCTGCATGCATCTTAATTGGAAAGCCAAAATTAGCAGATGAAGGTGATGTTATGTCTGCATGCATATATATACCAACACAGATATGAATGTTAAAAACCCCCAATATAAACACTAACCTTTTGTGGTACTTTTGACACTGGTGAACTCTTAAATTTACTAACCCATTCTTGCACTTTTACTGTAAACTTAGGAATGTTTTGTAATTTGGGAAACATGAAATGGACAAGAAGGATTTCAGCATAATAAGAAATGGAAGGTAAAAAGTCCTTAAAAAGCTCCTTTAATGTAGAAACTAATTAAAGATCTTCATTTCTTGTATCTTGAATTAATATCTTTTCTCTTTCATTTCTGCATGGTTTCTTCTTATTCCCCCAAATCCGTATTTTCTTATGATCTAATATTTTGGAAAATTTGACAAGATTTTTTTAGTCTTTTTGAAAACTTAAGAAAATCCCCAGTACAATAATTGCATTCAACAAAATATTGTTGCTCATATGCACAAGAATTATGTATTGGTTACATTTGAGCCATTACTCGATAGATATCTCTGGAAAAAAATATCACATAAATACTTAATACTTTAACTATGAATGATTTAATAGGATTATAGATTTGAAGCCCAAAGGGAGGTTGAGGTCATTTGCTTTTCAGTTTCAGAAGCAGAGAGGTTAAGTGACTTGCCCAAGGTCACACGGCTAGTAAGTGCAAGGTTCCCTCCTTGTCATGAGGAGGTATCAGACTAGAACTTTAGTGGAGAAAATATTTAGTATTGCCTTAAAAAAGTTTCTATAATTAAAAAGCTTAATTTTTCTACCTGCCAATGAAAGATTTCTGAAGAAGCCTTATGACTTGCAGAGTTGGATTTCTTGGTTGTTTTTATTAAAATCTTTACAGGATTATTGTTTCATATGTCAGTTAAAGAGCTTGCCTTCCAAAAATAGCAAATTTTAGCAACAAATTAAGATTATACTTTCTTATCACGAGTATGCCAATAATGTGTTGTATATTCATGTTTAAAGGTTACAAAATTGACAAATTCTACATATATGCATGCAGCATATTACAGGTTAAGATGAATACCAAGTGAAAAAATACCGTAGAAGCTCACTCTCCATATGCTGGTGTTATCTAATGAACAGACTCTTTGCTTTTTTCCTGTGTAAAAATCTAACTTTGTTTTTATCCAGGGTCACGAATTTATCGTGTTTTTTCAGTCTCTAGCCTTTCTTTGGCATCACTGAACACAGGAGACAGTGAGAGCGTTCATTCAGGCAAGAGAACACCAAGGTAAAGCAGTAATAATTAACATTTTTATTGAAATTTTCTCGATTTGAATGTTACAGAATCTCTTATAATACCTCGTGCTCATTAACCTTTCATTTAAATCATATCCATAGTTTTACCTAAGACTAGCCTTTCTTTTCCTTAACTGGTCATAGATTGTAAATACTTTGCTGTTTGTGAAAACACTTACATGTATGAATTATCACTAACTAAAATTGTGCTAAATAAAATTCCAATGGGGAGCGAGTAAAGGAAAAGTGAAATGATTTAGGTTGGTAGTGCCAGTTATCTTTTGGGCTTACGGTCTCTTTAGAATAATGATGTTTTTTTGCTACTAATTTGTCAGTTTATTACCTGAATTCAGTTTTTACTATTGTTCCTCATAAAAATCCCCACCCCCCAAAAAGGAAGTAATTAGAGTTGGAAGGGACCCTAGAGGCCGTCTAATCCAGCCATTCCAAAAATGAGGATCCAATTTAGCCATGCCACACCCACACCCCAAAGGTCATAGAACCTCTAGTGAGGAGAAACCCACTGTCTTTTCCGTGTACCCTTTGCTTCTGTTTGTGCCCCTGGAGCCAGGCAGAACTAGTCTTATTCCACTTTCCTTTGACAACTGTTGAACTACTTTAGTACAACTATCTTCTCTTCCCCCCCCCCCACTCCAAGCTGAGTCTTTTCTTTTGTAGAGTACAGATCCTCAATTCCTTCAACCATGCTCAAAATGCATACTGATCATCTTTTATGAGAAGATAAAGGGACCCAAAGAACACTACTCCACTCTCTAGATTATTAATGCAAATTAAGTATTCTTTTAAAAGAATGCAAGAAGGGATTCCATATAAAAACAAATTAGAAAAAAAGATATGAAGAGGTAGAGGGGAACCCTGACCTAGGTCCCGTGGGGTAATAGAATGTAATACAGGGGAGAATGAAGAACCACTAAATGCTTAGTAATAGTAACAGCTATGAAGCTCTGTCTGAAGAAGGAGCTCTGGATCCTCTGCTCATCTTCTAGGAAATATATTTGGAGCCACAGGTGCCATCAGGTTGAGGAGTCATCAGATAAGGGCCAGAAGACAAAGAAATAGGTTATGGTTGGTGGACGATTTCCTGTTGAAAGTGACTGAGGACAATAGAGAGGTCTGCTATTTTTCTGATACATATATCTAGAATGTTACAGAGAACCTTCCCAAATTTGTTAAACCTGATGACTACCATTCGTTTCTGGTGGTTTCATATGGGCATAGGTGAGATTGCCAAAAGAAATCTAGAAGGTATTATTAAGGATTAGAAAGTCTCAGTCAAGAAATGGAAGACCTTAGGGCATAGGTTGTCTTTTTTTTTTTTTAAACAATTTGGAGATTTCCACCAGTAAATCTCAGGGAATGAGTTTATTTTCCTTTTCTGGCCGTGATCTTCCTTAGATAGCATTCTTTTAGTACAGAATAAATAATTCTACCCCACAGATAGAATTCCTTCCCATCTAGAAAGGAGCCCAGCGGCTCAGTGCCCATAGTTTACCTTGCTTATACTGCCCTTCTAGATGCAAGCTGATCTCAGCATCCTTCTTCCAGTCCTTATATTTCTTCTCAATCTTCTTTGCTTCTTGTTTAAAATTTCTTTCTCAGAAGACCATTTTTGCCTCCTTATTTCGCCCAAGATGCAGCCCATAGTGGAACTCATACCTCCATCAGTATGAGGGTACAGTTGGTGAATGGGATGTAGTTCTTCACCAGCACTTTGGTCTGTGCCAGCTCATTGTTAGACATGTTGTAGACCACATTGATGATCCTAGTTTGCAGTAACAATATCTGAGTCCCAAGAAAAGTTGTCCATATCCTTCCTTAATACTTAGTGCTTCTTGTTGCCACCCCAGATTTGTACTGTGTGAATGCAGTAAGACCCATTCTTGGTGTCTTTTAGCTCATTCTTAGGCCTCTTATGCAAGGGCTTCTTCTTGCCCCCAGCCTTGCAGCACTTGGGCCAATTGCCATAGAAAATATCCATAAATTGTACAATCTGCCATAAGTAGTATTTTCATTACTGTATATCAGAGGCTAGGACTTTAGATGAGAAAGAGGTAAACTTGAGAAATTAAGTGGTAAGAACATGGCATCTGAGAACAGGACTTATATTTCCGGACTGCTATTTAAAATAAAGGAATAATGGAGTATATCTGACAAAGGCTTGTAAAAATGTGTTTGTCCAGAGTCTTGAAAATCTAATCTAAAGAACTTTAAAACTGAAATGAAAGGAGAGGGAGGGAGGGAGGGAGAATGCCACCTAGATATATCCATCAAAATAAATAATGGTAGAATTACATAGTAGTAGTAGAAATATAGTAGAAATATTCAGATATACCATAGGAAATGAACATCTATAGGAGCAAGCAATAAAACCCATGGTCCAAGAGATATTCACAAATATACAAAGAACGGGTAGCAAGCAAAGTGAGCTAGAGATCCTAATACAGAGAAGCAAATTTAACCTTACAGGTATCACTGAGACTTGGTGGCATGAAACGTTTGATTAGATCTACAACCCTGGGACAGATTACCTTAATTAGAAGGAGCAGCATAAAGGGGAGGGGGAGAGGAAGCAATATTAAGAAGACATCTACTGGCATTTTCCCTGCCTTAAATCAGAGCAGCTAATAATTTCTTGAAATCTTAATGATAGTTTCATCCTTCAAAAGATAGAAGAATTAGTGACAGAAACTACTTTTCTAGATCTCTTTCTCACCCACAAAGAAGACACTGGTTGCTAAAGAAGGGATTAGGACAAAGGGGAAATGACCACCTCACCTTAGAATTCGTAATAAAAAAGAAAAGTTGGCCATATCCTGATATATGCCGCAGATTCTCAGAGGGAAGATTTCAAAGGGTTAAAAGAAAAGAATGGGGGCAGCTAGGTGGCGCAGTGAGTAGAGCACAAGCCCTGGAGTCTGGAGGACCTGAGTTCAAATTCGACCTCAAGACACTTGACACACTTACTAGCTGTGTGACCTTGGGCAAGTCACTTAACCCCAATTGCTCTGCCTTACCCCCTCCAAAAAAAAATAGCATCCTGTGGATTCTAGTTTTACAAGATAAGTCAACCCAGCAGACATGAGAAGCTCTGAAGGATGAAATTCAGAAGACACAAAGAGAAACAGTGAGGAGGAAAATGAGGTATTAGTATGAAGAGATTGTTATTTATGCACAAGGAAGTAAATTACCAACTTGGATTATTTTTTAAAGACATGATCAGAAAACAAAAGTAAGAGCAGCTAATTCTGGGAATACAGAAGCTCTAGAATATGGTTAGGCATGCTAAAGGTCATTTTGAGCTGAGGATGACAAGGAAAATGAAGAAGGATAAAAAGGGTATTTTTTAAAGCTATATTGGGGGAAGGATATCAAAGAAGAGATAATACTTGTAGTAAGTGTTGCAGTAATAACTCAGGATAGAGAACAAGAATTGCTGCTCCATTTTCCCTTCCAATGGGAAAGGATTTTGGTTTGGAAAGATCCTAACAAAAGTGGCGAAGGGAGAGTTGATGCACAGGTTAAGTAGGTAGACAGGAGTAAGCTGCCTTTGATGAATTCAAGTAACCAGGCCAAGATGTGCTGTATCTGCAGGTACTGGAGGAACTGGCAGATATGATTGCTTAGTCACTGTCAGTGCATGATTGTCTTAATTGACTTAGTTTTTCTTGCTTTCTAATTAGTGGGAGATGAGGGGGGAGAAAATTTGGAACTGGAAAAAAACTTGTGATACACCCACAGTCTATAAAAAATAGAAATTATACTATCTAGTTCACATTATCATCCTCTGTAATTTATCTCCTATTCATTTCCATTGAAATAGTCTTAGTTTAAGATGGACAAACTATTTTGTCTCTTTAGGTCAGAATCTGTAGAGGGCTTCTTATCTCCAAGTCGCTGTGGCAGCCGAAATGGTGAAAAAGACTGGGAAAATGCATCTACAACCTCTTCAGTAGCTTCTGGGACAGAGTATACAGGTGAGTTTGTGTGTTATTTTAGAGAAATAATTGAATTTGGAATATTTATTAGAATAAAGATGAATTTTTCTTTTAAAAAAATAGGCTCTTTGGATATCTTCTCCTTTCTTTCACCTGTACAGGACTCTCTGAAATTTAGGTTAAGTACAATGTAGAGGGCCAAAAAAAAATTTTTTACATATCTATCCAAATTTTTATTGTATAGGCCCACTTAGAACAGGACTTCTAAAAAATTGAACCAGAATATAAAACTCCTGTAGTTTTGATAAGAGCATACTGGGGATTCCATGTAGATCTCTCTTGAATTTATTGGGGGGTAGATAGGTGTAGAAAAGAAGTGGCCAATTTTAGAAATACAAAAATAGTTTAAAAGTAAAGAAAATTTAACAATTGCAGTTAGGTGAATATAAATAAAAAATGGATTTTTAAAAAGAGCAAAATATGTTTTCCACAGAATATACATACAAAAAATGGACATAAATTTAAGTTGAAACAGTGAACTAAAATGTAGTTCCAGCTAACACAAGAAAATAGGGAGTTCCAGTGGTAGTATCTGGCTGTGTCAAATTCAAACCAAAAACACTGAAAGATGATCACAAGGTAATTCTTTTCTACCTTTTAGACCAGTCCTTCTTGCCTCTGTATGTGGGTGTATCCCAGGGCTATATTCTTAACCCTCTCCTCTTCTTTCTTCATCCTTGGTTTCAGTGGTCTTATCAGTTTCCTTGGATTCAGTGGTCATTTCTGCACAAGTGACTCAAGTCTAACATCCAGCCCTTCTCTTTCTATTGTGATCTAGTCCCTCATCTGTATTTCCTGCTTGACATCTTCCCTGGATGTCCCACAGGCATCTCAAACTCAGTACGTACAAAGAAGAGCTCGTTATCTTTCCCTTTAAACCCAGCCCTCTTCCTAACTTAGTTCTGTTGAACGCGCTCCCATTCTTCTGGTCTGCAAGTTCTCGGCCTAAGAGCCATCCTCGGCTCTTCATTTACTACCCATCATGTGTAATCAGATACCAAGTCTTATCATGTCTCTCTTCCATACCTGCCTCTTCCTCTCTCATACCATAGCCTAGTCCAGGTCCTTGTCACCTTTCCCTTATACTGTTAGAATAATCTCTGAATTGTATCTCCCTGCTTTGGTCTATCCCCTCTCCAGTCCACCCTACACATAGCTGCCTAAAGGAACTTCCCAACGTACTTGTCTTACTAAGTTGTTAATCTGCTCAAGAAACTAGAGTGAGTCCCTATTAAAAGATTTAAAGCTCCAGCCTCTCTTTCAAGATAATACAGACAGGATGTCCCAGAAGTCTTAGTGCAGTTTTTAAGCTATTAAATTTAAGAAGAGGGCTGAGTTTAGGGGGAATATAATGAGTTCTGTTTTGTACGTGCTGAGTTTGAGATGCCTGGGAGACATCCGGGGGGAATGTCAAGCAGAAAGTTAGAGGTGAGGGACTAGAGCACTGGAGAGAGTTTAGGACCAGATGTTTAGATTTGAGAGTCATTTGTGTAGAGATGACAGTTGGATTGATGTAAACTGATCATATCGTTTAAGCTTTGGCTATTAAAGCTTAAAACTGCACCAAGACTTCTGGGGCACCTTTTATTGTTCCTTCCTTGTGCTATGTGTTCCAACCAAATTTAAATTGAGCGATTTAATATTCCTTGTTGCCATGTTCCATCTCCCATTCTATGCGTTTGCACAGGCTACCCTGCCTAGAATCCTCTCTCTCCTCACCTCTTCTTCTTGGAAGAAGGAACCCTAGCTCCCTTTAAGGCAAATTTAGGCTTGATATAAGCCAACAACCTCCCCTCCCAGCCCTTCTTCACAAGATCTTCCTCCCACGTTATTGTGTTTTTATTTTGCATATATGCTACAGTTACTTACTTGTCAACATATTGCATCCCACTTTAGGGATAAAAATCTCCCTAACAGCAGGAACTTGTCTCATTTTTGTATCTATGTCTCCAGTGCCTGCCACATAGTAGGTATTTAATAAATGCTTAGTGACTGATTATATAAAGTATACTGCTTTAAATATGGGCACTGAAGTATATAGCAAGTAATTTATAAAGCAGAAAATAGTATCTCAAAGGAAGCTAGAACATTAATAGTAGTGGACTGTTGAAAACTCTTTATACCAAAACTAGACGAAAAGAAAAAAAGACAAGTTATAGAATCTTGAGGAAACTAGAGGGCAAAGAATATGCTTTTTTTCCCTAAATGTACATTGAGCAGTCACAGATACTGATTAGTTCTAGGTGACAGACAAATTTGTCAAATATTGTTATGAAATTATTCATCAACAAACATTTGAAAACAGAAAAAAGGACTGGATGTTAAGATTTGAGCCATTTGTGTAGAGATGAAAATTGGATTCATGGAAGCTGATAAAATCGTTTAAGCTTTGACTATTAAAGCTTAAAAGGGCTGCTACGTGGCACAGTAGATGGAGCACTCATCTTACTGAATTCAAATCCAACCTCAGATGCTCATTAGCTGTATGACCCTGGGCAAGTCACTTAGCCCTGTTTGCCTCAGTTTCCTCGTCTGTAAAGTAAGCTGTAGAAGGAAATAGCAAACCATTCCATTATCTCTGCCAAGAAAACCCCAAATGGGGTCAGAATCAGATATGACTGAAACGACTGAACAATGACAGAATTAAAGCTCTTAAAACTTCACCAAGAACAGAAAAGAGGATTATATAAGAAATAGAATTTCTCTTAGTTAAGACACGCGCGTGCGCATACACACACACACACACACACACACGGTTAGCTTAATAAGATAGTAACAATGTTGCTCCCTTCATGTCACATTTTTTCTGTGCATTTAAAAAGGTGTTTTATAGAAGCCTGCTTTTTCATTTCTTTCACTATCCAGTAACCCTCCTTGTATCCTCTTTCCCCCGAGTTGAAGCCTTTTCCATTCCAATAAATATGCATAGTCAAGCAAAACAAATCAGCACATGCCATGGCTAAGAATGTATGTCTCATTTTGACCCTAAGTAAATCTAGAAAGGCAGAAATTTTAGATAATACATTTACTGCCATAACACCACAACACTTGCAGGAGATAATGCTGATGTGATCAAGATATGCAAGTCTGTATGAAAATGAAAAAATGCCTTCCTGAACAGTACCTGGCTAAAAAAGAATAACAGCATGAGTTATCTTCATATTGTACTTTATGTGCCCATATCTGTTGCATTTGATAAAATGGTAAAAGAAATTAGGAGAAAAGCTTGACAAGGTCCTTCAAACCAACTCAGGTACATAAGATTATTTCAGTGTGAAAATGGGCATAGGAGATGGTGAAAAATATGGTTTTGGGTAAAGAAATCAAAAATAGCTAAAGGTGTTAACAACTGCTCGTATACCCAAAAGCCTTAGATAGGCTAAGATATCCACATGGATGGATGGATGGTCAGACAGATATATAGATAACATGGGCATTTACTAAGTGATTAATATGTACCAGCACTGTGCTAGGTGCTGAGAATACTCATACAAGCCAAAAAAAAAAAAAGAGAGAGTCCTTTCCCTCAGGTAATTTTACTTATAATGGGGAAAGACAACATTTCAAAAGGAGGTGGATAGGAGAAGGGGGCACAGAAATATCTCTAGGATGAGAAAGCTGCTGTTGAAGGAATAGGAAAATTAACCCCAGACTCAAAGTATAAAGATCTGAAATCAACGTGGCAAACAATTACAGTAGCTCCAACAAGACGTATTCAAACAACTAATTGGTTGCTAAAAAATATGAATAGAATAAGGCAGGGCTGTCTAAAATGTGGCCCGCGGCCTGCAAACAAGCATAGAAATTTATATAAATGCTTTAGTGAACGAAGCTGAGCTATGGCAGAGTTCTCACTAAAATGGCAAATCAAAATATATTGTCTATTATTTCAATAAAAACCTAAGGTTGGACAACCTAAGGGAAAAGGCATTGAGAAGACTTACCAGTGTTTCCTCAGAAATGTGGTTTAACGAATTAAAAAGCACTTATTAAGTGCCTGCTATGTGCCAGGCACTGTGCTGGGTGCTGAGGATACAAATAAAAAATTGAGAACATCTGTTCCCCTCAAGGAGCTTATGTTCTGATAGATAGATAGATAGATAGATAGATAGATAGATAGATAGGCAGGCATGTACTGGGGGGGTGGTGACCAGGGGAAAGGGAGTTTGATCTGGTAAGAGAACAAGAATTATAGGTGCCATAGGGATAGTTGTTGAATGGCTGGACCACAATACTTTTTTTTGGGGGGGGGGGCAGGGCAGTTGAGGATAAGTGACTTGCACAAGGTCACACAGCTAGTACATGTGTCAAGTGTCTGAGGCCAAATTTGAACTCAGGTCCTCCTGACTCCAGGGCCGGTGCTCTACTCACTGCACAACCTAGCTGCCCCAGAATATTTTTAATGGTTCATTATCAGAATTGAACCTCTTTAATGGAGTACGCTAGCTATCTGTGCTTGGTTCTGTGATGTTTAACACTTTCATCAATGACTTAGATAAATGTTGTACTTATCAAATGTCTAGATGACACAAAACTGAGAAGGATGGCACATTGGACTTGAGCTTCCCCACTAGCCATCACCCTGTTTCCTCTGTTTTGTGGCTAAAGGTCTTCTACAGCTAGCACCTCAGTTTCTTTCCTCTCAATTGCTTCTTAACTCTCAGTCTACAGTATGGCTTTCAGCCTTGTCATTCAACTGAAATTACTCTCCTGGAGTTAATAGTGATCTCTTAACAGCCAGATGGAATGATCTTTTCTCCAGCCTCATCCTTCTAGCCTTTTGCAGCTTTCGGCATTGTGGGTCACCCTCTTTTCAGTAGACTCTTCTCTCCAGGTTTTTGTCATGTTGCTCTCTCATGGTTCTTCTCCTAGTTGTCTGACCTCTCTTCTGCCCCTCCTTCTCAGTCAGTTTTGCTGGATCTTCATCCAGGTCATGCCTGCCAGCTGTAGGTGCCCTCAAGGTTCTGTCCTGAGCCCTTTTCTCCTCTCTTTACCATTTTACTTAATCTCTTTAGCTCTTGTGGATTTAATTATCATCACAGTATAAATGATTCTCAGCTTATTTGGTTCTCTCCTAACCTGGCCTCACATCTACAGTTGCCTACTTGACATCTCATACTGGATGTCCCATGGTCATCTTAAATTCAGCGTGTCCAAAACTGAACTTACTATCTTTTCCCCAAAAACTCTTACCTTCTCTGTAACTGACTTCCCTATTACTCTCAAGGGTATTACCATCTTCCCAGGTACCCAGGCTTGAAACTTAGTTATCATTCTTGACTTCTTACTCTCTCTACCCTCCTATATCCAATCATTTGCCAATTCCTGTCAATTCCACCTTTGTAACATCTCCCATATATGTCACCTTCTGTCCTCTGACATTGCTGCTATCCTGGTACAAGCCCTTATCACCTCCCTCTTAGATTATTAGTAGTAGACTTCTGGTTGGTCTTCTTGCCTCAAGTCCCTCCAAACTAGTCTCTTTTCCATTCAGCTATCAAAGTCATCTTCCTAAAGCACAGGTCTGACCATATCACTTCCATAGTCAAAAAACTCCAGTGGCTTCCCATTGTCTTCAGGATTAAATGTAACATCTTCTGTTTGGCTTTTAAAGTCCTTTATAATTTGTCCCCTTCCTGCCTTTCTACCTTTTGTGTAACTTCCTTCAAAACAGTGACACTGGCTTCCTTTCTGTTCTAGAACAAGACACTCCATCTCCTGACTCTGCATTTTTGCTGGCTTTCCCCTCTAACTGGAACCGTCTCTTGCCTCATGCTCTGCCCCCTGTATCCTGGAACCCTTTCCCAGTCCTGCTTAATATTAATGCTTTCTCTTTGAGATTATCTCCAAATTACTCTTGTTTGTGTACAATTATTTGCATGTTGCCTCTCTCTTTAGATCGTGAGTTTGTTGAGGGCAAGGACTGTTTTTCCCCTTTCTTTGTATCCCTTGTGCTTAGCACAGTGCCTAGCCCATAGTGGTACTTAATGAATGATTGTTGACAAAGATCTTAACAGGCTAGAATATAGGGCCATGTGTGATAAGATGAAGTTAATGTAGATAAATGTAAAGTTTTACACTTGGGTTCAAAAAGTCAGCTTTACAGTTTCCTGTTGGGAGAGGCATGGCTAAATGTCAGTTAATCTAAAAAGACCTGGAGTTTTAGTAGCCTGCAGACTTAATTTTAGTCAGCAGTGTGATATGACAATCAACTCTTAGGCTTTTTAGAAGATTATGTTAGTAAGAGAAACATAATGCCCTCTAGAACTTGAAAAATGATGGTCCTTCTGTGCCTTGCCCTTGTCAGATCATATCTGGAATAAGAATATTGTGTTCCATTCTGGGTGCCATGTTTTAGGTAGGACATTGATAATCTGGAAACTGTCCAGAGGTGAGCATTTAATGTTGTGAAGAGCCATGTGTCCATTGTTTACGAGAATAAATTAAAGGAATTGGGAATGTTTAGCCTGGAAAAGGCAGGCTTAAGTGAATGGGAAAGGGGACATGCTAGTTGGCCTCTGATATTTGAAAGGCTATTACATAGATGAGAAAATAGACTTGTTTTGCTAGGAACACAAAGGGTTTAAATTCCAAGTGACAAATTGAAGTTTAATTTAAGGAAAAATGTTCTAACTCCTAGTGCTATACCAAGATGGAATGGCTTGTTTTGTAAGGGTAGGGAGCTTAATCTCTCCAGACACTGTCAGACAAAGGCTAGGGGACCACTGGTCACATGAGCTATAAAAGAGATTCTTGTGCCAGGGATGTGCTGACTGGCCCCTGAAGCCCTTGGAATTTTTTAAAATAATGGAAAATATAATTATTCCACTTGTATTTGAAAAAAAAGAGATAATGTATATGTCCAGTGATTGTGGAAAGGTTGAAATAATTGTGATATTTTAGTGTAACATAGAATATTATTAAACTTAGAAAATATGACAAATATAAAAAAAATAACAAAAGTAATGGAAGACAGTTTGATTCAAAATGGGGTGGGGGAAGGAGAGTAGAATTAGGAGAACATATAGTATCCTAGCATTAGAGATTTAGATTTGAAAGAGACAGTGCAGATCATCTTAGTCCAGCCCCCCTCATTTTGCAGATGAAGAAGCTGAAGACCAGAGAAGTTAGGCCACATAAGTGTTAAGGGGCAAAGCTAGAATTTATATTCATATTGATTATATTTTTAAACAGTCAAAACATACTTAAATCACAGGAGAAAAAAAGAGATAAGAAAGGAACAAAGAAAAATGTTACCATTTTGTAACTTTTAAAAAAAATCGTATCATGAGTAGTTTGGGGCTTAAGGGGTTTTTTTGAAAGTCTATCCTTAAGTATAATCCTGAATGAAAAAAAAATGGACATTTAATGAATTGAAAGACTTTCAGATTTTTGTGCTAAAAGCTTCAGAACTTAAGGGAAACTTTGACATATAACATCCAGGAGAAATACAAGGTAAACATTAAAGACCATATATGTGATAATATTAGCAGTATTCTTATGATTGTCATCATTATTTGGATAGTTTGAAAAAAGGCTTGGGCTGAACTGAGTATGGTGGTGTGATTCTAAAAATATAAAACTGTAGGAAGACGTTAAAAGGAGTAAGTATCTCATACAAATGAGGCATAAAAGGAAAAATTGTATAAAAACCTATGCAGAAAATCGGGAGAAAACTTTCATAGGCAGCCTCCCAGACAGGGAATGACTGGGTGGAAATACTGCTGCGGCAAAAGAAGTGATGAGCTGCTTAATTAGAAAACCAGGGAAAGACTGAGACACGTGAATGGAGATGCTTCCACCACAGAGAAGCAGGTGACAGGCAGAAGGAGGCATAGTATGGGCTTGCACATATGTTTATGAATATATATGTGTATGCTTATATACACATACACATGTCCATGCGTAGTCTTCTTTAGGGTGGAAGGGAGGGAGGTGAAAAAAAAATAAAGTAAAAATGGCACAGCGGAGAACAAAAGAAAACCAACAAGGAAGCAGAGAAAAAGTTGGGCAGCTTTGAAAACAATGTGTAGTGTAGTAGTTATTATATAGGTTTTCTTGAAATGGAAATTTATTGTTTTATA
Source organism: Phalanger gymnotis (assembly GCA_028646595.1). NCBI lineage: Eukaryota > Metazoa > Chordata > Mammalia > Diprotodontia > Phalangeridae > Phalanger > Phalanger gymnotis. The sequence continues at coordinate 258,768,968 of CM053626.1, read as the reverse complement.
TTGAATCTTCTCTTATGGTCTGCTGTGTATGTGGCAATGTTTTTTTTTTTCTTTTAAGTTTAAAATTTTAAAAAATAACCAAAATGTATATTCTTCATTTTGTTTATTTGGTTGCTGGTATTTGATAATATCATGAGGTTTATGATTTATTTTTTAATGAAAGACATAAACAACCAAGACGTGAACTACCCATGTTTGAGTGGAGCTTTCAGAGTCTCAGATGAGCCCCTGGAGGTGACTCAACAGTGGGGTGATACCTTGGATGGGGATTGTGTTGCATTCATTAACTTCAGAAATGTATTCAAAGCTTCAGGAGTTCCTAACATAGAATGTAACCCTGACACTCACTAACATAATGGCACTTGTGCCACTTTAATAATAGTGGCTATTCTGATGTGAAAAAACTATCACAACGGAGATTTTTAAATTTGTTAAAACGTCTTTTCCATAGGACCAAAGCTCTTCAAAGAGCCCAGTGCAAAATCCAATAAGCATATAATACAAAATGCACTAGCTCATTGCTGCTTGGCTGGAAAAGTAAATGAAGGTCAGAAGAAAAAAATACTGGAGGTAAGATATGTTTTTAATTGCAATGATTCTTTTTAAAGCGACGAGTGATTAAATTATGAAATACTCTATTAGATTAAGTTCTCTTGGAATCAGAAGTAGTCAGGTGGCAAAGTGGAGAGAACACTGGGGCTGGACTCAGGAAGAGTTCAGTTCTTGCTTCCAACACCTTCTGAGCGAGTCACTTTTCTCTGCCTCTGTTTTTTCAGCTGCAGAATGGGGGTAATAGAATTGCGTCTACCCTCCCCACCCCGAGTTGATTTGAGAATCAAATGACATAATATGTGTCAAGTGCTTTGCAAATATTAAAGTAGTACTTCAAAGGCAACTGTAAAGGATTTATAGTTGTACATCTTAATTAGAAAATTGAATCAGAGTTCAGTTAAAATGAAATTCTTGAAAACTAGAAGATGCATCTAAGTTTAGAGGGGCTCACCAATAGAAGGTTGGGCCCCAAGTGATAGGCTTTGGGGCCCATAGTAATTCATGAAGACTGCTTTTCAAGGTGTAGGAGGGTTGTAATCAGTGTTAGTGAAAAGAACAGCCACACAGACAGAATCGCAGATTTTCCTGCAGGTACAAAATGTTTCTTTAGAGAGCATAACTTTCTCTTCTGAAATTAAGCTATAGCCAACTACAAGGAGGGAAAAGTTAGTAGCAAAGGGAAGAGATGTTTTGGATAAGCACGTTATTGCAAAATTTCCTGTGATACTGTAATATTTACATGGAACAAATAGGATTTTCATTTAAAGTATCCATGTCTCTAATTAGTGTTTATTTCAGATTTTACATGATGTAACATGTTACATGGTGTCCTTTTTACAAATAGGCCTTATTCGTACTGCATATTTTTTAGAGTGTAAGTACTGACTCAGAACATAGCTGTGTTTACTCACCAAATATGTGTTGTGTTTTTTGTTTTTCTTCTAAAGGAAATGGAGAAGTCCGATGCGAACAACTTCTTAATCTTGTTCCGGGATTCAGGCTGCCAGTTTAGGTCTTTATATACCTACTGCCCAGAAACAGAAGAAATCAATAAACTGGCTGGGATTGGCCCTAAATCTATCACGAAAAAAATGATAGAAGGGCTTTATAAATATAACTCTGATAGAAAGCAATTTAGCCACATACCTGCTAAGACCATGTCTGCCAGTGTGGATGCAATTACCATTCACAGTCATTTGTGGCAGTCAAAGAGACCAGTAACACCTAAGAAACTTTTAACCACTAAGGCATAGTAGTTGGGGAAAATATTTGCTTCAGAACACTTGTGATCTATTTGCACTTCATCTTCTTGCCTATCAAAGTTTTTGGTTGCCAACAAGACTTTTATTACTTAAAACTGGACACTAAGCTCTGTTGATGTCATGCACAACTGGAATGTAAAACGCAGTATTTGGGAGTTGAGAAGATTGTCGCTTTGGTGATAATTTAAAGTGATCATGGGATTGTACTGATTCACATTTGGAGATGTGTATGTAGTAATAGAGGGGACAGCTGCACGAGATAAGGTTTGATACACAAGCACTGAATGTTCTTCTGTAGTAGCTGGCCTTAAGGTTGAAAATATGGTTGAAATTATGGATTTTTGTGTTTGTTACATTTTTTACCTTTTTATGTATGTACTTGTCTTCAAATGGTTTATTTTGCTAATTTTTCCTCTACTAAAGAAACTTTAGTCTTATTCTTAAACTCCATTGAATTTTGTTAATATGTGGAGACTGAGATTAAATGAAACACATCTTAAGAGGTAACTCGCAACTTTCTTAATGATGCTGCGAAAAAAACACTAGATTTCATTTTGCAAAAATCCTCAAATGTTAATGATGTCAAAGCAGTTTCAAAAGCTGTTACACTAAGTATTTACAGTCTGTATTTATTATTCACACAAGTATTAACATTTCTTTAGAAAAAGGAGGAAATGTTTTTATAGAGCTGCTAAGGTTTGTCTTTTCGGGGTTAGTGAGTAACTGTAAAGAATTAAATCTATGTATGCTGTGTCCACATCAGCTCTGCCCAACTCAGAATGATGTAGATTTTCTTTTAGCAGAAAACTATCTCACTTGTAAAGTAAATCACTTTATAATCTTGCAGAAATGATTGACATTTTGAGAATAGTCTTTCCATCTGAATGAAGAAAGATGTCTGGCCATCTGTTATTTTCAAGAGCTTTTTTCATTATATTTATAAGCAGTATAAAAACTATATTTAGAAATCTTTTTAAACAATATGTACAAAGGGCTGCATTTTTATTTCAAAACAGTGTCTAATTCTGTTTTATCTTTGCTTAGCTTGGACATTCTTACATTTTAAATTCTTTTCAAATAGATTTAGATTAAGTACAAACTTGAAACCCTCCTCTATATGATCTTTGGTTTCTTTAACAATGCCTACCAGAGCGTTAGTTGGGGAAAAAAATTCATTCTCAGGAAAGGACTTGAATGATTATGTGACCCTGTCATGTTCAGTGTTGTGACAAATGTGTCAAACTGAGAGAAAAGGGCAGGATTGTGCCATCACTGAGAGGCATCGTGCGTTTTCTTTCATGGGAAGTAGAGACTAAAAAGAAACATTTCTCTCGTTGATTTGCTTAAAGATAATGTTGCATATGATGTACTTTATTTACTTAGAAAAAAAAAAAGGATAGGAATGAGATGTCCTTGAACCATACTTTTTTAATTATTATAAGGCCTTAGGCATCAATGCATCTGAGTTATCAATGTTTTCTCAGAAGTGCTGTCAATATTTTACTGTAATTTATGTTCTTATATTTATGTATATTTGTTAAAACTGTAAAAAAGAAATCCATAGAATTTCCAATACCTGTGCAAAATGTACGTGTAACTCAAAACTACTTGTGATCTACTGTTTGCATGTAAGAGACCAGGATATGTAACTCATATTTTAAACATAAACATACTGTGTATATAATATATAAATATTAAAAAGATGGGGGAGGGTTGCACATTTTGCCTGTTAGACAACAATGTCTGTTATTATAATGAAATGATTTTAAATAAACAGTTCAGAAAGATCATAGCAAAAAAAAATTAAATCAGAATATGATAAATATTAGGCATCCTTTATTTATTGAGAATTAAGAAGCTAATTATTACATTTGCTTTTTACAATTGATAAATGATTCCATCTCCTTATAAAGTTTGCCTAAATATTTTCTAAAGAAAAAATTCGATCCTTAATTTCAGAAGGAACCCTTCAAATAATTGATATCACATGTGACACAGTGTATCCTGGAGTCTAGTTGTCTAACAGTTGAACTGTAACTTGTGCAATGTCTAAAGGCAGAATGTGAATATTCTCACAAGTTCATTGCTCTCAGTATAAAATTTTACTTTATTGATACAGGAAGAGTTTGGGGCTTTTCCTTTTTAAGACTGCAAATTTTCTAATTATGGTATGGCTTTACTTGGAGCCATGTGAAAAAAATTTTTTTTTAAGGAAAATGATGCTTTTTGTAAAGACTAGGATTTGTCATTGACCTTGTTGAAACACACTGGTGCTTTCATCAGCATAGGTCAAATTACTATTATGCCTACGATCGGTATGGTTAAATCTGCCAAACAATTGTCTTAGTTACCAATGCAAAAACGTCTAATTCTAACTGTTATTGCAGCTATGGAAAATTTTCAGTTCCCCTTGGTTTGTTTGGGTTTTGATTTTAGTACAACTGACTGTTATAGCTTTTCTTGTTTGGCTGTTTAAAGCCAAAATCAGGTAATTTAATAATGGTTTCATGGGCACTGTTGAGCAATGTACAGTGTATGGTGTGCTTATCTATCCACTTGGAGCGTTATTTCCAACTTTTTTTCAGATGCTGTGCTGTAAAATATTGTCATTGTTCATTTCCTGGTATATTGTATTTTTCCCCCTTTCATTTGAATAAAAGCATGGCACCAAATGATTCATTATTTGTCTCCAGTTTAAAAGGGGTGGGTATCCTTTCTGTGATCTGAACTTGTACATTTTTGCAAATCAGTTTGCTCAAAAAAATTGAATTCTGTGTTTCCTTCATGGTCACATATACTTAAAAGGCTAAGTATTCAAATTCTTCATAAGGAAATACCTCTTAGTAATGTAAAAAAAATATGTACTGGAGTAGTTTGACTTAATTTGAACAATGCTATATAAAATGTTCAGGTCTAATGTTATTACATTCACTTTTCCATCAATCTGTTTCCTTTAGCTGTGGTCTTAGATTAAATAGTGACAGAATTAGAACTTATGACATTAACAAATAACCAGGGTATCAGACCTATTCCAGAGTACATCTACCAGCCAAGGAAAGTGGATTCTTGAAATGTTTATCCCACAGTCTTATAGTCAGTTTTTCTGATTCAGGTCCTATGGATTATAAGGACTTGTAGTCACAATTTTAAACACATTTAGTGTACAATTTTTATCCTTCAGATCATTGGTTTTATAGAGTTCTGGGGATATGAAAGTTTGTTTCAGCCCCTTTCTTTTAAAGATGAGGAAACAAAGGACTCAAAAAACAGGTGAAGTGATTTGCCCAGGGTCATGCCAGAGTGGTGTGCGCTTTTCCCTTAACACAAGCGGTTACTAAGCACTTAACTGTGCCAAGCTCTGTGTGTGCTGGGAAGACTGCCATGAGATAACCCCTGCCTTCAATGGGCTTAAATTCTGTTTGAGGGAAACAAAAGGGTCTTTCCTGATTTCTCCATCTGTTGGTCCATTCTCCTTCCCCCAAAACCAAATTATCTTGTATTAGTTTTGTGTTGTCTTTTGGACTTACAAAATTAATAGAAGATAATTGGTGAGGAGAAAGAAATGGAATAGCAATGGGAACAGGAAAGGCCTCCTATAGAAAGTGAGGCTTGAACTGAGCTCTGAAGGAATCTAGAGATTTTAAGAGGTAGTGTATATTCTAGGTGAGTGTTTTTGAAATAAAGGGGGCAGGGAGAGCAAAGGTGCAGAGATGCTAGAGTATTGATTGGTTAGAGGAATAACAAAGCACCCAATCTGGCTGGACCAGAGAGGTTATGAAAGTGAATAATGTAATGTATAAGGTCAGAAAAGTAAGTTGGAGCCATCTGGCAAAGGGCTTTAAATTTCAGAGAGTTTGTATTTAATCCTAAAGGTAGTTAGAAGCCACTGGAATTTTTAGTTAAAGCAGTGTTGTTTGCTAGAGCTGTGCTTGAAGAAAATAACTTTTGTGGCCATGGCAGAAGGAAAGACTTGAGGCAGAGAGACCAATCAGGAGGCTCTTGATAGGACCTGAGCTGGGCTGTTGACTATGAGAGCAGAGAGGAATATGGAGATGAGAAGATACTTTGGAATTAGAATGAACAAAACTTGGCGCAACGGATTGGAAATACAGATTGAGGCAGAGTGAGTGGTCGAGGATAAATCTCAGCACTCCAGGAAACTCGTCAAGCCAAGACTAAGTTATTGAGAAAGTGCCATCTGAATTGTTAAAAGGAAATTGCTCCTTGGAAGCTTCCTACATGCCATGAACATAGATCCAGTCAAAAAAATATACATAAAAGGTGTGTTGTGTGTGTGCATGTACGTACATATATGCATGCTTTAAATGCAAAGACATCATACGAATGCAAACTTTACTAAATGTGTAATCTTTAAAGCTTTCATAGATCCCACATCACCCTTTTTTCAGAGGTAGGTGGGTCACACTATTCTTTCAGCCCAATGTGTAATCTCAGCTTTGTTTTTGCAACTTCTTCCCATCTATTACAAAAGAATCATGGTCCATAAAAACATGAGAGAGATAACTGACTCTTCAGCTCAAGTTTCATTGATATCCTCACTTAGGAAATTAAATAGGAAAAATGAGGCACAAAAAGCCTGAGCCCAGGCTCAGGGATCTAAAGTCAAACTCAAGTATGTGTGGTTCATGCCCTCTTCTGTGGTCTTCCGCAGTACTTAATGTTTCTCCTGATCACTTCTTTTCCCTTTCCAACACCTATGAACATGGATATTAGACAATTTCTTTTCTCAGATGGCTTCCATGTTCTCCATGTTTTCTATTTGAGAGAACTGATTCACTTTTACTTTAAATTTTGTTATGTCTCAAATTCCCTCCCTCTGCCTTCTCCTCCACTCACTGAGAAGACAAAAAAGACTGAAATTCATGCAAAACATTTTCACATTAGCCATGTTGCCCACTCTCCCACCTCCCCCCCAAAAAGCTTCAGTCTGCACTAAAGAGTTCATCAGTTCTCTTTCTCAGGAGGTGATAGCAATTTTCATCCTAAGTCCTTTGGAATTGTCATAGATCATTGTATCGATCAGAATAGCTAAGTCATTCACAATTGATGTACAACATTACTGTTAATGGATACAGTGTTCTACTTATGCTCACTTCTCTTTGCATCAGCTTGTGGAAGTCTTCCCAGGTTTTTCTGAAGTCATCCCCTTTGTTGTTTCTTATAACACAATAATACTCCCTCACAATCATATACCACAACTAGTTTAGCCATTTCCTAACGGATGGACATTCTCTTCAATTTCCATTTTTTTTTTGCCACCATAAAAAGAGCTGCTGTGTTTTTCCTTTTCTTTTTATTTGATCTCTTTGAAACCCATTCACTCTCAAAACTTCAGTTAGCTTTCCTATGTGTTTGACTCCCAGATCTTCATGTCCAGTTTTGAAACTCCCCTGCTCTATGACAAACTCATCATAGTTTTTGCAAATTAGTGAGTTTTACAGGTTTATAGATAGGAAATAATATGAATACATTGATATGACCACAAGCATGTTACTTTCCTTTTAAAATTAATATTGGGGAACTTATGAGTCACATGATCAACAAGATGGAGAACTAGACATTTTCTCTGATTTTCACAATCTCTCAAACACTTCTCCAAAACAGGTATTATGCGTGAGAGATAAAGTAATTCCAGCTATCTGGAGACTCTTACGATACTTAAAAACCATAAGAAGGTAAAAAAAGGTAACAGCAAAGAAAGTTAATCCCCAATCCTTAACACACATAGGCAGAGCTGCAGAAACCAGTGCATGGTCTCAGAAAGCAATTCTACTCACCCATTTTCCAGTGCTTTGGAAAAACAAAAGGCAGAAGCTTGCTCTGTCTGGGACTGCAGAGCTCTGTGATGTAACAATACTGAAGAACTGAGAGAACTGAAGCAGAGCACTGGAGTGTGCATGATGCCTGAATCAAAGTGCCCTGCATGAAGCTGGGACCAGTTTTTCCCCCAAAAGTCACTGAGGGCAGAGACAGAAGCTGGTCAATTGTGAATTGTCCAGTTTGGGAAGAGACTAAGACAGCTTTGAAGTCTAGCCCCCAGGGAAACTTCACCTCAATCAAAGGGGAAGAAGTCAAATAGTAATAAATGAGATACAGGAAAAGAAACTGAAATTACCAAAGATCTCAGAGGAAGAAAATTCAAACAATAGCATATAAATCAACAGAAAATAATAATATAAGAAAATATGGCCTCTAGGTCATCTGAGGTCAGACATCTATGAATAAATATTACAAGAAAAAATGAATCAAAACCCGTTAAGGCAAAGGGCCCTATGGATTCCCAAGAAAGCATGGAACCATAGAAGGATGTTACTGATTGCTTTAAAAGAGAAATAAAAATTATAAAAGCAGAATTTATGGCTTGCACAGCAGAAATAATTCTCAGAAGAGAAAGGCTTGAATCCACAGTGTCTTACCAAAGAAACAAAAGGGAAAATAACTGGAGATGTGAATACATGGAAGTAAAGGACAATCTATAAAAAGAGAAGCAAAAAAAAAAAAACTAAACCCCAAAACGTTAAAAGAAAAGATAACATGAATAAAAACAAAACATTGTTCTTGAAGAGAAGATGCATAGAGATAACATTGGCATTATAAGTCTCCTAGGAGAATGCATATCAAAAAACCTGAACACCATAATGCAAGAAATAATACTGTCAAGAAAACTGCCTAGACCTTCTGAACGCAGAAAACAGGGTGCCAGTCAAAAGAACTCAGAAATAGCATCTCTAGAGAGGAAAAAAAAAAAAGCAAACAATCATGTTGCAAACTCCAAAAAAATATAGTGGTTAAACTTAACAATTCCAATGACAACAAATTCTTCAAGTAACCAGGACAAACACTTCAAATATAAAGGAAAGGAAATTTGAATAACAAGACTATTCTGCTATTCCGTCCCACTAAACAAGAGGAAATAGAATAATGTGTTCCAAAAAGCAAAGGAGCTCAAGATGCAACCATATTGACCTGCCCCTCAAGCCTGAGCCTAACCATTAATGAAAGATGGACATTCAGTTAAAAAGAGGCATTCACAGAATTAGAAAGAAAATCAGAACTGAACGAATTATTTGCTTTTCTGAAACCCCAGACAATAGAAATACAAGAAGTTAAAAAAAAATGTAGCCAACTGAACAGCAGATGCACCAGTAAGAGTTTTCTTTCTAAAACTACACAAGAAAACAGGAGTGAAAGCAGAAGTCAGTAGAAGTGATGGTGGAGAGACAGACCTGACATATCATTGACTAACCTCATATCACTGCCTACAGGTGAATCATTTTTTTTATGGAACTTAATTACAGAATGGGAGGGTGCATATAAGGTGAGGGGAAAGAAGAAGACACAGGAAAATATGTGTTGTGCCCTAATCAAGTCAAAAGTTTAACAATTAAGGGGAAATAACTTCTGTAGTCTTTTAGGAAGAAGAGAACCTAAAGGAGAATGTACACAGAGGCAAAGTTGATACAAGGGGAAAGAAAAGAGGGAATCTCATTTCAGTAATGGGAGGAGGTACCATTGACAAGTGTGCCCATGGGGAAGCAATATTCTATAAAAGGAAATGGAGATCTTAAAATGGGTATAATGGGTATTTGGTGCTTACAAAAAGCACTCATTCTGCTTCAGGACAAATCAGCTTCCAGGGGCAACACCAAGTCAAGGTGTGGACTCTCCCATGGAGTGCCAGAGAGAAAATTTCATGGCAAATGGGGAAAAACTGGCCTTGGGCAGGACAAAGGGCAAATAAACTACACAATCAAGGACAAATGAAAATTCCTACCATTGGGCAAAATCCCCTCTATCACATACAGAAATATTTCTAAGAATGAGGCATAACAGAAAAGGGAGCCCGTTGGGCAAAATCTATAAGGCAATAAATAACAAAAACTTTAGTGAATGGAGCCCAAAATTGGTACTTTAGAGGGTAACATTCCATGAGGAATACAAAGACCAAAGAAAGGTTAATTAAGTATAATGGCCATAAAATAAGCAATAAAAATCTGAAATAGGCAGAAATGGAAGAGAAAACTAGAAAATGAAGGAAAGAAATCCTTTTTTAGAAAAAGCCACAGAAAATGCACTTTTAAAAACTAATCAAATAAGTTATAGGCTACAAAATAAACCCTTAAAAATCAATGACATTTTTACATAACAATAACAATATAGGGGGCAATAATAAAAAAAGAAATCCCACTCTAAATAACTTCAAAATGGATTGAGCATGAAAGCATGGAAAGCGCATGAAAGACTTCTATAGATTCAATTACAAAGTGCTCTGAAGAAATAAAGAACTTAAATAATTTGAGGAAAATTCAGTGCTCATGGCTGGACCATGTCAATGCAGGTATAACAAAAATGATAATACCACTAAAGTTAATTTGTAGTTTTAATACTATACCGATGAAATTATGAAAGGGATACTTTACAGAACTTGATAAAATAACAAAATTCATAGGAATATCAGGACCATTTTATTATCTCCAATACTTTCTTGCATTTGAGAAAAATACAGGCAATTTTATCCTCTTGTGATTATTATTTCTCAAAATATTTTCAATTACTTTCTTTTTAATTTCTTCAGGGTTTGCAGTTTTGTCTCATTTAAGAAACTTTGAACGGAGTAATCTGATACAAAGCAAGACCAACACAGGAGCCTTTCTTTCCTTGAAAACACTCTCCATTTCCAAAACAGAATTCATTATCTTCTTGCCCAAATCTTTCCCTCTACCAAACATCTCTATTCATTAAAGGAACCACCATTTTCCCAATCTTCTAGGTTCGAAACTTTGGCATTATCATAAGCTTCTTGCCCTCCCTCACCCCACATGCCTAATCACTTGCTGAATCTTGCCATTCCTACTACACATCTCTCATTTTTTAAATCTGACCCCTTCCTTCTTTCAACGACTATTTTAATTCCAGTCCTCAGTAACTTTTTATCTGGACTGCTGCAGTGGCCTCCTAACTAGAATCACTATCTCAAGTCTCTTCTCTTTCTAATTTACCTACTTAAGCAATTTTCTTTAAGTTCAAAATTGACCAGGTCTCTCTCCCACTCAATAAACTCCAGTGGTTTCCTATATCCACTAGGGTAAAACTAAAAGTTAATTGGCTTTTAAAGATATTCACGAGCTGTTCCTAACCTATCTTTCCAGACTCGTTAAACTTATAAACCTATTCCTGGTCCCACCAAAGTGGCCTCCTCTAGGTACTCTTTCCTTCTTTCATTCTTTTGAACTGGTCATCCCTCATAGCTGGTATGCATTCCTTTCCCCATTTCCATCTCATAGAATCCCCCAGTCCTTCAAGATTCAGCTTAAGCACTGCCTCCTATATAAAGCCTTACTGATCCACTCCCACCCTCAACAAACTGCTAGTGTCCCCCCTGCCTAACAACTTCATACTTAACTATATTTGTATTTATATTAAATATAATTTATGTTAAATATATTTCATATTAAATTACATTTCCATTAAATAAAATATATAAAAACATTTCATTTGTATTCATATTTATTTGCATTTATTCTGCACACATTTATTCTTTATAAACTTAACTGCGTACACATTGTATCTCCCAGTAGTAAGCTCCCTGAGAGTAGGGATCCATTTTTAGTCTTTGCATGCCATGCCTAGCACAGTGCCAGGTACATAGTGGAAATGTAATAAACTTTGGTTGATTTTTATCACTAAGCCCCACCTAAAGCCCCCCCAAATAGCCAGGAGAAGGGGAATCTGATTTGGATCTATGTCTTAGCAGCACGATGTGATGGAAACAGGATTGGTCTTGTGGTCAGAAGATTCAGGTGGAAATCCAACACTAGCCGTTTTATCTCCAGCACTAATCTCACTGAGCCCATTTTCTCATCTGTAAGATGGGGAGAACGATGATACTTTTGTTATCTAGCTCATAGGGTTATAGCGAAGCTCAATGAAACAATCTACACAAGTACCATGTCATTACACTGTTATTATCTGTATGTGGCAGCTGTCCACAGGGCTTCCATATGAGTCATCACCCTGGGCTTAGTCTGCCTAACCCAGGCAGTGTCCTTCCCCATCATGTCTTGTGTTTAGTACTGAGACTTTCTGAAATAGTGGACTATTTGAACCATTCTGCAACGAGAGCCGTGTGGGAAAGCAGGGCAGATTTGGAGTCAGGGGACTTGGGTCCAGGCAATCAAGTGGGGTGGCTTGCAGAGCAAAAGCCTGGTCGCTGCCCTTGAGAAGCCCCTGTGCTAATAGGGGAGATGCCATGCAAACAACTCTGTACCTGCAAGACACCTCACCTTGTGACTTTGGGCTACGCACAATGTCTCTGGGCCACAGCTTCCTCTTCTGTAAGCTGGTGGACTCCTTGACTTCTAAGGGCCCACCTAGCTCGAAATCGGTGGTCCTATGGTCCTGTTTCTTGGCAGCATGGGAGCCCATTCAAAGTGGTCACTAACCAAGATGGGAAGGTCTTCCCTTCAAAACACAGAGCCAGGGAGACAATGTCTGAAGGATCAGGCCCTTACAACTCACTCTTCCACCTTAGGAATTTAATTCACTTTAACAAGCATTTATTAAGCACCTTTCATATGCTAGGGATTCTGCTGGGTTAGGGACTGACAATACAAATAAAAAGAATGAACCTATTTCTCTTCTCAGCTAGTTTACATTTTAGGAAGGGAAGAGAATAAGCATTTATACAGTGCTTACTATATGCCAGATACTTTTCAAATATTCTCTTATTTGATCCCCACAGTAACCCCTCAAAGGTGGATGCTATTACTATCTCCATTTTACAGTTGAGGAAACTGAGGCAAACAGTTATATAACTTACCCAGGATCCCAAAACTAGTATGTGAGGTTAGATTTGAGCTTGAGTCTTCCTGGCTTCAAGCCCAGCATTCTACCTAATATACTGCTTCACCACTTTAGTCTACTAAGGGGAAGCAATAGATATATTTTACATATATCTATGTATGTAGATATATAAATATAAATGTAAAATATAGAGGGAATAAATAAAAAATAATATTAGGGGCTGGAGAGATCACTAGCGACGAGGAGGATCAGGAAGGGCCACTCACAGGAAATGGCATTTGAACTGTGCCTTGAAGAAAGCTAGAGATCTTTAAAAGTAAATGTGAGGAGGGGGAGCATTTCAAGTGTAGCTGACAGACTGCAAAGGAAATGGAATGTCATGACCACGAAACAGCAGACCAGCTTGGGGATGAGGCACAATCTGTCTAGATAGATAGGTTGAAAGGGCTTTCAAAGTACCCTGGAGTATCCCTGGAGTGATGAAATCCTCCCTGGCGGACTTTCAGAAATTAGGAACAAAACCCAGGACCCCTAATTCCCTGTTAAAGGGTTTAGAATTATTATTATGGAGAGGGTAGAGATGGGATTGCAGAGAGCAGCCCTTGCTTGACTGACTGGGATGCAGGACTGATTTTGACCATTGGGGGCTACATTTTCTCCATGACATCCATTCTACAGTCTGTTTCCTGTGCTTGAAATGCTCCCCCTCCTCAATTTACCTTTTAAAATCTCTGGCTTTCTTCAAGGCACAGGTCAGGTGCCATTTCCTTCGGGTGACCTTTCCTGATCCTCCTAGTTGCCAGTGATTATCCCAGCCCCTGATATTATTTTTTTTATTTATTCCCACTATATTTTGAGTATATTTATCTGCATACCTATTGTGTACCTGTCTACCTTAGTAGACTCTTATGGGTCAGTTCAACATTCAGGGGAACAAAGAGCACTATGAGATCATAAGGTCACATATTGAGAGCTGGAAGGTCCAACCCATCCAACTTGAGATAGAAACCCGTAGAAATGCAGGGATTGACCCAGAGTCACTAAGAAGCAGAGCTGGGATTTGGCCTGGAGATGTTTGATTCTACCCTACGTCTGTTGCTCTTTCCCATGGTGCTAGGGCTCCAACATGCCTCACAAACACATGTGGTTTAGGTGATGGTGGTCATCAGGTTGGCAGGTTTGTCATAGAAAATGGCCAGCAGGGGACTAAACCCACACCAGCCCTCTGGTTGTCTTAATATATCTCCCTGAGCCAGGCACAGGAAGGTAGTCTTGCTATTCTAAATTACTTAACAGTTATTTGTTGAATGTTTACTTTATACTTAAAACTGTTATAGATATTACAGGAAAAATACACATATTTATAAATATGTGTGTATACTATGTAATATTTATATATTATGGTGAATGTATGCCATAATGTATATGCCAGACTGGGTCATGTTTATACATATATATATGTGTGTGTGTGCGTGTGTGTGTGCATGTACATGTATGTATGTGTATATGTGTGTGTATGTATATATGTATATGTTGGGGAATTCTCTTACCCCATATTCCCAGGCCTTTGTCCAGCAAAGGCCTGATCTCGCGGGCAATGCATGAGGTAGGAAGCCAAGGTGGTAAGCAGCTCCATTTAATCAAGTCAGTGGCCAGATTTTATAGCCTTTATTATGTAGTACTAGGACCGCCTTGGTCCACCTACTCTCTGCCTACTCTCCGCCTACTCTCCTCCTATTCTCCTCCCTTTTCTTTCCCGCGCTCTCCCCATGATTCACCTGTGCACAGGTAAACCCGGAAGAGAACCCTGCACCAGGTTGCCAACAAGGGCGTCTCCAAACTCCCTCTTGTTCCTCCCGTACCTCAGAGCCCTGAGGTTATCTCAGCTAGTTCTGGGCGCGGAGGTCCAGCGATGTTTTGGGGTCGGCTCTAACTCCTCCCGTTACATGTATATACGTGTGTATACATACACATATATACGTAGATGCACATATGTATTTATACACACACATGTATGTGTATATGTAGATATACACACATACGTACACACATCTACATCTATCCGTCTGTCTATCTCACAGTCTTTTCCTTCGAGGAACCTATCTTCTTGGGGAGAGAAAACTCATACACATGAAAAACTGAAAGAGAACAAAACAAAGAGATCAAGCAGGAAACTGTCACGGGGTAATAGAATGTTGGCAGCTCGCAGGGGCCTCTACGGTCCTCCAGTCCAACCACAGTTTGATAGCTGAGGAAACAGTCTAGACTACGAGCAGTGCAGGCTAGAAGAAGGAGCTCTGAACTGGGAACTGGGACCCCTAGGTTCTCATCCTAACTCCGCTACTAGATGAAATATAATCTTGGGCAACTTCTTGTCCTTCTCTGGACGCTAGTTTCCTCTTCAGTAGAACGATGGGATTGCGTTCCATAGTGTCTTAGGTCCCTTCCCACTCTCCAATCCTCCGACGAATGCGGGGCTATTGGGAATATTGGCCGAGGCTTTCTGGAGGTGAAGAGCAGAGATTTAAAGGAAGAATGGGGTTTGCACAGAGAGAGAACATCACGGAGACGTTCCAGGCAGGTAGGCAAACGAAGCAGCAATAAAGATAAAAACACAAGCTCAGATACAGCATTGTAAAGCCAGATTAGAATGATCCGGGAATCCCCGCCGACTCTTCATCGGCGGTGCCAATAAAAAACAACTGGTTTTGGTGACCTTTTTCCCCTAAGCCCCTTCTGTCCCCTAGGAGCCAATATGTTGGTATGGGCAGGAAACAAAAAAATCTGTCCCGGCGTAGTCTGAGACAGCCTGATGAGAAGGAGGAACGCGATCCCCTATAGCTCAGGCCACGCATGACCCTGGAAGGCCAGGAAATTGTGGATGCTTCCTTGGTTTAGAAACATTAAGTGTAGATGAGAGAACTGTGAGGAGTTGTATGTCAAATGAAATAGAACTAGAAGAACTATCCACAATGACTAAAGTAACACAAAGAATAGCAAAATGAGCTGGATATTGAATAATTGTTATGACTGATCTTGGTTCCAGAGAGGAGGAAGTGCCTCCCACTTGTAAATAGAAAGGTAGGAAGCTATAAGTGCCAAATATCGCACATTCTATTAATCACAGTCAGTCGATTTTGCTTAACCGTCTTCCTCTGTTACAATGGAGGGCTGATGGGGGAGGAGAGGTGACCTTTAATTATATCTGGAAGTGGCTAATATAAAAAGTTCATCAATAAAATTTATTTTTTTAATACCTAAGTATAGAAGCTCTCACAGGCCCTGTGGATCAACCCCGCTGCCCTAGGAGAACCCTGCCCTATAATTTGGACCATAAACTCGTAGGAGGCAAGAGGCCAGGTCCCCAGCAGGAATCATAACTCGGTGTTGGTTGTATCTAGTTGTTTCTCTATTCTAAAACTATCTTCTTCCCCTTCTAATCTAACCACCCAGACCAATTTCCCTAGCAGTTTGCTCTCTACTCATTTCTGGCTTTCAGGATCACTCATGCCCTCTAGGTGCCAGATCATAGTTGTTCCCATTTTCTGAATCTGAGAAGCACCCAGTTGAGTTGGAAGTGAGAAAGCAGCAGGGGTTCTGGGTTCCAATTCTGCTCCTGACTTATTTTTGGACACTCAGGCAAATGTTTTATATCCATTTCCATGTTTAGGGAATCGGGGCTGAAGGTAGTGAGTCCCCAAGGATGTAGGGATAAGCCATTAGTAACAATGAGACACAGATTTCTGGAGTTATGAATCACCGAGAGAAGCAGATTCATCATCTTCTGAAGCGGTAGAGAAGATTAAATGTAATCAATACTTGTAGGGTTTTGTTTCTGGGAAATGAAACAACACCATGAAGGAGTTTAGATGCCAACAAGAGAGAATAGCCCTAGGGTCTCCTTCCCAATGGAGCATTCCTAGCAGTCATAAGTAGAGATGCTTAGCTCCAAGGTGCCAGCATGGTAGCAGTGGGGATACTTCCTTCCTTCCTACAACGATAACATCCCTAAATCTCACCTATGTGTCTTCCAGGGTCTTCCCACCAACCTCCATAGTGTCTGAAGGACAGTCACCCCCTCTCCTGGCCATATTGTACTAAGATTCAGGCTCTCCTTCCATATTTCCACTACCCACCAACCCCAACCGAATCTGCACCAGGCATAGTTGCAGCTCTGATTCTGAGGACAGTTAACTTAGCTTCACCTTTAACCTTATGGTAAATCACCCCAAGGAGGACAAAGATTAACCTATATCCATACTGTAGCTCTGCTTCCCTCGCCTCCTCAGCATGTGGCAGGGCTGTCTTCCCTCTTTGTCAGTTGGTGTGGGCTTTGGGAATGCAGACTCATTTTAACACTGACCTGAGAAAACCATTCATATGATAGAGTATCTACTGAAAAGAATCACATGAATGGATGCACAGGAGAGAATCAGAAAGAAAAACACAGTCATATATAGTGATTGTGATATAGCAACAATTAGGAAAAGAACCCTGATAAGAATTTCCAATGTTGAAGAACTCTTGCTAGTTAATCAAAGTATATGTATATAATTCCATTAAATATATATATATATATGTATCTACATATATATATATATACACACACATAGTCCCACTAAATAAATACTATACACATATATACATATACATATAAATATACATATACATATATACGTATACGTATACACACACTGTTGTTTAGTCGTTTTCAGTCGGGTCTGACTCTGTGATCCCATTTGGGGTTTTCCTGACAAAGACACTGCAATGGTTTGCCATTTCCTTCTCCAGCTCATTTTACAGTTGGAGAAACTGAGGCAAATGGGGTTAAGTGATTTTCCCAGGGTTACACAGCTAGTAAGTGTCTGAAGTTGGATGTGAACTCAGGTCCTCCTGACTCCAGGCCTGGCATTCTATTTATTGTGCTGCCTAGCTGCCTCCCATATGAGACTATATTTTTTGCCCTGGAACTACTGTTGCTATTTCACTCTCCAGTCTGGATCTACAGATACCTTGCCCATGGAGAGCAAAGCCAATCAGTTCTGAACACCCGGGCCATTTTCCACCCTATCTGTGTCACCCTCACCCCATTGCTTCCTTTCCACCTCTTGCTCTGACAACAGTAACCCTATCGGCCTCTGGAAACGGCCTGTCAATGAGTGCCGCTCACTGTCCCTGTGATTCTCCAGACCATAACTTCCTTCCCTGGCCCCCATGCCTCCATATATGTCGTCCCTCGCATTAGACTGTAAGCTCTCGGAACAATTTATACAGTAACAGCAATATTATAAACCAAGCAACTTTGAAAAACTTAGGAATGCCAATCAACACAATGACCAGCCACAAATCCAGAGGACACAAAATGAAACATGACACCCACAGCCTGACAGAGAGGTGATGGGCTTCAAATAAAGATTTCCGATTTATTTTTTTGAACATGGCCAAGGTGAGAATTTGTCTTATCCGACTATAAGGTCTGTAGCAGGGGTTTATTCCTCTTGATTTCTCACTTTGGGGTGGGGAGAGGGGAGGGCAAAAGAGGATGAGAATCTGAAAATAAAATACAATTTAATTTTTAAAAGAATGTAAGCTCCTTGAGGGCAGGGTCTTTATTTGTATCCTCAGTGCCAATCTCTTAATAATCACCTTTTCACTCATTCATGTTGCCTCTCCAGCAGCCGTGGCTGTGACCCAAGTAGCAAGAGTTTGGGGATTGAATGGGATAATTAGGTAAGTGCCTCTTAAACTTTAATAAATTTCAGTTATTAAAATCGGCGCTAACAGGATACCATCTATGATTCTGAATTATTCACATCCCTGTAATTAACAGAACTGAGACTTGTCCACCCATGAGGCATGATAAGGTCTGTGGTTCTGAGCATAAAAACATGTCACAGGGTGAAGCCACAGGAACCAAAACTGGAAGGCGCCTTAGGAGCCAACTAATCCAGCTCCTTCATTTTAAAGCCAAGAAAGCCAAAATGCAGAGGCTGTGATTTCCTGGTCATCTCTAAGATGCACCTTTTTCTCTCCAGTCTCCTCCTCCTCCTCCTGCTTTGACAGGTTTGGGAGCCTGCACCTAATCAGAGAGCTTTCATTCTTATCTCACCCAGGACTGGGCTTTCCATGCATATATGCCTGCGGTGCATTCCCCCTGTTTTATCCCACCTCCTGGGCTGGGGGTGGGGGAGCTGGAGCCAGCTCAAACCAGCTCCGAAAAAAAACCTAATTGTTAAATTTTCAGTGTAAGCATTTACACAGCAGAAATTGGCAAAGCACAGATCAGGACTTGAGTTATTGTTTTGTTGATTGTCTAGACTTAAAGGAGAAAATGTTAATAATGCCAATTTGACGTGCATGTTGTACATGTATTTTTTTTTCCCCAGAAATTCAGTTGTTAAATATTTACCAGCATATCCCTGCCCTTCTCTTACCTCTCTTTCCAGTTCTGGCTTGCCCATCTATATTGTCTTCCTCTACTGGAATGTAAGCATCTTGCAGGCAGGGACTGTCTTATTTGTACTTACATATCTATACATTTATTTAGAATAATGTCTGGCACACAGTGAGGGGCAGCTAGGTGGCACAGTGGATAGAATGGCAGCCCTGGAGTCAGAAAGATCTGAGTTCAAAGCTGGCCTCAGATACTTACTAGCTGTGGAACTCTGGGCAAGTAACTTCAGCCTGTTTGCCCCAGCTTCTCATCTGTAAAATGAGCTGGAGAAGGAAGTGGCAAACCGGTTCATTATCTCTGCCAGGAAAACCCCAAAGGGGGTCATGAAGAGTTGGGCATGGCTGAAAAATGATTGAAAAACAAACTGGTACATAGCAGCCTTTTCATGTTACTTAATTACCCAAACTCACATAGTAGTAAACTTCAAAGGTGAGACCAGCACTCCAGGAAGAAAAAAGGTATGCTTGACACGCTTTTATTAATCTCTACTACTAACGTTTTCTCCACGGCTTTCTTATCTAGACAACCAACAGAACAGTAAATCAAGCCCTAATTTGTAATTCTTCCCATGCCTATGTTTAAAATGAAATAAGTGTCTCTTGTAAGCCAGTTGGAGCTATACGCCCCTGGTAGGAAGTAAGCATCGAAGCTAGAATTGTCCTCTGATTCCCAAGTCAGTGCTCCTCAGATTGTGGCAAATGGACCTGGGGACAACAGTGAGAAGGCAAGGCCCCTCAAGGAACAATCCTGCCTCTCAGAAAAGGACAGGAGAATCCATTTCCTGAGTAAAAGATGGAGGGTGAGGCGGAAGGGTCCTAAAATCACAGGATTCAGAGTGGGAAGAGATCTCACAGATCATCTGGGTTGGTGGTTCTCAACCTTGTCCAGCAGAAGAACCATATTTAACGCAAAACAAGACAAAACTTTATCTCCCTTCCCCACCACACATGATAAGATTTGTACTTTTGGAATCTGTTGATTGAGAAAAAAAAACAAAAAACGAGGATTAAAAGCCAGGAGTTATGTAGTACGGTCTAGTGGAAAATGAGTGTATTTTGGACTAAGAGAACCTGGGTTCAAATCCCAATTTACTTTGTGCAAATCATTTTATTATCTCTAGGTCTCGGTTTTCTCAGCTAGAAAACAATGGAGTTGAATTAGATGTTCTCTGTGGTTTCTTCCAGTGTTATGGTTATACTATGAATTCATTCATGCTTTTCTGAATTTATTTTAATAATTTTATAATTATATACAAATATATTGTATATATAAAATAAAATTTATAAATATAATATCTACATTTAATGTATTCATAATATATGCATATTATACATAAATATTATTTTATATAATATTTATATATTATATATGTAATGTATGTTATATATTTATATAATATTGATATATTTATATGGTATATTTAATAATTTATAATATAGTGAGTTATATTTGCATTTTATATTTAATGTAAGTATAATATAATGTATTATATTTGTTCTTTATATATAACAATGTATTATGTTATTTTTGTATATCATATTTAATGTTTGTTATATAATGTGTTATATAATATAAAATAATAATCTTGATTCACTAAGAAATTTGTTTTGGAGGTTTTTTTTGGAGGGGGGAAGGCAGGGCAATTGGGGTTAAGTGACTTGCCCAAGGTCACACAGCTAGTAAGTGTGTCAAGTGTCTGAGAGCAGATTTAAACTCAGGTCCTCCTGACTCCAGGGCTGGCACTCTACTCATTAAGCCACCTAGCTGCCCCTCACTAATGAATTTGAATGCTGATTCATCACAACACCATCTGCCTACATTTGAAAAGCAGTAACACTTCGGTATGTGAGACATTCAGTGAGACTCCAGCAGGAATGTCTGCTTATTTGCTATGCTGAATCACTGACTGAGATGGATCCTTTGCAATCATTCCAAAGTCCATAGCATGAGAACCACTGACCTAGTCCAACCCCATTATTTTACACATAATGAAGCTGTAGAAGTGACTTGCTCAAGGTCATACAAGCGATATAGAGAAGAGCCAGGATTCAGTCCCAAGCCTCTACTTCCCAAGGCACTGCTTTTTCCAGTCCCATCTTCCCTCTTGGACCTACCTCATGAGGAATCCTGACTTCAATGATGGCTCCTCATCTTCAAAAATGGGAAAAGTTGTCCACAGCACCCAGCAATTACCTAATGGGTCCCTGACATTTCAACAGAGGACATTTGATTTTTTTTTTTAGGCATTTGGGGTTTAAGTGCCTTGTCAGGGCCACATGGCTAGTAAGCATCTGAGGCTGGATTTGAATTCAAGTCCTCCTAACTCCAGGGCTGGGGGTCTCTCTACTGTGCCACCTAGCTGTCCCAATATTTGATTTTTTCAATGTGTTTTCACATCCATGATTTCACTTGATCCTCAGGACAACCAAACAAGGTTAGGTCCTTATACCCATTTGACAGTCAAGAGCATTGAGAGATAAAGTGAATTACCTGACAATTGCAAGCTAGCACTCAAGACTCCCAACTCCCAGCACTGCACAAGTCTGTCCATTTCACCCTCACTACTCAATAAACTCCAGTGGCTCCCTATCACCTCTGGCATCAACCTGTGTTTGGCATTCGAAGCCCTTAATGAGCTCTCCCCTCCTCCCCAAACCACTCCTATCACCTTTATAGTCTTCTTAACCTGTATACCTTCCCCGTGACACTGGCTTTCTGGCTGTCCTTCCAAGAAGATACTCAATCTCAAACTCTGGGCATTTTCTTTTATTCATTCATTCATTCATTTTTAGTTTTCGACACTCATTTTTATAAGATTTTGAGTTCTCAAATTTTCCCCCCCTCTTTTTCCTCCCCCTTCCCCAAGACAACATGCAATCTGACATAGGCTATACACGCACAATCATAATAAACACATTTCTACATTAGTCATATTGTGAAAAAAGAATCAAAACAAAACCATGAGAAAGAAAAAAAAATCTGGGCATTTTCACTGGCTGACTCCCATGCCTGGAATTCTCTCCCTCCTCATCTCTACCTCTGGGCTTCCCTGGCTTCCTTCAGGTCCCAGCTAAAATCCCACCTTCTATGGGAAGCCTTTCCCAATCTCCCTTCCTTCTGGTGCCTTCCCTCTGTTGATTATTTCCAATTTACCCTGTACAGAGCTTGTTTGTATGTAGTTGTTAAATGTCAGATTGAACTCTTTGAGAATAGGGGCTGGCTTTTAAATTTCTTTGTATCCCCAGTACTTAGCATAGATCTTGGCACACAGTAAGTGCTTAATAAATGTTTGTTGACTGACTGTGGCCTTTCTGAGGATGTGGAGAAAATACGGGGTGAAAGTCCTCCAATCTCCTCTGAGTCTAGGTGTGAAATAACCCTGAAATCCATCCCTGTTCCTCTTCAGCCCACCCTCCTCTTGTGGCACTCATGAGTCCCAAGGTCCTTCAGACCAGACCCTCTCTTTGCCTTCATTAGTCAGATGATTGGGTTAGCTCCTTTTTATCTTTCTCTTCTACAAGCTCTTTCTCCACCCACTTCTATCTCCACCCCTCTCCTTCCCTCCAACCACTTTCTTTAAGCTGGGGTAGCAGGAAGGGAGGTGGCAGGGGAATGAGCCATGAAGCAAACATCTAAGTTAGCTGCCTGAGATGTCATCTTAGAACATCTAAGCCCCAAGGCTGAGAGTCCATCTAGACAAGCTGGCCACCATGACAACAGAATCCTGGAGCCCCACCCCTGGAGAGGGAGATGAAAACTATGAGTGGTCAGGGGACTATGGGGAGCTAATGTTCTGTCCCACTCCTGACCTCCCCTATGGCCATGTTTTTATACCCCTCCTCTACCTAGCTGCCTTTGGGGTGGGGCTGGTGGGCAACTCCTTTGTGGTTTGGCTGCTGGCTGGGCAGCAGGGTCCCCGGAGGCTCGTGGATACCTTTGTGCTCCACCTGGCTGTGGCTGACCTGATGTTTGTGGTCACGCTACCATTCTGGGCCACAGCTGCAGGACTGGGTGGCCAGTGGACCTTTGGAGAGGGCCTGTGCAAGGTCAGCAGTTTTATTATTGCAGTGACTCGATGTGCCAGTATCCTGCTTTTGGCTGGCATGAGTGTGGATCGATATTTAGCTGTGGTGAAACTCCTGGATGCTAGGCCTCTTCGGAACCGGGGCTGCATGCTGACGACATGTGGTGTGATCTGGACCATCTCCATTCTGGCTGGTGTTCCCTCCTTGGTCTATAGAAAACTGTTACCCATGCCCGTGGGTCCAGGCAGCCTGTGCGGAGATGAACCTACTGATATCTTCCAGTGGCTCAGCCTCCTGGTCCTCTTCCTCACTTTTGTCCTCCCCCTCGGTATCATCCTTTTCTGCTACTTCCTCATCTCTCAACGTCTCTGGAGCCCTCCCCACCTGGGCCGGGGCCGGAAGAACTCCCTCAGGATCATCTTTGCCATCGTGGGCACCTTCACCTGCTCCTGGCTCCCGTTTAGCATCCTGAAGACCTTTTTCCACATTGCCCACCTGAGGACTCTGCCTTTGGACTGCCCGTTGCTTCTGGTACTGCGCTGGGGCCTCACTCTCTCTACCTGCCTTGCCTTCGTCAACAGTAGTGCCAACCCCATCATCTACCTACTTCTGGATAGATCGTTCCGGGCTCGGGCTCGTGGGGCATGCAAGAAGACCCACCCTCCCCTGGCCAGCAGAGTGAGCTCAACCTCCTCTCTCTCAGGGGGGGACAGTTCCATATTCCAAGGCTGGGCCTTGGGACGGGCACGGAACACCCGCGTGGCCCTTAGGCTTTCCCTACTCCGGAATCCATGAGAGAAAGAGAGGGGATGCAGGAAGCAGGAGCGCCGAAAAACAGGAAGGAACAGCGAACAGGTGGGCAGGTAGCACAGCCATTCCCCTTTTCTAGATGTCTTTTCTCAAAGCAAACAGCACCAGCTCCTCTGCCTGGATTCCTGCAAACCTCTGCTTCTCCAGGGCACCCTTTGCCAGCCCAGGGTAGCTGGGAAACACTTTCCTCTCAGTCCCTATTTGGACCTGGGGACCATTGTCTTCACTGCCCCTTCTGTTGAAGAGGAGGTTGGTCATTGGCACTGAAAATAACTGACCCAGAGAATCCCACAACCAGAAGTCCTGTAGCATTATTGTAGCTGTGGCAATGAATTTTATTCTCTATACTTTCCGGTTTCTCTTTCTACCAAAATGCCAGACCAGATCAGAACATAATAATCACTAACAATAATAGTTTGCATTTATATCGTGTTTTAAGGTTTGCAAAAAGGTTTGCTTTACATACGTTATCTTATTTGACCAGAACATCCCAGAATGTCAAAGCCAGACTCCCACCTCTGGTTTTGCCCTCAATCTTAGAGATCAGTATGATTTCTGTGCACCTTCCCCTCCCATCTCCAATCCCACATAACTGATATTGTTGGCTGGAGACTGTAATCTCCGCCCTGCCCTATCCTCTGTTCCCCTCTTCTTGTCCAGCTCTCACTCATCACTCACCCTCCCCTCCATGGCAGTCTTTGTGTTTTTGTGGTATTTCAGGGTGTCCTGAGGTCAGGCATAGCTGCACCGGATCAAACCAAGACAATTAGTTGGTCGCTCATCACCTTTTTGTTTTCAAAGCTCTGCAGAACCACAGTCATCTTTCCTTCTCGGGGCTACCCCTAGTCCTTGGCTAGTTTCTTTAGAAGTCTAGGCTTCCGAAGAAACGGGGCCCTTGAATTTGTTGTCTGAACAACAACCCAAAGTGTTGAAAGATTTTCCCCAGAAGCTTTTTAACAGAGCCCCTATGGTGAGGAAAGTAACAGACGCAGAAACTTCAACAGTAAGAAAAGTTTAATAGGCAAGGAGATTGAGACACCGGGTGGAGGAGATGGGAAAGCAACTGGCCCAGAGTCAAAAATCTGCAGTTAAATCGTATTTGATCTATGCTGGGTTTATTTACCCACTCTGTCTTTTCTCCTTCCCTTAGTACCCAAGGCTCTAAAATGTTCAGACTTGACCTGGGATGGTGGGGCAGGGAGGGTCCTGCTGAGAAGGTAAATTCTGGACTGAGCAACTGAGTTTCCGAGCTCTCATGTTCTCCTTTCCTTTGCCAAGGAACAAAAGAAAATCCGTAAAGTTCTCTGGCCAGCAAAGAACTGCCCCATCCTCGACAATAAATACATTTTTACAAACTCTGGTCTCCCAGTCTTTTTGTCTGCTTGAAGCTGTCACTCACCTGAGTCTCTGGGGACAGGTCCTGTGATGAGTTGACCAGAAATAAAACCATCCAAGAATTGAGGTTGACCTCAGGAGTTTGTTTCATTGCAGGGGACCAGGGGAAACACCCTGACCAAATTGAGAGGAACAACTCCAGTTGAGTGTCAAAAATAGGTTTCCAAAGAAATCCTAAGCTTCATACATTTACATATGGAAAAGTAGTGAGGTGATGGCTTAGAGGCATCTGAAGATGGAATAATTACCATGAAGATGAGATGTATTACTTTTTCTCTTCAAATAAGTTTTGGCTCCATTTTCTGTGTTAATTGGGTACAAAGTCTTAGATGGTTTTATTGTTTAGAGCAAGAGTTCTTAGCTTTTTTTGTGTCCTGGACCCCTTTGTCAGACTGGTGAAACCTATGGGACCCTTCTCAGAATAATGTTTTTAAATGCTTAAAATAAAATACACAGGATTGCAAAGAAAACAATTATATTAAAATACAGTCATTAATTTTTTTAAAAAAACCTAGTGATTGGGATACTAATATATTGTTGGTAGAGTTAGGAACTGATCCAACCATTCCAGAGCACAATTTGAATTATGCCCAAAGGACTATAAAACTACATATCCTTTGATGTAGTAATATCACTACTAGTTCTGAATCTCAAAAAGATCAAAGAAAAAGGAAAAGAATCTACACTAACAAAAATATTTATAGCCATTCTTCTTGCCGTGGTTAAAAATTGGAAATTGGGGGGATGCCCATCAATTGGGGAATGGTTGAACAAGTTGTGGTGTATGATTGTAATGGAATGCTATTGAACTATAAGAAACGATGAACAGGATACTTGAAGAAAAACTTGGGAACACTTACATGAACTGATGGAAAGTGAAGTGTGCAGAACCAGGAGAATGTTATACGTGATAACAGTAATATTGTACGATGATCAACTGTGAATGACTTAGCCACTCTCAGAAATGCAACGATCCAAGACAACTATGAAGGGCTTAAGATGAAGAGCGCTGTCCTCCTCCAGAGAGAGAACTGATAAAATTTGAGTGCAGATAGAGGCATACTTTTTTTTTAACTTTATTTTTCTTGTTGTCGTCGTCGTTTTTTGGCTGTGTTTTCTTTTGTAAGACAGCTAGTATGGAAATGTGTTTTACATGACTGCACCTGTATAGCCTATACTGAATTACTTGCTTTCACAAGAAGGGAGGAGGAGAGGGAGGGAGAGAATTTAGAACTCAAAATTTTAAAAAACGAATGTTGAAAATTGTTTTTACATGTAATTGAGAAAAAAACAAATTTGTAAATAAATAAATGAAATGAAATAAAAAATAAACAAACTTGTGGATCCCCATTTAAGGTCCCCTGCTTTAGGAATTATTTTCTGAGCCACAGGCTCATAGATTTAGAGATAGAAAAGACCTTGAAGGAGATCAGGTTCAAACTCCTCATTTTGCAGTTTGGGAAACTGAGGCACATTGAGGTTAAGTGATTTGCCCAGGGTCACACAGGTAGTAAATGTCTGAGTCAAGATTTGAATGCAAGCCTTCTCAACTCCAAGGCCCCTGCTTTCTCCACTACTTCATTCTGCCTCCCAATCTACACTTTCCCTTTTTGGTTTTGGAGAGTTTGTTGTTTGATGTTCTTTAAAGCTTTGACCTTACCAGAACCAGAAGAGAAACTTAGGAAGTGTGTTTTCCTTGAAAGCAACAGCCTTCTCCCACCCTGATTTGGCCAAGAAGCCCACTGAAGAATCTCTGAACAAGATGGTGGGGCTGAAGAGATGGAGGGAATTAATTATTAAGTTGTCCTTGATGCGCACATTGGCTTTTCAGATTCACTCCTGTATTGGAGTCGGCCCAGAAGACCAGATGTTTGTTTCTGTCTTTCGATTAGATACATAGTAGGTAGAATGGATGGACTTAGAACCAGGAAGATCTTAATTCAAATCCTGGCTCCAACTCTCACTAGTCATGTTACAATAGACAAATGGCATAGCCTTTCTGAGCCTTAGTTTCCTCGTCTGTCAAAAGGGAATACCAAATGCCAGTAGTGTTTATTTAAGAAGGTTGTTGTAAAGATTGAATGAGATAATGTACAGAGAGAAACTTACAAAACTAAAGTACTATATAAATGTGATGATGATGACGGTGACGATGGTGATGATGATGCCTGGCTTTTTAAAAGCTGTTTAACTCTCATCTAACATGACTGCTTTTCTTTTCTTTTTTACATTTGGTGCCACCTCAGAGAGGGACAGCTGTTCTCCCCCATCATGCCATATTCATCCGCAATGCAATTCAATTTAATTAAACATTTGAAAAACACCTACTATGTGTTAGGTACTGTGTGGGGTACTAGAGACGCAAACACACAAAAAGAAGTGACCTCTGCCCTCAAGGAGCTTATATTCCACTGGTGGATACAATTTATACACAAGTAATTACATAGAACATAACATAACATAACATAATATGATGTAATTTGTAATCTATATACAAGTAATATGTAACATATAATATACACAGGTAATATATAACATAATATATTGTGATATATAAGTATAATATTAATACATATAATAGCTATATATAATCTTTGTAGCTATATATAAATATATGTACACTATATATGCATATATATGCTACAGATGTAGTTAAAGTATATAACACTTCGAGGTTTGCAAGACACTTTACAATGTTACCTCATTCGATCCTCACAATAACACTATCAAGTGGGCGTTATTATTAACCTCATTTTACAGAAGAGGATACTGAGGCTGAATGAGGTCAAGTGATTCACACAGCTAAGAAGGGTGTGAGACTTGAACTGACATTTTCCTGACTTCGAGGCCCTCACTCTACCTAAATTGCCACATAACTACCAGATACAAATGCTACAAAGTGATTTCAGTGGGGTGTGAAGGAAGGAAGGAGCGCCGGGTAACCTTGATATCAGAAACAATCTGTAGGAGGCCACATCAGAGCTGTGCTTTGAAGGAAGCTAGTGGTGGAGGTGAGGAGGAAGGGCATTCCAGGCATGGGGCACTGCCAGGGCAAAGGCCTAGAGGGGGAATGTCCTATCCGAGAAAGGGCTAGCAGGCTAGTTTGACTGGAACTGAGAAGAGTGAAGGGTTTGAATATGAAATAAGACTGGAAAGGGGATGCAAAACAACAAGTGTGTGGTAAGGGTATAAAGAGGTAGAAACCCAGTGCTATTATTATTCAAGGTCTGAGAGTGGTTAGCTGGGGAGAGGGGGAGGGAGGGGACGATCAAGGGCTAGGGGGTTTCCTGACACTCAGTTATTTCCTCCCCTTCCTTTCATGAGGTCAGAGAATTTCTGCATCTCTCCTTGGGTTCCTGGTTGTAATGGATTTTTTATGGGTGCGTCTGTCTCTTATACTGTTTTCTGCCATTACAACAATGGTCAAATAGAGGAGAATCAGAAGATGGTAGATATAAAGTTAGCTAGGAGGCACCTTTGGGATTATCTTATGCAAGTCCCTCATTTTACAGATGAGGAGACTGAGGCCTGGAGAGGTTAAGCGATTGGTCCAAGGTCACACAGGCTAGAACCCAGATCCTGCAACTTTCAGTTCAGCACTGTGTCCTTGGTGCCTCACTAACTCCCTGCTGGAGCTCACACCCAAACCTAAGACTTCTGACTCCAAGTCAGGGCTATTGCTACTAAGCCAAGGGCAGAAGAATGCTCTCAGGGGGAAACTGAGTCAACAGGGAGCCATGAGGGTCAACAGAGGGCTACCCAGCGAGCCACTATAAGGGACCACCTTGTTTCTGAGCTGAACCTCACCAGCACTGTGGCCTTTTAGGGAAGAGCAAAGAGAGGGATAGATCAAAGGTGCTAGGAGTGTATGAAATGACTGGGAAGCCAGGCTGGAACAAGTGGCACCTGTAGAAAAGGGGCCTTCCTGTGCATGGCTCTGATTGGCCCCCGCTCTGAGTCATCTCTGGGATTCTATTCCTCCCTTGAAAGGCTGTGCCCCGGGGCACACTGTGGGAACCCAGATGCCTGGGCAGTGCTGAGTGAACTAGGGAGTTCACCAGCATGGCAGGACCCTGGGAACGGGAGGCTGGGTAAAGGCCTGGTCTGAGATGACTCAACCCCTTGTGTCACCGGGAGGGCAGACGGAGGCCTTGGGGCTGCTGTGCATACAGACGCCAGAGATGTGGGCTTAGGAGCCTGAGGAAGCTGAGGGTCTGGCTACTGCTCTGCACCATCCGTCTGGGCCCTCTCATTGAAGTCCCCCACCCTCCTCTGAGAAGGGAACAGAATATTGGGGAGACCCGTAACTAAAGTGCCACGGGCATGCTTACTGATATAGAGCCAAGTGGGGCTGATGGGAATTAAACCATCCACAGATGCTCGCTATCATTTTAAAAGTATCTAGGCAGTTTGGTGGTTTTTGTTCTTTGGCCTTCGTTCTCAAAGAGGGCTGTGACATCAGGAAGGTGATGCCGTGACACGCCAGTGAATTGGATTTAAGTGAGGGAGGGCTGTGCAAAGTCACCTGCCTCACTCCTCCGGAGCCATCTGGGTCCAGTGGCCAGATACAGATCAGGATGACTGGAAATGACCCTGGGCTGTATTAGAATCAGGAAGTTCTGAGTTCAAATCCAGTTTGAAACATTTACTAGCTAGCTGTGTGACCCTGAACAAGTCACTGAACCTCTGTCTGCCTTGGGTTTCCTTATCTGTAAAATAGGGACGATAACAGCACCTGCCTCCCAGAGTAGTCCTCTGTTTTACAGATGGGGAAACTGAGACTCAGAAAAGAGAATTGACTTACCCCAGATCATATAGTCAAAAGTGCAGGACTAGAAAGGGGATTTCCCTGCACTTAGCCACTGATCACTCCACAACAAGGCCCTGGGGCCCTTGACTCTTGCCCTCGGGCAATTCCAACATTTGCTCGTTTTCTATCCCTTCTGTCTTTTGTTCCCTTAGTATTAATGTTTTAGTCTCGGTAGGACTTGGGGGTTGTCGTTGAAGATCGTACAGTAAATTGCCAGCAGTATCCTGGCTGCTCACACCCACAATGTCTTTGCATTTCTAGAGTGCTGTAAGACTCTCTTTTTTTTGGGGGGGGGGAAGGCGATTGGGGTTAAGTGACTTGCCCAGGGTCACACAGCTAGTGTATATCTAGGGCTGAATTTGAACTCAGATCCTCCTGACTCCAGGGCCAGTACTCTCTATCCATTGGGCCACCTAGCTGCCCCAACACTTCCCTTGTCAAACCTTTTCCATATACTTTTTTCATCCTCACAACAACCTTGTAAGAAAATGTATAAAGCATTTTGCAGATGAGGAAATTTAAGAGGTTTCCCCAAGGTCATCAGTTAAACAACAAGCATTTATTAATTACCTTCTGAGTACCACACATTGGGGATATGTAAGCTTTATGGGGACAACAATAGTTTCATTTTTCTCTTATATCCCCAGCTCCTAACATAATGCTTGGCACACAGAAGGTGATTAATAAATGCTTACTGACTATTACAAAGATATAAATGAAACAGTTCCTGCCTCCAAAGAGCTTATGTTGAATTGAGGGTGGAATTTGTACATATGTAAAAGACATATAAAAATAAATGCAAGGCGATTGGATGGCTATGGGAAGAATGGAAAGAAGTTCCAGTAGGAGGTGACAACTGAGATGAGCTGGGGCAGAAGACGACAAATTACGTGGTTGGACTCTTTGATAAGGTAAGAGCAGCCTTCTGTAGCATTTAGTTTGGGAAGCCGCACAGACGCCCTTGAGGGGGGAAAAAGCTGAACCAGCCTGCCCAGCGCTTTAGAGCTCTGACCTCCTTTTTGATTGAAGGCATTTTTGATGTATGGTGCTTAAATGCTTCGGTGAAGAAACTAGAGAACAACTCATTAAGGGAAACGCTATCGGTTTTGAACTGGGAGGAAAGGTGCTAGACAGAAGACAAGATTTATCTGGTTTCATTTTGTTTTAGAAATGACTGTCCTTTCGAACCTGGAAAACACTTCACGCCCCTTGCTAATCTGATCTGTCCTGTATATGATTTCTGCCCAGAATGAGCCAAGTGAGGACAGAGGGGCTTTTGATGGTGGCCACACCCTCAGGTGTTTCCATCCTAAGCCACAGCTGTGCCCACCCCTGAAATGGGGGCTACCCTAAGAACACAGACTTGATAAAGAGGAGCTGATCTCTCAAGATCTCATGAATTTCTCAGAACTGGAAGGGACAGCAGAAATCAGCTCAATCAACCATCTCATTTTATAGTTAATTTCTGAGAAATTCAGCATATCCAAGCTTTCCTCAGAGCCTGGAAGGCATTCCATGCCCCTCCCCACCGTTGCCTCTTACAATCCCCAGACTCCTTCAAAGCTTACCTCCTACAGAACTCTTCCCCATTCCTCCTATCCCTAACCATAGCCAGCCAATCATCTTGCATTTATTTTTTCTGTATTTTATAATTTACTTATATGTGTACATGTTTCCCCTTCAATACAATACTACCTGCGGGGACTGTTTCCCTTACGTCCTTATCACAATCAGTAAGTGTTAATTAATCACCTTCCATGTGTCAGGTGTTATGCTAGGTGCTGGGGATACGAGACAAAAATGAAACTGTTCTCGTCCCTAGAAAGCTCACATATCTCCAGCATCTGGCATGTAGTAGGTACAGTGGATAGAAAGCTCAGCCTAAGGTTAGAAAGATCTGAGTCCAAATCTGGTCTCAGCCACTTGATAGCTATATGATCCTGGGTAGGTCACTTAGCCTCTGCCTCAGTTTCCCCAACTATAAAAATGAGGATAGTGACAGTACCTACTCTACCATGGTTGTTCTGAGGATCAAATAAGATAATATCCATTAACCCTCAGTACAATGACTGACACATAGTAGGTATACAATAAATCCTTCTTTCTCCTATTAATCTATGAACCTATCTTTTCCATGACCTCTTATCCCCAAAGTCCTCCAGATCCTATTTTGAGTATCTCTTGTATTCCAAACTGAATTCATCATCCTTCCTCCTAAACCAGCCCTGATTTCCCTGTTTTAATTTAACTACTATAGGGTTAGTGAAACCTTGGAGTATATTTTGGCTCTTCTCTTCCCCCCACATCCAATCACTTGCCAAGTTCTAACTAGAGTTCTTGCCAAGTTCTTGCCAAGTTCTAACTATTCTAGAAGTGATCTAGCTCTCCTCAGATGGCTGGCAGCTTTCCCCAATCCCCTTTGATGCCTTCCTTCTAATACTAGTTCCTACTTATTTTGTGTAAAGCCTGTTTGTTCGTATGTGTTTACATGCTTTCCCTCCCTGCCCCTGCCCTCACATCCCCCTCATTGTGAGATCCTTGAGGGAAAGGGGCTGTCTTTTGCCATTCTTTGTACCCCTAGTGCTTAGCACAGTGCCTGGCACATAGTAGGGTGCTTAATAAATGCTTATTGACTGAGTGAGTAAGAAGCATTGGCCACAAATTCATAAGTATTTACCTAGGAAAAAACTTAGCGTGTTGTTTTAAGGTAAGAGACGGATATGTGAGAAGTATTTGGAGATCGACAAGTTTTCAAGAGGCACACACACATTGCAAGAAAATCTTCAAACAACAACCAAGCTTTCTATGTTATTGTTGCCGTTCAGTAGTTTTAGTCATGTCCTGCTTTTCATGACCCCACTTGGGGTTTTCTTGGCAAACATACTAGAGTGATTTGCCATTTCCTTCTGCAGCTCATTTTACAAATGAGGAAATTGAGGCAAACAGGGATAAGTGACTTGCCCAGGGTTGCACAGCTAGTAAATGGCTAAGGCCAGATTTGAACTCAGGAAGACTTCCTGACTCCAGGGCTGGCATTCTATCCACTGTGCCACCTAACTGCCCAAGCTTTCTATACAAAGAGATAAATAACATAATTTGAACTGCTCAATCTAAGATAAACTACATGTTAAATAAAGGGGTACTTTCAGCGTGTATAGTAACTAAATGACCAGATGTTTCGGACAGATATTTCAGATTAAAAAAGAAAAAAAAAAGAGGGTGGAAAAAACAGTAATTTGAAGTAGGAGCCGGCTAACCCCAAAGAGAATTTTCCATTTTTGATAAAGAAGAGAGAAGTTAAGAAAACCTAAATAGTTGATAGTGGGGGAAAAGAGGAATTTGTTTAGAGTGATTTAGTTTCATTTGGGTTAAAACAGAAATAATTAGAAAAATAGAAGGGCAAATTTGACGACTGTAATGCTTAACATAAATAGACTGAACTTGTCAATTTTTAAAATGGTGATAGAATACTAAAAAAAAAAAAACACCCAGCAATATTTTATTCACAAGAAGCACATTTAACCAGGAAATATTTAAATAGATTCAGACCAAAAGACTGGTTTAAAGTTTACTGTGTTAATTAGTTTCATACTAACTTACAGAAAAAGAAAAAAAAAAGAGTAGCAGTGAGTTGCCAG
The DNA here is from genome assembly GCA_028646595.1 of Phalanger gymnotis. Classification (NCBI taxonomy): domain Eukaryota; kingdom Metazoa; phylum Chordata; class Mammalia; order Diprotodontia; family Phalangeridae; genus Phalanger; species Phalanger gymnotis. The sequence continues at coordinate 258,735,198 of CM053626.1, read as the reverse complement.
CAAAGAAGAAAGCACTGGAAAGTCATGAAGGTGAAATCCCAAATGAGAGTGTATCAATTTTAAATATAGATGAACCTGAGAGCTCTGAACTAAACTTTATAAAAGTTCACATTCTCATGGAAGTAGCTAAAATATCAATAATAGTGAAAGATTTTAATACCCCTTTAGCAGAATGAGATAAACAAGACTACACCAAGTTGAATAGATTATTGAAGAAACTAAGGTTAATAGATGTAGGGAAGAACTCAATTTTTAAAAAGCAAAGAATATATTTTTTCTAGTTCAAAAAAATTGATAATCTGTTAGGTTAGAAGAAAATATAGATGCTATCAACAGGATGGAACCAAGACAATTTGCAGAAGTAAATTTATAGTACTTATGGTCTATATCAATATGAAAGAGAGAAATGTAGTGGATTAGGTTTGTGCTTTTAAAAATTGAAAATATAAGGCAATAAATAACAGGAAACTGAAAAAGAAAAATAACCAAGAACACACCTGAGTTTAATAAGATTGAAAATAAGAAAACAACTCAAATTGTTAATCAAATCGATAGTTGTTTTAAAAGGACAAATTAAAAGGCCAACAAAGGTAGTAAAGAATTAACAAATCGCATTTTTAAAAAAGGGCAAACCAAGACACCAAGATTAGAAATGAGAGAGTGGAGACCATGAGGGGAAAAGAAATCAAGAAAATTATCAGAGATGATCACGCACAGTTCTGCCTTTAACACTTAATAGTTATACAACTATGGAGAAGTTACTCAAGCTTTCTAAGCTGCAATTTCCTCATCTGTGAAATGTGGATACTAATATCTATTTTATCTTTTATGTATACCTATTTATGAGGCTTAAATCAAATAACACATATGAAGTGGTTTGCAAACTCCCAAACCCTATGCAAATATGAATTGCAGTTTTCTGTTATTATTATTACTACTACTAGTAGTAATACTATTTAGTGCGACCCAAAGCTAATGGTTCAATGTTGGTAAAGAAGGAAGGCTTAAGCAAAGTGCTCCAGAGATTTGGGCTTCGTTTTGTACTGTTCAACACTTTTTTCATTGACTTGGATAATGGCAAAAGCAAAGTCTCACACTTCCAGTGGGATCATTCAGAGCCAGGAATGACAACTCTGAACATACACCATGTAATGATCCCTAAAGATCAACTCAACCTTGTTACTACAGGTAAAAAAAGGCTATTTCATAGAAATAAAAATCATAAAAACAAATTCATATGGAAAATGAGATCTTGCCACATGTGGTGGTACACATCTGTCATCCTAGCTACCAGGGGGGCTGAGGCTGGAGGATCTCTTGAGCTGTAACAGATTTCACTCATCTAGTATCCACACTAAGTTTGCCGTTTAATACGGTGGGCCCACAGGAGAAGGGAGTAGGAGTGGAAGCACTAGGTTGCCTAAAGAGAGATGAACTGATCCAGGTCAGAGAAATGTCATATGTCAAAGCTCTTCTGATGATCAGAGCCATTGCATTTACAAACTGGGAAAGATGGGGAGATCCATTCCTTTTTTTTAAAAAAGGAGGAAAAAATGAAAAAGAAAAAGATCAGTAAGAACATCAAACAGAACTATGAAAAAGCAAATGGTTTCAAAGGGAGCTGTCCAAGCAGGTTTCAAAATGTACCCCAAGCAAAAGTTGTATTTAAAAAATCTGTCTCGTATTAGAAAAAAAATAGAGAAATAGATCAGAAAGAACAGAAAGAGAATTTAGAAATAGAATGTTATCTGCGTAAGAAATTTATGTTTGATGAAATGTTACAATCTAAAAAACCCCAAACATTTGAGATAGTATCCAAATCAATAAAAATTGTCTGGAAAATAGATAGCTGCATGATGAAAAATAGGGTTAGGTAGAACCATGACTCAAACCATACATTAAAATAAATTCTAACTGGATCAATGAGATAATTTTTAATCACTAAAACTACAAGGAAAAGAAATTACATGTTTGTCTGAATTAGAAAAATCAAACAGAACAAATATTTAGGTTTAAAACCAGTAGGCTTAAAAGGATCCTGCACAACAACCAGCAGTAACTAAAAAATTAAAAGAAAAGGAATGGATTGGAGGGAAATTTGTGGAAAATAAATATATGACATCTAGACTCTATTAAGAGCGAATATACATCTGTAAGAGCAATACACACGTGCAATGGATAAATTGTAAAAGAATATAAATAGAAAGTACAAATTGTTCACATTAAAATATGCTAGAATTCTTTAAAGATCAGAGAAATGAAAATTAAGACAACTTTGAAATACCAATACCGTCTCTTGCCCACTAGATTAAAAAAAAAAAACACCAGGTAGCACGATGATAAAAATTGAATTTCAGTGGGCCTGTGAGGAAACCAGGAACTGTTCTATTGTTGGTAGAAATGCATTCATTTTTAGACATGCAATGTATTACTTTGACTTGCTTCGTTGTACTTATTCATCAGTAAGGATAGTTCTTTGAGGGGAAGAGTCATCACTGGGAAATTACAGTGATATAAAAAGGAAAGAGGCATCCATAAAACATTTTTTTAAAAATTAGTCACAAAATTGATCATACCATTTAACCTAGAAATTCTACTGTCAGGATTTTGTCATAAAGATATCTTGAAAAGAAAAAAAAAGAATCTAGTTGTATAAAAGGTTCATACCTACTCTATCTCTACTGGAAAAATTGTATTATTTAAAATATTTTTTAATATTTGAAATAATCTGAATATGTATCACAATTTAAAAATTATTGAATAATATGTGATATAGTAATGAAAGGAAGTTGATCTTTGAAAGCCCAAGACCTAATTACAGAAAACAGGTGGATTAGGACATATTTAACTAACTATAAAAATGGGTCCACACCAGTTCATCCTGTTACAAAGTTCAATCAAGTCTCTTTGGCAAACAGAAAGGATGCAACACCCTGGGATGAACAACAGTGGCAATGCCTTTGGGCCATCTTTTAAAGTCAGTTCAGAAGTCAGGCTCAAAGAAACTATCTTGTGACAAGAAACAAAGAGCCAAGGAGCTGAAGAAAGGGAGGCCATGAGAAGCCCCGGGAGTGAGGAGGGCAGAAGTGCTGGCCCAGGGGGCCACCTCTAGGAGCAGGACCAAGACTCTACATTCCTTAAAGTGGAGACAGATGCTGTGTGGCTGAATCCACCCTACCACACTACACACACAAGGCAGTAACTCTAACAGCTTTTTTTCCTTCCAGATCCCATATGTCAAGGCAAGACAAGAAGGATTTATTAAGCATTTACTATGTACTAGACACTGTACTAAGAGCAAGGGATCTTAATACAAGCAGGGGAAAAAAAAAACATTTCCTGCCCTCAAGGAGCTTATATTCTAACAGGGGAGACAAAACTAGTACAGATATAGGAATATACAAAGCGCATAAAATAAGGTAAGGGGGAAAGTGGGAAAGAATTAGCAGTTAAGAGTCCAGCTAAGACTAGATAATACAAATAGCTGTCTTAGATGGTAAGCTGCATGAGGTGAGGGATTCTTTGTTAACTAAATTTGGTATTTAGTGTAGTGCTCTACATAGAGCAGGCACATAATAGTTTATTGAAAAGTTTAATTAAATTGACCAAAACTTGGACTCTCAGCTTCTCACTTCAGATCTGCCATTGATTTCTGGAGGGAGTTTAACCTTGCTTCTTTCTCTGCTTCTGTTTCCACTCTGAAGCGGAATTTAAGAAGTTGGCTTCATATTTTGAAAAAGAATGAAAAAAATTATTTGAGGAGCTTTGTTTTCTCCAAAATAATGAATTTTCTTTTTTTTTAAACTGAAAATATAATTTTGAATTATTTTAAAATAAGTTACTATAATGACATAATACACAAATATTTGTTTAGTGGTCAGCACATGCCAGGCATTAGAGGCCAGGAATGACTTTCGCGTATGGCCCAGAGTGTTATCAGTTTGTCAATGTAGCCCACCGGAAAGGGAATGCCTGGTGCTTCTGTTTTTTCTGTACTGGGAATTTTCTGTATTCTAAATTTGGAATCCTTGGATGGTCTGTCTAGCCCCTGGCTTGAGCTCAGGGGAGGCCTGAGTTCTGAAAGGCCCTTTGAAGTGAACTCAAGCTATTTCTTGCATTTTTTTCATTTCCTAGTTGTTGGTTTTCAGCAATTTTTTTTCCCAAGCATGTCTGCAAGAGGGATAAGAATGAGAAAAGTAGCTATCTCTGAACAATGAGTGAGTGTGAGAGAGAGAGAGAGAGAGGGAGAGAGGTCTGCAGAGAGGGAGGGGCCTGGGTCCGAGTCCGGGGTTCAGAGTTAATACATAAATGGGTTTCTAGAACATCCCGAATGATTTAGAAAACATCTTAGCTTCACATCAAACCTTCCTGCCCTTCTAACCCAGACCTTTTCCTTTCCCCCAAGTTTGGTCACTTGAAGAGAAACCCACAGGGCTGTGAGGCTGGTTTGTTTTTCAACCATGCCAGGGCAGCTGTTGCTGCAGCTCTGGGTTGGTCTCTTAGTGCCTTTTACTGCTTAACCACAGGAAATGGAATTTGGTAGCCTGAAAACAAGTCTGCCCCCCTCCCTGCGCTCTCCCTTACCACCTCCCCCATTTTTGTTGGTCTTTGCTTGGGGGAAGAGGAGGAGAGATAGGGTAGGAGAGATAAGGGAGAAGTTAATACCATTTTTCCCTCTTCCCTATCAAGCCCAGGGTGTGAAAGAGCTTCTTCAATGATAGGAAAAGACTTCAGGAAGTCTTCCCAATGACATTTCACAGAAGCAGAGGCTCTTAGGAGTTGGAGGCTATGGGGTACTGACAAATGTTTTAACAACTGGCTGCAAGGGAGTGGGGTGGATGGGAAATGTACCCATGAGACACTCTTAAGTGTAATCTGTATTATGAACGTTTTATCCATGGCTTTCTTCAGTCTAGACAATCAACAAAACAATAAATCAATCAATCCTTAATTTGTAGCATTTGCCGATTTCTCAGGTGTAAATGCTTGCACTGAAAATGTAAGGACGGGCCTCCTTAGACAGTTTGAGGCTGGTTGGAAGGGCCTGCACAAACTGTCCAATTTAATGCCTTTCCCATCTGAAGCAAAGATGTCATTTAGAGCATCCCCAACAAGTGGCCATTCAGTTCCTGCTTAAAAAAAGATCTGGGCCAGAGAACTCACTGCCTCCTGCATTGGGACAACTCTCTTTGCTAGGATGATTTTTCCTACACTGAGCTAAAATTTGTCATTCTGCAGTTTTCTTTTTCTGCCTCCCAGAGTGCATAAGCACGAGCATTCCCAGGTCATAGGATGCCAGGTCTAGATCTGGAGGGAACTCATATAACATCTGGTACAAGCTTTTTTATTTTTACAGATTTTACAGATTATAGGAATTAAGGCTGGGGGTGTCACCCAAGGTTAGAGAAGAGGTTTGAAGCCAGGCCCGCCAACTCTAATAGTCTTTTCGTTGTACCAGGTACTTAATTCAGAACCAAGGAGCTGAAATGGTAGCCGGGGCATGCCTGGTACAACTGGAGCTCACCATATGCTTGGGCAAATTGGTTCTGTTTCCACATCTGTAAAATGGGTGGGGTGGAGAGGAGGTGAGCATACCTTATACTACACAGGGTGGTTCTGGGAAGAAAGTGCTTAGTAAATTGTAAAATATTATCTAAATGTGAGCCATTATCATCAACAAAACACCCATCTCGTGGTTTCCACAATCAGAAACTATTCCCAGATTGAAAAGTCACTTCCTTCTCATAAATTTCCCCTTCCTTCTCATTGGGTAGAGGGACTGAGAGCAGAGGGAATAATTCAGTGATAAAAAGTATATTTGTGCTTCTCTTTATCTGTATGTTTTAAGGCACTTCCAACAGAGGATTATAAATATTCACCCTCAGAGGGGAGGATTTATATATGTTAAGTTGCTTTTATGCTAGTAACCAAGGCAAAATGACCTCCTGGTCCTGCACAGCCCCGACTGAGAAATAACAGAAAGCAGATATTAGTGAAAACCCCTGGTTCTGCTGTCAAGGGGCCCAGGTTCAAATTTCCCCTTCAAATTCCTCTTACTAACTTTTTGACTCTGGGCAAATCACTGGACTTCCTTGACCCTCTGTTTCCTCATCTATAAAACGAAGCAGTTGGACTCAGTGGGCTCTCAGAAGTCCCTTCCAGTTTCTAGTCCATTCTATGCTCCATTCATCTCTCAGATCCTCGGGATCACCTAATTTCTGTAGGCCACCACCCTGAGCCTGGAACAAACTTGGTGGCTTAGATCTCCAAGCCAAGGTCACATATCTGCCCAACGATAGCTAAGGCAGCCCTTACAAAGCTGCAGCCTGGCCTTCTAGAAATGCAGCTGCTTCTAGAGCTGAGCCCACACCTCTATAACTGCTACAAAGGCATACCCAGCTTGGGAAAGAAGCAAAGCAGCCCTCGGCTCAATAGGTCAGCATTTAACATTGTTCTAAATCTCTTTGAAGACCTGCGGTTTTTACGGATCAGGGTTACCTGTGACCTAGAATGCCGACAGGAGACATACTAATAATTAACAGTGGGCATTTACGTAATGCCATGAGGTTTGCAGAGCACTTTACGAGTATCATCTTCTTTTATTCTCACAAAGAGCCTGGGAGGAAGGTACAGTTATTATTATTATGATTATGATTAATTATTATGCCCATTTTACAGATGAACCAGCCAGAAGAGAGGTTAAATGATTTGCCCAGGGCCAAAGCTCTTCCTGACTCCAGGTCCATTACTCTATCAACTGCCCAAACACGGCAGTAATGAACAATTTTGGTTCTAAAGCTATGAAACCCCAAACTCCACCTCAAATCGACTTTTTAAGACAAATTCAGTTGGAAGGGAAGGGAGAGCCACATTGAGAGTGTGTTGCTGTATATGTAGTGGGAGCTCTTTCCTTCCCTCCACCTCTTACAATCCTTTGTTTTCTTTAAAGCTCGGCTCAAGAATCATCTTTAATAAAGTACTGAGCTGCTAGGGCCCTCCCAACAACCCTCCCCAAAATTACCTTGGATGTGCTTTGTTAATATTTATTTACACATAAGTTGTATCTCCCTATGGAATATAAGCTTGCTGAGGGCAGGAATTCTTTCTTCTTTTCCTTCCTTCCTTCTTTCCTTCCTTCCTTCCTTCTTTCCTTCCCTCCCTCCTTTCTTTCTTTCTTTCTTTCTTTCTTTCTTTCTTTCTTTCTTTCTTTCTTTCTTTCTTTCTTTCTTTCTTTCTTTCTTTCTTTCTTTCTTTCTTTTTCTTTCTTTCTCTCTCTCTCTCTCTTTCTGTCTCTCTCTCCCTGTCTCTCTCTGTGTCTCTCTCTTTCTGTTCTTGTGACCTAGCTTAATACCTAGCTCATTATAAGTGCTTAATAAATGCTTACTGATGGATTTTTTTTGGGGGGGTGGGGAGTAGAGTAGGGAAAGGAAGCCTTCACCTCAGTGGGGCCACCTTGTTTCATCTAAACCTTTCCTTTTTAACAGATTCTTCTTGCTAACTGAGTGCTAAGGTTCAGTTACAGAAGTAACAAGAGCTGTGGGCACCTTCTAAATTTCAGGACAAAGCCCTGATAGCCTGGCCTCAGATACAGCTAGGGCCCTGTCCACAGCAATGTGGTCACGACATAAACTGCATCCAGGTTTGGCAAATTCTTTTATCAAGGTCATTCTGCTTTCCTACTGGATCCTACTGGATGGGGGCGGGGGGGGGCGTTGCGGGGGGAGGGCAGAGTTTGGTAAATTGAGACACAGGGAAACTGGAGCAGAGATACCCTTAGAATCCAAATGGTAGTATCTCTGTTCTGCCTGGTAGTCCCAGCGAGGTAAACCCCAAGCAGCTGTTACAGTTCATTTTCTTCCAAATTTATTTCAAACGTAGTTCAGATTCTTAGGTGCAAATACATCCAAGGGATTAGTCTTTAAAAAAAAATTCTTCCAGGGACATAATAATCACTGAAAGTTATGGAGTAGAGGCTCCAATTGGAGGTGGGATTTGGGGTTTGGGCGATCTGTCCAACAAATAGGTGGGGAAGGGGAAATCCTTTGGAGAGTTCTATTTCTATTCACTCTGAGGGTTTGAGCTAGAACTTAAGTAATTTAAGAGACTTGCCTGGGGATGGTGGTGGTCGAGTGGGGGTTAGGGGGTATGTATGCAGAAAATGTGACAAGATTCTTTTGGCAAATGGTGCCACCTGGTGGCCTAAATGGGGCCATGTAAACTGATATGAGAGAGAGACAGAGAGAGACAGAAACAGAAAGAGACACAGAGAGACAGACAGACGTTGAGTCCAGATACCAGGATGTTTTCTGCGGCCACAGAAAACTTGATGCAAAAATATAAAAAACAAAAACAAAAATGGAAAATTATAAGTGGGACAAAGGAAGATGAAAACGGAGAGAAGTAGTGGGAGAAGGACAGAGACTGAGGGAGAGATAAGCCAGAGGAAAGGGAGACTGAGGAAGAATAGGGGGGTGAAAAGCAGAGGAGGAAGACGAAGAGGGAAATCTAGATTCCCCCAGGAAACTCTGCTTAGTGGCCTGGACTCTTTACTCTGCTGGATAAAATGCCTCTCAAGAGTCAAAGGGGCTGGAAAACAAAGAACTCTGCCCTTCTGGAGTCAGAGGATCATCGATTTAGAACTGAAAGGAGTCGTCTGGCTTGAGCCTTCTATTTTACAGATGTGGAAACTGGTTAACAGACTTGCCCAAAGACTTCCTGGTAGAGGAGGCAGGATTCAAACCTGTAGCCACTCATTCTAAAGCCAGTCCTATCAGTAGATCTGGGTTTGAATCCTGGCCTGGTCTTTGAATCCTGGATATGCCACCCCCCCAATCCAATCCTCACCCTAGACTTCTTATGCTTCGGCCCTAGTTAAATGATAGTCCCTGTCCCTAATCTTGAGAAAAGACCACTGTCACTCACCCGTTTGAAGCAGCTAACCTGGGACTGCACCCTCAGCCCTATCCCAGGGCATAGTCTTCTAGAGTGGCCGATAACAGAATGAGAGAGACAGAGGGGAATTCTCCCTGGCAATACCAGCTGCCAGCACTCTGACCTGCTGCTTTGCCCTCCTGTTCTTCAGGATGCGGTCTGGGGAGGAAATGTTGCTGATGGGGCCCTGAGTCATTCTGGGGTTTCAGAAAATATCTTGCCAGAGGGCAGAGACAGGTCACTGTCTGGCCCCTCTATGGCTAATTCTTACCTTCCCCTTCCTGGCTGAGAGGTTAAAGAAAATTATGAAGTAGGGAACCATAGGTTTTTAGGGGTGCTCAAGACCCCAAAATATCAACATGCTGGGTCCTGCCGAATGAATTCAACTCAAGCCTTCTCAGCCAAAGAAACGACAAAGTTTATTAAGGATTCACCATATTGGGTTGTCTTAAGGAATCTCACCCTTTGTGATGCCTGTTTCCACAAGCGGGCCCGATTCAATCTACTGAGCTAGATTGAATCTGACTGCCTTCATGGAGGCAAAATGAGATTATATACAGAAAGATTGTGGGAGGGATTGAGGGGTGATCAAGTAGTCTGGGGTGACTGACTAGAGGAGAGGTTTAGAGAGGGTCTTGAGGAGTCTAAGGAGGATCTTGATGGGACTGGGGTGACTAGAAGTCAAGACTCCAGGAAACAAGAGAATGGGATTTTGATGGGATTAAGGGTGGGAAGCAGCTGGATAATAGAGGGCTAGGCCAGGTAGAGATTTGGGCCTAGGTAATGAAAAGCTTATGCCCTCAGGTGAAGGCCAGATCTAGTGGGAAGATTCATGGAGAGTTCACGGGGGTTCCCAGAGACTCTCCCCCATTAGAAGTTCAAGGGGTTTCCCAGAGACTGCACCCCCATCATAACCACCATCAAAAGCGGTGAAGAGAAAGCAGCCAAGGATTTCCCTCTCCACCTAAAGCAAGGGCAAGGAATGGAAAGGTGGGCAGCCTGGAACATATACCAGGACAAGGGGCTTCCCATAAAGAGGAGGAGAGTGGTTTGGGAAGAGACTTAATGAGAGGAAGGGCATGGTGGGGGCAACGTCCCCAGTGCTGCCAGGGATGATCCCCAAATCCTGAGGCAATGCATTTCCTAGGGGCATCATGGACAGCCTTTTCTTACCTCACTCCCTGAATAGGCAGGAGAATTCTGTTTCTCCCATAAGCAAATACCTATCTGTCCCTCACCTTTGTTCCTTTCTTATTCTTATCCCTTCTTGGTGAGGGAATGGTGGGCGGTGACGTTGACTTTTTCTGGTGGGGAGCTGGGATCTTCAAGGCAGCATCTTTTGGGTAATTCATGTACCTTTCTTTTACAGTTAGGAGCACGGGATTTATTTTTTCTTCCTAGGTTATTCCCCGAAGTTACAGGTTCATCCTCGTAGAGTTTCACGGGACCAGAGAGGTCATCAAAGCCAATCCTGGAAATTTACTTCACTTCAATACACGTTTATTAAGAGCCCGCAAAGGCGCTTAATAACCTAAGCCTGGGGAGTGGAGGGGAGTTGGGGAACAGCACAAAAGAGTCTTTAAAGAAGTACGGGTGATTCGAAAAGAGGCAAAGGACAGCCTTTGCCCTCAAGGAGCTTACCATCTAAAGAGGGGAGACGAAGTGCAAAGAAATATATGCAAAGCAAGCCATATACAGGATAAATTAGAAAAACTAAGAAAGAGAAGGCAGTGTAATTAGGAAGGATGGAGGAAGACTTCCTGTAGAAGGTGGGATTTCTGTTGAGACTTAAAGGAAGCCAGAGACGTCTGTAGTTACTGTGAAGGAGGGAGACCGGGAGCGGATATCTTGTTTGGGGAACGAGCTGGAGGCCGGTGTCTCTGCATCAAAGAGTACTTTTTTACATATTAGGGGAATTGAGGGCCAGAGTGGTGGAGTGAATTGCCCAGAGGGCATATAGGTCGTGAATTGCAGAGCTGGGATTTGAGCCCACATTTTCTTCCAACTCCAAACCCATCGATCCTTTCACTATAAGCACAAAGTCCTAAACCCCGGGGAAATGGGATATTTGGATGGGTCAATTCTCCTGGCTGGGAGGCGGAGGCAGACCTCAGACTTGAGGAGGCACCAAGCCCGCATACCAGCTGGCCGGCAAAAGGACGGAGTCAGTTAGTCAATAAACATCGATTAAGCCCCCGCTCCGGGCCAGGCACTGTACTAAACCCTGGAGATACAAAGAAAGGTCCAAGGCAGCCTCTGCCCTCCAGGAGCTCACAGTCAGGATTCAGAAGTAATCCGAGACTTGGTCTTGCTTGGGGGTGGGGTGGAATTGAGGGGAAAGGAAAGTGGAGGAAGGGGCTTTTGCTTTCATTCTTGCACCCTGGGGTCTGTTGGAATGAAAACTGCAGTGGGCCGGGCGCTCCCCGGATCAAAGGCTCTCTCTGAGACTGGGGCCCTGGAAATCCGGGCAGAGACGGGGGGTGCGAGGGTCACTCCACCATCCCAAATCGGGGGAGAAGGGAGCCTCCCAACCCCACAAACCCCTGGCCTACGTTGTCCTTCCGTCTGCTAGACCCTTCGCCCCCAGCCCAGGGTCCTGGTCCCCCGACCCTGGACTGGGGTTCCCGAGCCTCCCTCAGTGCCCTCCCCCTTCCCTCTGGGCCTTGGTATGCCCCAGGGGACAGATGTCTTGGGATCTTTAACATTTGGGATGCAGCGAACGCTCAAGTTAAATGAAATCCCTCCAGCAGCGGACCAGTCCCGGCAGCCTCCTTCCGGGAGCGAGAACATGCTCTAGGAGGCGGGCCCCCGCACTCGGGAGGGAGACTGCGGAGCAGGCCGGCGAGTCAGGGAAGGCAGGCGGCCCGCAGCCAGTGCAGGTGAGGCCAGGGGGCCGGGGAGGGCGGGCCCGCACGGGCATGCGGGTTGCGAGGCGGGGGCTGCGGAGCGGCGGGATGCGGGGCTCCTGACCGAGGCTGCGTGTGTTACATACACACCCCAACACACACACCAACCTTTCCCCTTCTCTATTCCCGTAACACACACAGACACACACTCCTACCTTTCCCTACTCCTGTCACACACACACAATCTTCCCCTTCTCTACTCTCTTTAACACCCCCAAACTTTCCCTTTCCCTACTCAGAACACACACACACACACACACACACACACACACACACACACACACACTCTTACTTTCCTCTTCCCTACTTTCTCCTTCCCTGCTTTCCCCAACATATGCTTTTCTCCTTCCTCACACTCCCCCACCCCCCACCCCCATTGCTATATTGCCTCTGCATCTGAGGTCAGGAGAACCAAAGGCGGTCAAACAAGAGACACAAACTTTGGAGGCCCGGTGTGGGGAGTGGAGGTGGAGGGAACGGTGCAATAGGGACCCTGGATGAAGCTAAGCCTGGGGAGTGGGGGGAGTTGGAGAACAGAACAAAAGAGTTCTTTAAAGAAGGTGGAGCGAAGTCTGACTTCAGTACACACTCTAAGCATGCATCCCCGTTGTTCCCCTGCCTCAGACTTCTCTGCACACGCACTCACACACCTGAAAACCTTTCCAAGGTAGGTGCCCTGCCTTGATTTTTGAGGTGGGGGAGCCGAGGTAGGGAAGCAGAAGAGTGAACTGATTGCCATCCATTCTTAATTGGCCTAGGTTATTTCTCTCCCCTCTCTTCTTTTTCTGGTCGCTACTTGGTCTGTCTGTCCCTGTGAATGAATGAATGAAAAATGAATGAAATGTACATGACTCTGCCTTACATGCTTTAGATGATACAAAGATTAAAATAGGCTCCCTGCCCTCACTCAGCCTCCCCTCCGCTAGACCAGCTAGCCCTAACCCTCTAGAATAAGAGGCAACTTTTGTGGTATCTTTAAGAGAATAAAAGGAAGAGCCCCCCCACCCCCTCTTTTTGAGTAGAGAAGTCTGTGGGACTTTGAGTCATTCAGTTCATGCCAGGGAAAGATGACATGGATGGAGGGTTGAATTAGGAAAATCTAGATTGCTTAGCAAATCTAGTGTCTGGAAGACACTCTCCTTTGCTGAATAGTGGGTCATACTGCCCCAAGGGGCCCTCCAAAATTGCTTACCCCTACTCAGAGTCCCTCCTAACAAGGTTGTTCATTCCCCCTTCTCCTTCCAAACCCAGATCAATCTTTCTTCACTTTCCCCAACACATAGTCCTTAACTAATCCATATTCTGTAATTTCCCCCCAAAGGTAGAGAGAAGAGCAGAGAGCATCCACTTAGGTGAATCAGAATTCTAGGGGTCCAATGAGAACCAGATCTGAACATCCAGTATGGTACAGGGTACATTTACTTGCCCTTGGCAGATCCCATGTTACACTCAAGAGGTGTGGGAAATTCTGATTATTCCTAGTCCATCCTCCCAGCTCAAGCCCAGAGCTGTGGGTTGACTCGTCCTCCAAGCCGCCTTGGGGAGGAGGGTGCTTTACTTCCCTGCTTCTTAGAAGATGTGCCCCTAAAGATTGCTGCATTCTATTCAGGCTCCCAGTAAGAAGAGGTGGGGGGGGAGAGGGGATTTTCCCTGCCTGGGCCCCTCAGCAGCAACCCTGAGGTCAGCTATGGAGGGAAGGATCTGGTGGTCAGCTGGGAGGGCCTCAGGAGGGTATTGTTTGGAGAGGGTGTGGGTAAGGAATGTGAGTGAGCTGGCTAGGTATAAGGGAAAGAGGGGGGGAAATGGAGGAGATCAGGCTCTGGGAAAGCAATAAGGGGAGAGGAGGGAAGAAAGGGGTTTGGGAAAAGCAGAAATAGGCCTAGAGCTGAGTTGTGGGTGGGCCTGGGGACAGCATTCAAAACCCAGCTACCAAAGACTTGAATCCTCTGCAGAGGGGATTGGGGCTAGCTCCTGGTTGCTATTTGGTGGCCCTGGAGTTTTCCACTTGAAACTTTGGAGCTTAAGAAGCTTTGGGGACCCTGAGGGGTTGGGAAATTGCAGGCCGAAAAAATTCAGGAAAACCACTGGTGCTCAGTCTAAAACATTCCTTATCTGACCCTCAGTTTCTTTTTCTGTTAAGTGGGGGTATTGGATCCACCATAATCCTACAGCTCACACCTCCTGGAGTGCTTTAGGCTTACAAAGTACTTTGCCACAACAGCCCTGCGAGGTAGTTAGTATGAGTATTATGATCCCCATTTCATTATGAGGAAAGGGGTCCAGACATTTGAAGCATCTCAGAGCTAGTGTCAGAGGCAGGATTCATATCCTGATATAGCCTCCCATAATCCTGACACCCTGCTACACCCTGAAGGAGTCTTGGAGTCAAGAAGATGTGTGACCATAGGCTTGTCGATTCTCTCAGTGAGCCAGGTAACTCCTGAAGCCTCAACTACCTAAGAGCTGTTGAAGTGCCCACTGGGTATTCCCTTACAGTAATGAAAGCCTAGGTCTAGACCTCCCCAAGGTACCGTTCTAGGTACACAAAGATATCAGAGATACAAAAATATGATTATTCCTCATCAGCAGAGTTTTATCAGGTGTGTCTAACACCGAGGTTGAGCCCTAGGAGTGGCATGATACACAGCTTAGCTAAAGCACAGATCCTATCCTCAAACAGCTTACAGTCAAGTGGGGGTGGGGAGGGAAGTGGGTACCAAAATAGCTATGATACGAAGGAGAGCAAGGTGCAAAGGGAGAGCCAGGCAAACTTAGGAGAGATTTGGGGAGGCGAAGATCACTTTTGAGTTAGAAGGTGGTTAAGAAAGTGTTTGTGGAGGATGAGGCAGCTGGGTTGGAATATCAAGAAAAGGAAACACTTTACAAGGGAGAGAGATGTGGAGGAGTCCCTTCCAAGCGGGAGGACAATAGAAGCGGGGACACTTGAGATAAGGGAGTGTGGTAAATAACATCCGGTCCAGTTTGGCAGGATCACAGGGTATGTGCAGAGGAATGGTATTCCCTAAGTCGGAACCACATTATCAAGGACCTTGAATACCACGATTAGGGATTTATTCAGAAGGAAGTGGGGAGCCACTGGAGGTCTGTGAGTAGGTGACAGGAAGGGAATAAGCATTTATTTAGATAGTGCCTATTGTGTGCCAAGCACTGTGTCCAGAGTCCCTCCAAGCTCTGTCATTCAGTGATCCCATATGTATGTTCTTAGACTGTTCCTCTTTCAGTTTCCCGATAGGGTAAATGTACTTTTCCCTGCCTCCACTTCTGACTTGTAGGGTACAAAGGGCAGATATATCTGTTTCTTGGAGTCAGGAAGGAGTAGAATGGGGTGGGATTTTTCGAGAACCTAGCTTTTCCTTCATATGGGAAATGAGTAGGATCTCAAATAGATTTGGCTGGGGAGTGGGTGTCCATATATTTTGTTTGTGGGTGGTAAGAGAGACAGAGAGAGAGAGAAAAGAGTTCAGTGGGTGCAAAGGAATCCCTTTTCTTCCCCAGGGATCGATGCTCATTGAAGTCATTGGCCCCTCTTATTTTATGGGGCAGTCTTGGAAGAATGGAGATCAGTCTCTTTTAAGGTTGTAACCCTATAGTCTTATTGCACTAAAGGTGGATTTTTGTAATAAGAAAAGGAAAAGTTCCTTCCTGCCTTGCCCCTGAAGACCTCCGTGGAACTGGGGGCCAGGACTCAGAATCACAGAATTTCCCAGTTGGAAGGGACTCAGATGCCATCTAGTCCAACCTGTACCTGGAAAAGAATCCCCACTACAAGGCGCCGCCTTTGCTTGACCCCTTCTAGCCAAGCAGCCCATCCCACTTTTTTCAGAGCTCTGATTGTTAGAAAGTTTTTCCTTCCATCAAGCCCCAGTTTTCCTCCATCTCAACTTATGCTAGTTATTGCTAGCTTTGTCTTCTGGGGACTTCTGGGTTCTGAACTTGCTTTTGGTTATGTGACTCAGGATATGAGGATCAGATGAGACAAAATGTTGAAAGTGCTTTGCAAACCTTTAAGTGCCATACACATGTTAGAGGTTGGTATTATTATTAGCTGCGGAGAAAACAACCCCTTTCTTTTTTCCAGCCCTTCTGCTCACTTACTCAGAAATCAGCCTTCCCCACCCCACTCCACCCTAGGAGCTTCACCCCCCAGTTTCCAGAAAGGCAAATAATCTAGAATGAAAACAATGGCCTGCTCCAGGAAAGCCATGGCCCTGTGGGCCACCTGGGGTAAAAAGCCCCACTGTTTTCTGCTTGGGGGCTCCCCTACAGATGAGTCCTGTCTCCCCACCCCCCCAGCCCCTACCCCCCTTCCCCGGAAGTCCAGAGGCCCTAGGAACAGAGCTGTAGCAGGATTAGCTCAGGGAAGGAGTTGCTCACCTGCTCCTCCCCTCTGACTCAAGTCATAACAAGTAACCTGGTTCTCCTGGCCCAGCCGAGCAGGGAGGGCGGGAGGGAGGAGGGAGAAGGGAGAGCTAGAGCAGGAACAGAATGGCAACCCTTTAGCTGGGGAGAAGCTGCATAGGCACTCAAAGCCCTTTCATTCCCCAGACTTGGGTTTCCGAGAGAAGAAGCTGGTTTTATTCCCTAGTTCCTGGCTCAAGGCATCTAAAGCAGGTAAGGACAGGAGTTTGACTTAGGTGGTTTTTCTGGGTGGGGAGACGAGTGAGTAGAAGAAAGTTGAAGGCAGTGACTGAGGCAGAGGGCATAAGACAGGACTCTGGTATGGCGGGCCCAGTGAAGGGTGAGGCCATCTAGGTTTGAGCCCTGTGGTAGCCTGTGCCTCAGTTTCCACAGGAGAAGGTAAAATTCTTTTTCCGGGTGAGAAGTTGGGAGTAGAGAAAGGCAGCTGGGCTAGATGAGGCTTGAGAGAGGAATGAATAGATGTTATGATTGGGGGAGGGTGGGGAGCAGGAAGGGAGCCCCGGAAGGTTTAGTTTAAGAGAATTTCCCTGCCTTCTTCCCCCTCTTCTCTGTCACTCTCTATCAGGCAACATCCTACGGCCAGATGGACTATTTCTTTCCCAGCAGAAAGTACTCGGCAAACAATGAAAGGAGCTGAAGTCTAGGGACTGGGAGATTTGGGAAGAGACTCAAGAATTTGGGGGGAGGGGGCGACAAGTCACCTAATGTGGTGTCATCCAATGGGATTTTCCTACAAGGCAGCCCCTATTTTGAGATGACTGAGGCCACAAAAGGAAGTGACTTTAGGAGATCACTGTGGCAGGTACCTCTGGTGGCTACTGTCCGGAATAGGACTAGGGGCCAGGTGGTGATTGGAGGAGATAATCTTCCTATTAATTAATTAGAACTTTGTGTTTTCTTTTCAACAACCCTCTGACACAAACTCATTTAAACACTTTGGTTTTCTGGTTAAAACATTTAGCTATTTACTTTTCTTCCTCCCCTCCCCCTCCATTCTGGGATATACAGGTGAACTTCCATGTAGTTTTTCTTCAGATGAAAATTGAAGAGAGTGTTTTCACATAATTTGGAAAGTCCTTTCAAACTTGACCTTCTTACCAATATGTTATGTAAACAAAAGATGGGAATAATACCTTCCATTTCCCCTTTTGCCTTGTGACTGTTGAAGAAAAAGCGAAAGGCCCTACCTAGAGTGGGGCCTTTCTTATCAACTTCAGAACGTAAAGCTCCTTCATGTCAGATACCTTCTCTTTCCTTTTTGTTGTCTTCCAGAGCGTAGAACTGTGCCTGGCACATAGTGAGTGCTTCATAAACGCTTGCCGATTATTTCATTGATGAGTGAACAAGATTTAGTGTTAGAGCTGAAAACAAACAAAAAAAAAGACAATCTAGGCCAACTTCCTCATTTTACAGATAAGGAAACTGAGCCCTACAGATGAAGTGAATTGTCAAGAAGAGCTTGGACTCCAATCCAAGATTCCTAACTCCTACACCGATAGGAGCTTGCTCTGCCATGCCATGCACAGTGTCATGCTGTGGGCCCTAGTATCAGATTTGGACAGATGCCTAGCACCCAGGGTTTCTTCACCTGATACAAGAAGAGTAGGAGAAACTGGGCCATGGAGAGCATGAGGAGCTGGACACATGGGTGGGGAGTTGAGAAGCATATGGCTATGGCCTGGGAATGAGACACCTTGGTTCTGTTCTTTCATCTCCATCACCACCCTCCGTCGCTGAGGAAGGAGAAGGGGGGAGGAGGGAGAGAGGAGAGGTGGAATCACAACTTTAATATCCTCAGGAGTGCTGAGTTGGAAGTGTGTAATTAATTAGTATTGATTACTAATTATTGGGCCTCCTCTGCCTTTTTCTCCTTCCTCTCCTCTTTTCTTTCCAAAAGCAAACACCTTGAGCTAGGTAGGCAGGGTATGTGACTAGCTGCCCAAATCCGGCCTGGAATTAGAGTAGCAGGAGGGTCAGAGGAGATTTGGGGAGTAAGATAAAGTGTCTAGGGGAGGGCAGAAAAGCTTGTGGTGGGCTGCAGGTGGGGATTGGATCGTACGTGAACAATGCTCCATATGTATGGGATACAGCGGAAAGAGGACTAGACTCAAGCTGAGGACCTGGGTTCAAATCCTTCATCTCAGTGCTTACCACCTGTGACCTATAGGATCTAAGTTCCTTGTGAGCAGGGATGGTTTCATTTTTTCTTTGTATCTTTAGTGCCTAGCACATAGTACACTCATCAGTTGACTGACATTGGGTGATTTATTCTTCCTGGATCTCAGTTTCCCCATCTGCAGAATTAGAGGCTTGGGTTTTATGAGCTCTGAGGTCTCTTCCAGCTTTCGAGATCTGCTGATAAGGCATTTAATCTGTGGTTATTCTTGTGCCCCACAGAGATGAAAAGACTGAAAATGGAGGTGAATATCTTAGAAGGGCTGGAGAAAAGAAAGTTCCTTCCCAGTTACTTAGTTCCTGACAAACAAGGAAATCTGAGATAGCCAGGATATATATACTGGCTGCCTTTTGTTTACACAGGCCGTACATAAACCATTTTATTGATATCCTATGCCCTGGCTTGGCGGGGCCACCATCCATTCTCCCTTTACAAAGTTAGAATTTTGGCAATGTAGTCCACCCTTTGGGTCAGTGGGGCTGTTTGGGTTTGTTACTGGAAGTCCTCTATGGTTGGATGGGTTGTCCCATTTCCGTAGTATTGCTCCTAATCCTGGTTTTGGTTAAAAGAGGGGACTATTCTAGAGCTTCAGAATGATGGACTGCTCCCACTTCTCTCCCTCACACCCTCTCTCCCAGCTGGTTATTTACCAGCTTGCCTAAGACCTCCTCTGCTAAAGACCAGGGGCAGTGCCCTTCTCCACCCCACAGTCCCAAGTACCCAGAGGAGGCAGGATAAGCTCCAGACAGAAACTCGGAAGGACTTTTGGACTCTTGTGCAATGATGCTGACTCAGGAAGGAGGTGTCTGAGCCCTGGATCCAGTCCTGGAGGAGCCCCACCCCCTCGCTTCAGGCAGCCCCATTCAGGACTTACCGAAAGTGACCATGATGCCAGCTCTGTTTATGACTTTGTGTGACCTTGGACGAATCACTTCCCTTCTCAGCTTCAGCTTGCTTATCTGTAAAAGAAAGAGGTTGGAGTAGAACCTTTCCAACTCTAAAACCTCTGATTTTATTTTGTTGTAGAACAGCGGGGCTTTAGGAGACATGATCCTCTCTCCAGATGGTAGGCGGGCAAGTTTCTGCTCTTTCTTGGACCTCAGTGTCCTCACCTGTAAAATGAGGCATTGGATTGAATATCCTTTAAGATCCTTTTCTACTTAGTCTAATTTTATTTGTCATCTAGTGAAAAGAACGATGGATTTGAAAGCCAAAAGAGAACTCAACTTAAATCCTGGTTCTGACACTTAACTAAGTAGGCCAGTCACAACCTTCCTTCCTCATCTGTAAAATGGGGACAGGAAAACTCTTAGAGTAGCTGCCTCTCAAGGTTGTGATGACTAAAGTGCTCTGTAAGCCCTAAAATGATATGGAAGTCAGGGCCACAAGCATTTATTAAACACCTACTCTCACCAAGCACTGTGCTAAGGGCTGGGGAAATGTGAGTTGCTACAGTTTCCATCCCTTTCTCAGGCTTTTTCAGAGAGGGCCCCATCCTTTCCAGCTACTCCATACACCACCCTGATTCTGGGGCAAGGATACAATTGGACTTGTCCAAGCCAGAGTGAGGCTTGGCCTGGCCTGTATCCCCCCCTAGACCTACCCAGTCATGGTGGGCAGCCTTCCATTTCACAGTCTTTCTTTCAGTTCTTCATTGAATTTTGAATAACCAGGGTCAGAGAACAGAGCCTCAGGGGCCCCAAGCGATGGCCTCAGCAACATTGGATACCTTATTCTGGTCCTTCCCAAGTTCCCTGGGGCACCTACTGCAAAGTGGGCTGCATTGGGTCTTCCCTCTACTCTCTTGTCCACAAAGACAGCAGCCATGTTCTTATCTCTGAAGGATCCTCTTCCTTTCCCAAAAAGCATTTCATGGAAGGGCTGCCAGGTGTGCTCAGCATCCCCTTTGCCTGGCTACCAGTTTCGGCTGCAGAGGGACAGAGGATGCTGAAGTGTGTGTGGGAGAGTTAGAAGAGGCAGCTTGGGCTCATGGAGGGCCTGTTGGAGATGGAAATCTTCTTACGCTTTATTTTCTCTCCATGCACTCTACAGTCAAACAATGCTGACCTTCTTTGCTGCTTCTCTATTTCCATGCTCCTGTGTCTTTTCCCTGGCTATCTCAGATTGCGTGGAATATTCTTCCTCCTTGCCTCAGCCTCTCTAGACTCAGTTCCAATCTTGCTTTCTGCAGGAGGCCTTTCCTGGTCCCTCTCAATGCTAATGCACATGATTTTGTTTGCATTGTCTCTCATTAGAATGCAAGCCCCTTGAGGACTGAGATTATTTTTGCCTTTCTTTATCACCTGCAGTTAGTTGGGTGCCTAGCACTTAGCAGGCACTTAATAAATACTTGTCGACTAGCTGATTGGAGAGGAGTGGGCTACCCAGGGAAGCAGAGGATTTCCCTTAGAGGCATCTTCAAATGCTTGGGTGATTGTTCTTGGAATGTATTGTAGTGTGGATTCCTTTTGGGGTAAAGGTTGGACTCTAACTTGGAGATTTTGTGATCTGAGGGTTTATATTGCTAGACTTTAGCGTAGTAAGAAGGACCATTTTACCTTTAGTTATGGGAATTCTGTTATCATCGATCACTAGGATCCCAGCCCAGAATGTGGACCAAAATGAACACATTAGACAAGAGTGAAGCATCCTGGGGAAAATAGGACATGAGGCAGTAAAAGTAATTGGGAGGGGGGATTGGATATTTTAAATAATTTTTTTTTCAATTCACAAAAATCAATTTTTCCCTTCCTATCTCTTCCACCTGAAGGGAAAAAAAAGGCAAAAACTTTGTAATCAGTATGCATGGTCAATCAAAACAAATTCCCACATTAGCCATGGCCAAAAAATATATTTCTCATTCTGCACAAAATATCGTGAGCTCATTTGTTAATATGCTGGACTATTTTGTCTCTCTTCTAAGAGATTACTATCAATTTGAGAGCAGAGCTTTAAGAGCAAAAAAAGTTTATATTGGCACTCATGGGGTTAAACCTTCTTTCTTTCCCCTTCCTCTCCTCCCTTCCTCAAACCCCCCTCCCCAGCATCCTGCTGTTAATTAGTTTCTGCTTGGAAAAAGGGTCCTGGCCCCTTAGGCAGGCCCAGGTGAGTCCAGACATGGCCTCTTTGTTCTTTCCCAAGCCAGGGAAACTCCAAGCCACCTAAAGTCCCTGGCTGGGAGCTGTGTTCCCCTCCTCCACTCTGTCTTCCCCGCCCCCCGGATGTCCACCATGGAGAGCAAGGATGAGATCAGCGACACAGACAGCGGCATCATTCTGCAGTCTGGTGAGTGGCTTGGGGAAATCCCTCCCCAGGAACAGGCCAGCTGCCTGAGTCCTCATTCCTCCTGGCTGGAATGGAAGAGATTCAATCTCTGACTGGGGAGATAAGAAGAGTGGGGAAAGACAATCAGAAAAGACATGAGAAAGGAAGAGATCCCTCCTTCCTTGAGGAGGACTAACCTGCAGTTACTGTTCTCATTGGAAACAGGAATGGGCTTTAGGACCGACCTCTCAGTACCTCTTGGTATCTCGACTATGATACCACCAGCTCCCAGATTCCATCTCTTGGCTTGTACTGGCCACATATGCTTTGTTTTGTGTACATCATGGCCTCTGAAAAGGAACAGGATAGATGAGGGAACCACATATATGTCTGGTTGGTAGGATAGGCAATGTACTAAGATCCTAGGGTCACACAGTTAGAGCTTGAAGGGACCACCCCCTCATTTTAAAGGTAGAGCTTAGGGCCAGAGAGATTAAAGACTTGCCCAGGGTCATACAGGTACTAAGTCGAAAAGCTGGAATTTGAACTCAGGTCCTCCAGTGTTGTTTCCACCGCTGTTTTTCCTCTGTAAAGAGGAAAGGGAAGAGACAGAGGAAGAGAGATAGGAAGTTCTCATGGAAATTTTCATAGGCTCATCTGCCGCCTGTGGCCTCTTGGACCAGGCCGGAATGTGGGCAGTTTCTCCTGCCTCAGCCCCTTTGAGCAGCCCTGACGTAGGGAGCCAAGGCTCACCAATAACTTCAGGTCAGGTGTGTGATGTACACGAGTGAATGGTGTGTGTGGTCTCTTCAGGGGGAGGTCAGGTGTGTGTCTGGGAGAGGCTGAGGCTGCCGTTTCCTTTCCTTCTTTCGGCTGAGGGATATATGTGGGTTATGTGTTGCTCTTTCCATCTAGGCCCCGACAGCCCAATTTCCCCAATGAAGGAGCTGACCCATGCTATGCGGAAGCAGCAGAGAGCTCTGGAGGAACGTCTGGAGTTATGTCTGGAGGAGTTAAAGAAACTCTGTCTTCGAGAAGCGGTGAGTGCTTTCTCTCCTTTTTCCAGGGGAGGCGGTCAAGAAGTAAGGGGTGATGGAGAGTTTGGAGGAAAAGAAGAGGAAGAGATCACCCGAGGTGAGGATAATGGGAGGAGGGGTCAGGGTACAGAGAGAGGGCTTTGGCCTAATGTTATCTCCTGCTTCAGGAGCTGACAGGCACACTGCCACAGGAGTATCCCCTCAAACCAGGAGAAAAGGCCCCCAAAGTTCGCCAAAGGATCGGAGCAGCTTACAAACTGGATGAACAGACATTCCGAAGAGAGGTGAGAAGCATGGCCACACTGGGGGCTGGTCTTTCCTTGAGAAAGGGTGTGAGGTATTTGTCACCTTCCCTACTGGGCAGAAGATCTTATAGCCTCGAAGGCCAGGGTAGCACCAGTAGGCACCATGTTGTGGCCTGCTCAGAGCCCCTCCTTGGCCCAGGGATGGAAGGGATGGGACCTTAGCCCCTGAGGAAAGCGCATTGTCTTTTGTGAGCTTTGGCCAAGAGTATGTGTTGGGTTGGTTATTCTGATTTTTGAGGTGATAGGAACACTGTGCTTACTGCCTTTCCTTGTGTTCCCTTGATCAGAAACATCATTTCCCTTTTCTAGTTGGCTAAGTGATTATGGAGTAATAGGGGTGGAAAAATAAAAGTCCGTCATTTAATCAGGAGACTTCCTAATTGACAGAAAGTGATCCAGGGATTGCAGAGTAGATGAACGAGCTAAATCCAATGTGCCCTGGGCATACTGGAAGCTATCTCCTCCAGGGGCCTCTTGGGAAATAAAGCCTCCCAGCCTAGAGAGAATCAAGGCCAAGCTAGGGCTGGGGGAATTCTGAAAGCTTCGGTGCCACTCAGTCTGGGACTGGATAGATGTCTTTATTTATATTTCTAATTACCTTATTACCCTGGTGTATTATTTCTGGATTTATCTATTCCCTTTTCCCTTGTAAATAAAGCCCCCAATATGCAGAAGAATGGTCTGGGGCATGTAGAAACAGGGTCAAAAGGAAAGAGGGAAATGGGTGATAGAACTAGATCCAAGAGGCAGCGTCGACAGCAGACGGGAAGAAGGGAAGTAATTAGGATGTAGGTGTTGTAGATTTTGGAGCCTAGCTGGCAGGGAACAGCGCTTTGAGTTACAGTTCAGGGATAAGTGAAGGTTTAGAAAATAGTGGAGAGTGAAAGTCCAGAGACTGAATGCTAACGTTCCTTTGGTCTGCTGCAGACAGTCTTCTGTCTCATGGCCTGGGAAGCTGACCAGGAGGCCTAAAGCCTAGGCCTAGGTCTTTGACATTCTCTAATACTTTGGGAACAGACTTCATCAGGTTCCCACTGGCAGTCGCCCCAGTCTTATTCTCTCTGGCCCAGCAAAGTCAAGAGAGAAAGTGCCCCACTTAGCAGGCTGGGTGGGAATTTGAGGCAACACCCTCTGGCCTGCTGATTGAGACTGCCCATCCCCACGTGCATCTGATGGGTGGGTCTTGGTGCTTGCTTTTCTAGCTCAAGGAGGTGGCTCTGGTTCAGTACCTCCCCTCCCTTTGCCCTACATCTCTGTAAACTTTGGTCTTCTCTCCCTGCCTTCCAAGAAAGGGGGAAGAGAAAGGAGACTTCTCTCTTTTCTAGCTTTAAAGTCAGATTTTTCCTGTGATCTAGCAACACCTTGTCCAGGATATGCTCTTAAAGAGACATAGTACCTGGCTTTTGGAGAGGCAGAAGCTTGATAGAGGAGACATAATACTGGCCACAAAGATCTCCAAGTCTGATGAGAGGCATTATGGCATAGTGGATAGGGCACTGGACTTGGAGTCAGGAATTCCTGAATTCAGTCCCTCTTCAGGCATGCACCAACTGAATGACTTCTCTGGGCCTCATCATAAAACAAGGGGGTTGGCCTAACCACGATGGTCTCTAGGATTCTTTGCACAGTCTCTGCCCATAGGGAGGTCCCAATCTAATGGAAGCACAATTAGCTCACTTGTAGCCTCTGTACCCACCCTCACCTGGGTTACCTTTTTCTCCATGAACCCTGCCCAGGACCCTCTGAGCAGCCTGGAACAGGAGCTGGCACTGCAGCTGCAGATTGCAGAGGCGGCTCGTCGTCTCTACAAAGAGGAAAACCTCACCAAGCAGATCCGAAGACGGAGGAAGCATGCGGTACTGCAAGAGGAGAAGAAGCTCCGGGAGCTGGAACACAGCCTCAGCCAACGGAGGCTGAGTAGTGGATGTGTGGCCCTTTCTCCTGCCACCATGCTCAGGGGAGGTGAGTGGACTTGACCTTGGCAGAGCACCCCGACTTCAGGCCTAGAGAGTGTATGTTCAACTCTTGGCCCCTCTGGCCAGGAGGGCAGGCCCCTGAGGTTCCCAATGGTAGCATCCTTCCTATGGAGTAGACTGGGCTGCCAGGGCTACTAAGCCTGCTCCCTAAAACCCAGCCTCCTCATTATTGTAGGGAGTGGGGAGAGACTACTTCTCCAGAATTCTAATGAGAATATTCTGATTCCTCTCCTCCTACTACCTTTGAATTTCTGATCAAGAAAGTGAAATTCTTGCATCTGCTATCTTGCCTTTTGTCCAGTGACTCAACTCCCAGGGCAAAGGCCACAGCAGGCACTGCTTATTATGTGTCTCTAGAGGACACAGCAAACTGATAGTACTGTTTGGGCCTGTCTGAACACCATAGAAGATCCTGCCCTGGAAACCTTCCATTGTGGTTTCATCCTTCAATCCTCTGAGACCTTGGATTTGACTGAATGTTCTCTCAAAGCCAGCTGTCCACCCATGGCCTTTTTCTCTCACCCCAACCTATTCCCCTAGTTGAGAGAGCCTGGTCTGCTTCCTGATATAGGAGGTTCTTCTTTCTCCATTCTGGTTTCACAAAGTACCACTTAGTTTGACAGTTCTCAGGTATTAATTAGGAATGGGAGCTCTCTGGGCTGAAAGTTAATAAATTGAGGCCAAGCAGAGTCCAGTGATGATGTAGCTAGGCTGGAATTCCAGGGGTTTGGACTAGAATTCTTTGCTTTTTTTATACCTGAGCTATCCTGGCCCTTCTTTCTCTGGAAAGACTGGAATCCTCTTGTGAGAGTATATCGTAAGACATCTTAGGCTCTTCCTGGTCCTGACTACACCAACCTACCACCCCCCAAAGGGGTTGTTGCGACCTTCTGCCCACTGCTTCCTCATCTGTTTTTCCCGAAAATGTTTATTGGGAGTTGAAGGACAGTTTCCAGATTCCTCCCAAGTCAACTTTAGGAACCAAAGCACAGAAAGATGATGAAAACAGGAAAGAACTGGACTTAAAGAGACTTTTGGCCCATTAGCTAAAGGTGCTGGAGTTGCCCTGTAGGGCCAAATAGCCAGACCTTTTCATTCATTCATTCAATAAACATTTATTAAGCACCTACTATGGACCAGAGACTGTGCTAAGGGGGCTAGGGATACAGAAAGAGGGAAAAGACAATCCCTTTCCTCAAGGAGATTATAATCGTGAGATGACATGCAAACAAATGTAGACAAAGTAACCTATGTACAGGACACATTTTGTTGCACGCTCAGTTATTTTTCAGTTGTGTCCGACTCTTTGTGACTCTGTTGGGAGTTTTCTTGGCAGAGACACTGAAGGGATTTGCCTTTCCCTTCTTCATCTCATTTTACAAATGAGGAAGCCGAGGCAGACAGGGTTAAGTGACTTGCCCAGGGTCACCAGCTAGTGAGTGTCCAAGGTCAGATTTGAGCTCAGGTCTTCCTGACTCCAGGCTACTGTGCCACCCAGCTGCCCACAGGATTAATAGGAAATAATTAAAAGAAGGAAAGCACTGGAATTAAGAGGGGTGGGGTGGGGGAGCGAGGAGAAAGCTTCCTGTAGAAGGTGGGACTTAAAGGAAGCCGAGGTGGTCAGTTAGGCAGAATTGAGGAGAGAAGGTGTTTCAGACACGGAGGAGAGACAGAAAGAACTCACAGAGCTGAGAGATAGAGTGTCTTGTTTGCAGAACAGCCAGAAGGTCAGCGTCCTTGGACTGAAGGGGAAGGGCATGGCCCAGGGCTTGGCTAAAGCCAACATTCTCAAGTTATAGAATCCTAGTGTGTTTGAACTGGGAATGACCTCAGAGACTGTCTTCTCCAGCTTCCCTGTTTTACAGATGAGGAAGTTGAAGATAGGAGAATGGTGCACCCACAGTCGCATAGTGAGGGAGTGGAAGCTTTGGGGTGCCAGTCCCTCTTTGTGAGGAAGCAGGTGATAAAAAAAGAGAACCAGGTACCTGGGAAAGCTATAAAGAAAGATAATGTATCTCGGCACTATCTGTCAGTCATTACTGGGAACTCGCTATCTCCCCCTTCAAAAGCCAGTTGCTGGCTTGGGGCCTGAAATCACCCAAGGGCCAGTACAGTTAGTTTGCAAAGTAATGAATCAGCTCTGAGTGTGGCCTAGGGGGTGGGGAGATCATGCTCTTTGTCTCCCTTCCTCAGGTCCATTGCTAGTTCCTCTGATAGCTTCAGGCTGCTTGGGCAGAAGGCTTCTTGTTGCCCAGCTGGTGCCTGAAGCTCCTAGACACCGTGTCCAGGGGCCAAATGACCATGATGGCAAAAGGCTGAAGCAGCAGGACGAGGGCATCCACCATGCCTGCTGATATCCCCTCTTCAAGAGCGGGAAGCAGGTCAGGACACGGCACGAGTGGAGATATGTAGCTTTGACTTACCTCTGTGGGGTTCAAAAGGTTGTCAGGAAACCTGCCTCAGGGACGCTCATTGGAGAGTTGGGGTGGGGAAAAAGCTGAGACGGCCACTTATTCCCACTTTTTCAATTAGGGACAAGGATCCTGTGAATATAAGATTCCGCTCCCAGGATGGGGATAACAACTCTGGAGGGAGCTCTGCTCAGGCAGCCATTGTCTTGTTCAGGCCCCCATCATCTCTTGCCTGGATTATTGCGACAGCCTCTTAATTGGTCTTTCTTCTTCCGGTCTCTTTGTCTGCCAAGCCAGCTCCCTCTAGCTGCCAAAATACCCTCTTTATGGCACAGGATCGATCACGGCCCTCTCTGCTCAGAACTCTTCAGCGGGCCCCTATCTCTTCTAGGACAGAATGCAAACTGGCATTTAAAGCCCCTCACAGTCTGCCTTATTTTGTATTATTCCTCTTCTCCAACTCCACATTGAGGTCAAACAGGCCCCCTCGCTCTTCCCCAAAATGGATATTCCATGTCTCCCAGGCTGGAACCTATGTCTGGAATGCACTTCAGCCTCTCTTTGAAGCAGCCCTGAGCTCCAGCTCCGGTGCCCCCTCCAGCCCATTCCCAAGCTTTCCTGATTCTCTCAGAGGTCATTGCTTTCTCCCTCCTAAAATTAACTATAGTAACGATAGCAGCCAACATGGCTAACCTTTTATGAACCTTTCAGAGATAACATTTCTAGCTGCCATTATAATTATTACTGTTAATTTCTGTAGAGCCTGGGGTGTGCCTGGCACTGTGTTAAGCGCTTTACACATATTATTGCCTTGCATTTTCTTATCCGTGTACAGGTTGTATCAGCTTCTCGTCCCACCCTTCACTAAAATATAAGCTCTCTGAAGACAGCAGCTGTTTTTTAGACTTCATATGTCTAACGCTAGCATATTGTGAAGCATGTAGTTAGCGTTTATTAAATGGTAGCTGAATTAAATTACACGATAGAGGAAAGTACACTTGATTTGGAGTCAGAGCACCTGGGCTCATGTCTTTGCTCAGATCCCTACTAGCTGTGCCTTCTTGGCTGAGTCACTTAGCCTTTATTAAGGGAAGGTGCTGTAATGTTAGACTTGGAGTCACAAAGACCTGAGTTTTAATCTTGCCTCAGATAATTTACTTAGTTATATAATCATTTAGCCCCTCTCACACTCCTCATCTATAAAATGGGGGTGATAAGAGCACCCCCCTCATAGGGTTAGTTCAAGAATAAAATGAGATAACATATGAACTTTAAAGAGTTATATAAATACCAGTTATTATTGCTATTAATAAGTCAGATTCTTCGTCTGTGGTAAAATGAGGAGACAGGACCAAATAATGCTCTCCGAGGCCTAACGGTTCTAAATCCTGAAATAATTTCCTCTACTTTTCAGTTTCTGGCCCCATTCTTGGCCTCCAAATATGGGGTCTTGGTATTCCAATCCCAAGGAAGCCCTTCCTTACCTTCGGAGAGTAGGTAGAAGAAATGAGCAGTGTCTGCTGAACTCCTCCACTTTGCTTCTTCGAGAAGGAGGAAGTAGGGAAATTAATAAGACGTTTATAGCTAGAAAGTTCTTTGAAGCAAAGAAAGCACCTCATTACAGTGCAAACATTTCATTTTGGAAACATAATTATATCAGTCCTGCATAATTAGCTGGGATCCCCGCAGGGGCCATGCAAGGAGGTTTCCTAGAGGCCAGAGGCTTTGGTGGATTCAGATGGGGAAGGGAGCCTGAGGATCAGAAGTTTGAAAGGACCTTTTGATAGTCATGGGCAAATCATTTATTAACCTTTCCGAGCCCACGTTTACCCCATCTGTAATAATGCTTGGATACTCTTCATAGAGTTGTTAGCATGACGAGAGTGTTTTGCAAGCCTTGGAGAAATGGCAGTTCTTGGTTTTTTTATTTTATTTTATTATTATTCACTCTAAACACCTTTATTTTAAAGATGTAGAAACTGAGGGTCAAGAAGGAAAAGTAATTTCCACATGAGTACCTATGCAGTAAGGGGCAGAGCCATGCTTAAACTCAGGTCTCTGACACCAAACTCAGGGCTCTTCCCACTGGACCACACTGCCCTTCTCTACCGCCTATATAACGCTTAGCATGCAGTCAACATTTTGTAAGTACCAAATGTGATTGCCTGGAGGTAGAGTATGGACGTCTGCCAGGCTCCAAATCCCAAACTTCCCTGTGCCTGCTGATGACCTCATCTGCCCCCCTCCCAACCCCATTTCTTTTCTCTCCTCCAGAGCTGAGCACTTCTGATGACAGCTCCCTGTCCGATGCAGTGCTGTTGGAAGAAGGTAAGTGAGGGAAATGTTTGGGAAATGGAGTTGGATGTGGGTGCCCCAATGCGGGTATTCTCCAGAGCTTAGGAGCTCCTGTCTCCCCATAGCTTTAGGGCATTCACTGAGAAGTTTAGCAAAGGCCTCCATTGGTCAAGTAAAGATGTCTAAAATATATGGGCGTGGTGGTTTTTGTTGTTCAGTCATTTCAGTTGTGTCCAACTCTTTGTGACCCCACTTGGGGTTTTCTTGGCAAAGATATGAGAGTGGTTTTGCCATTTCCTTCCATTTTTATAGATGAGGAACTGCGGCAAACAGGGTTAAGTGACTTGCCCAAGGTCACTCAGCTAGTAAGTGTCTGAGGCCAGATTTGAACTCAGGAAGATGAGTCTTCCTGGCTCCAGGCCTGGTGCTCCATCCACTGTGCCATCTAACTGCCCCTGTAATTCCTGCTCCTGAGGGAGGCTGAGGCTGAGATCAGGAGAGTTCTGAGGTGCAGTAGGGCTAAAGCCAATTAGGTGTCTTCACTAAGTCTGACACCAGAGTAGTGAGTCCTGGGACTGGAGGACCACCAAGCTGCCTAAGGATGGTCAGACTGGCCCAGGTTGGAAAGACAGAGAAGGCTAAACCTTTGGCACCAGTCAGCTTTGGGGATGGGCCATTAGTGCTGGTTATACTTTAAGCCTAGGCAAGACGGGGAAATTTTGTATAAAATATCTTAGGCAGAACACCTTAGTTTTGGAGTTCTGCTCATAGTGATTTCATCCTCTTTGAATTTTCCTAGAGCCTTTGATCTGGGTCTCTCCTTTGTGCCCATCCCATTCTGCTTTGTATTATACCTATTTGTACCCACATCATCGCTGTTAGACTTGAAGCACTCCCAGGGCAGGGACTCTTTTTTTTTTTTCTATTTTGGTCTTTGTATTCCTCTTGTTTTGTACATAACATTTAGAGCAGGAAGAGGCTATCTAGTCCCTTATTTACAGATGAGGAAACTGAGACCCAGAGTGGTGTCAGAGGTGAGATTAGAGCCCCGATTGTCTAATTCCAGAGGCAATGATTTTTAACTGTATCACAATTAATAAACGTATGTTGAATTAAAGTCAGGTTTCTTAGTCTGGCCCTTAGTAAAGAAACTCTCCTCTTGCCTGGGGACAGGCCTAGGTGAGATGAATGGCCTATTTGCCTGTGCCAAGTTCCCTGCTCCAGCTTCCCACAACAAATGCTGAGGAATGGTGGTCGAGAGCTGAGTCAGCGTAAGGCCAGGAGTTCCTGGGCCTGGGAGCCAGATGACCCCAGTGTGGGGAATGGGGAGATAAATTCCAGACTGGTCAGCCAGGAGACCCCTGAGGGCAAGGAAGAGACAGTCCAGGCCCCTGAGAAGAGTTTCACCCCTGGGGAAGAAGGGAGACACATTCTGGGGATTTTCCCATCGTGAACCAGCCAGAGTCACAGAGGATTCTGCAGTTCAAAATCTGTGCCCTTTCTGCTCATCAGAGCTGGATAGAACTTTTCTGGCCTCTGGAGTTTGGCTCATTAATGTAGTTGGGCAGTGATAGGAGAAAACAGACAGTACTGATGAGGCACCCTTTGTCTGGAATTGAGGGCCTAGGGAACATGCAGAAGAGAAGATACAGAACCTTCTGAGGCCTCCAGAATGTAGAAACAGCACACACTAGAAAAACATGTCAATGGAAAGATATTTAACTAGAAGCCTGGCAGCCCATGCTGCTGGCACACAGGTACACCCTGAGTGGAGGAATGGGTTGTGTGGCATGGTTCACCTGGGAGGGCATCTCGAGGGAGGCTGACACACCTGAGGTATCTGGGGCCATTCATTGACGTCTGTGGCCAGAGCCTGGGGCAGTCGGCGTTGGCCTTGGGAGGAGAGGAGAGGCCCAGAGCAAGCAGCTTGGTTCCTGTTGGGCTGGTTCTCCCACCAGCCACCCTTACTGTCTTTCCCTTCTACACTTGCAGAAGAAGCCCAATTGCCAAAACCTGTTCCAGAGTCCCCAGCACCACCTACCAGGTCACTCCCGCCCCAGCGGCTAGAGGGGCTGAAGCCAGCAGAGCCTGAGGCTGGAGGTCCAGAGCGCTCTCCGATCCAGAATAGCCCCTGGAAAGAAACTAGCCTGGATCATCCCTATGAGAAACCTAAGAAATCTCCCTCAGAACTCGATAGTGAGCCCAGGTAGAGGCATTGGGGGGGTTGGAGGTCATGCGTCTGGAGGAAATGATGTCATATGCTGGGAAGGGGGTGCGGTTAAGGGCATGGGAAAGGGGAGAAAGAGATGAGTGATTTCGTCCCTCTTTGATCAGTACAACTGGGCCCTCTTGACCACTTCACCAGAAGTACAAGTATATTCCCCACTGAACACAAGCTCACTTTTGCTTCTTTTCACACTAACTTCTCTACCTCAAACTCAGACCTGCACTCGATGGAAAAGCAACCAAAAAAAACCCCAGACTCATGGGAAAATTCTCTTCTTACCCTTCTCCTCTCTCTGCAGCAGTCCAGCCACGACACCCCAGGATGGGCCAAGCTCCATCAGCCCCTGGTTGCTCGAAGCACCTACATATGTGGTCCCACTCCGAAACATTCCTGGACAAGTTCAAGGCCGGGCGAGTGCCCCAGCTACCCCAGAGATTCAGGGGAGACGGGGCCAAGCTCAGTCTCTAAGGTAACAAGTCCTAGGGATTGGGCTCCCATTCAGAGAGCTCTTTTTGAGATTTTTAAAACACTTTACATTCATTATTTTATTTGAGCCTCCACTTAATAAACACTGACTGATAGACCTGGGCAGGGGTGCGGGGGCAGGTAATTTAAGGATATGGTAGACTTGCCTGCATTTTACTAATGAGGAAAACTGAGATTCTGAGAACTTCAGTGACTTGCCCACAATCACACAGATAGGAAGAATCTGAGGCAGGATTCAAATCCATTTCTTCCTGATCACAAGTCTAGGCATCCTATCACCTTTCTCTGCCTCTGAGCATCCTTAGAGGAGACCAGAGGCGGTAGAGTCAAGGGCCTCCCCTGACCTAGGTGGCCCAGCTACCTCCCTGGGCACCATTCAATCAGCCAGACATTTATCGAGAACCTACTAGGTGCCAAACCTGCACTCCTGAAGGAAAAATAACCCAAAAATTAGACACCAGGAATGTATAGAGGACAGGAGGTCCTTGACATCTACCTGCTTACCCTCTGAAGGAGGATGTCTTGTATGTTAATAAACTCTGCTCCAAGGCAGAGTGTGAGAAGGGCAAAGGAGATCCAAAGTGATCCAAGAAAATCTGAGTGGGGAGAGAAAACTTTGAGCTGGTGGGGAAATCAGGGAAGGCTTCATGGAAGAGGAGCTGGTGCCTGAGCCAGGCCTTGAAGGAAGACACAGTTTACAAAAGGTGGGGATAGAGGGATATATATTTCAGAAATGGAGACTGGTCTGTAGGAAAACACAAAGGTGAGAGGGCAGAGGTTTTTTTTTTATATAGGCTAATAGTTCCCTTTGGCTGAAACATGAGAATATTATGAAATGAAGCTATAAAGGTAGATTTATCTCTATGTTGTCTCTACCATATGGATGCACGCTCCCTAAGAGAAGGGATTGACACTTGGTAGGCACTTGTCGATTGATTGATTGGAGCCAGACTGTGGAGGCCCTTGAAATGTCAGGCTGAGTTTGCAGTTTGCCATAGAGGCAATAGGAAGACACTGAAGATTTTTGAGTTAGAGGAGTAACATAGTCTGTTTCTATACAAGGTTAGCCACTGTGTGAAGAACAGACTGGAGAGAAGAGATCCATTAGGAGGCCATTGGAATAACCTAGGCAAGACATAATGAGGGACTGAACTGGGGTGGTGGCAAAGGAAGTCAGGAAAGGAGGGGTGTAAAAGATATTGAGGAGAGAGGACATACAGACTTAGCACCTTTGGGTGTAGGGGATAAGGCTGAAGGAATATTCAAAAGGGATGTCTGGATTTTGGGCCCACGTGAATGGAGTGTGGTGGACAGGAGGAAGGTAAGAGTTAGTTTCCTTGACAAATGACCCTTTCCATCTCATCCCCAGAATTAATGTTTCTAGCTCGCTCTTACATTGTCCTCACCTGTTTTTGAGATCCAGGATGAGTTGTGTCTTCTTTCTCCCTGCAGGGTAGATTCTTTCCGAGTGTGCCCGGAAGGCCGTGGCCGAAGTGCTATCCCTCGCCGGCGTCCCACACACTATACAGTGACTGTGCCTGAATCCTGTTTCCCTTCAGCAAAACACCCCTTACCCCACCCTGCCTACCACTCCGGCTCTGAAGACAGCAGCTCTGATGTCTCCAGCATTTCTCATGCCACCTCTCCGGGCAGTAGCAGCCCGGACATCTTCTTGCGGCCCATGTCCCCATCTGACCAGCTGTGCTCCCGGAGAACCTGGGTCTCTGCTGATGGACGTGAGCTGGCAGCTTATTACCCGAAGCTGCTGCTCCCAGCTGGATATTTCCCAGCAGGGAGGTATGTAATGGTGTCCGACAGGCAACAAATGCCTGCTGGATGGGAGCTTTGCCACCTGGGACCTGGCACCGTCTATGATGAAGATGGAGCCCCCCTGCGTTACCAACGACTAGTACCCTCTCACAGCCGGATTGTAAGGACACCTTCCTTGAAGGACAGTCCTGCGGGCCGAGGACTCAGCAAGGCAGCTGTATCAGAGGAACTCAAGTGGTGGCATGAGCGGGCACGGTTACGGAGTGCCCGTCCACATTCACTAGACCGGCAGGGGGCCTTCCGAATGAGGAGCCTCCCTCCAGGCAGAGAGTCCTTTGGGAGAGTCATGGGGAGAACACAGGTATGGGAGAAAGCAAGTCATTAGATGGAATCAGGAACTTGAAAGGCAAGCAAACTCAATGCTTGCCTACCCAAGGAAGGTTATGGGGTGGGATAGGAGAACAGTAGGTAATGTAGGCAAGTCCAATTGAGGAAGAATGAAAATATAGCTAGGTCTCAATTTGTCAGCTCCAGTATCGGAGATCTGCGTAGTTCTAAGCAGGCAGTGATCCTAACATCATTTCTTTGAGGCTTGTAACGTGCCCCTTGGCTTTCAGGAGAGTCACATTCACCTTGTCCTGTTCTTGCACACATGCCAGTTTGGTCGTATTAGGAGGTGACCCACAAAGTGGATGAGTCACGTGCAAATAATTGAGAACTGACTGAATCTTCTAGATTTATTTAGGCTGCTCTGAGAACATAACCCGTCTACCTCCTGCGACCTAGTAGGCCTCAGGAAAAAGGCATTAGTCACATGCAGAGCTGAATCATCTTCCTGCCTGTTCATCCCTCCATGGACTCAAGGGACAGTAAACTGGGATCATAAAGAAAGACTTTGGTACCAGAGACTGGGAAAAACTGCCCATAAGGGCCTCTTCCCAGTTTATTCTCTAGCCTGACATGGCACCTCTTTGGTCTCAGGTTTCCCATCTGAAATGATTTCTCTTTAAAATCATTCATATACATTCATACCCTCAAACACAAATCCTTTGTTTTCCTTGTCCCCTCCTTGCTGGCAGTAGGGAAGGGCCCCAAAGCTATAAATTCAGATGTGTGTTTGAGTCCTGAGGTTCTCTGCAGCAAGTTACTTCCCCACCCACAAACCATTCGGGTTGCAGTTGGCGCCCCACTAGCTCTCCTGGCCTGGAGCCCAGGCCGCACCCTCCCAGCTGACACGTTCTCCCTGTGTGCGAGCTTGGGCCTGTTCTTGGCCCTCGCCTAGCCCGTCTCACCCTGGCCAAGGAAGTTCCAGTAGTGGGGAGTAAACCTGTAGAAAGAGGGAGGTAGGGCAGGAAAAGTTTTAACCAGAAAATTTCCAGAGGAGGGTGCCCGGGACAGTGAAAGGACTGAAGTGGTGCCACATGGGGATCAAATGAAGGGACTGGGGATGATTAGCTTGGAGAAGAGAAGGCTTGGGGTGGGGGAGGGGCATGATTACTGTCTAGGTAGAATTTACAGAGACAGGTTTAGGATCAGCGTAAAGAAAAACTTCCTAACAGTGAGAGCTGTCTAAAAGCGGATGGGCCGCCTCAGGAGCCAGTGAAATCCTCCTCACTGGGGGGTTCTGGTGAGGGTGTGGTGGCCATTTATTTATTCATTCCTTCACTTATCCTACCAGCTAAGGCCGGCATTGCTTCTGGGTCCTCATTCCTCACCCCTGTACATCCTTCACTCTTATATGTTCCTTTTTCCTCCTCCCCACAGCTCTGCCATGAGAGAAGCACAGAGAGGTCATCTGTTCAAATCAACTAGCATTCATTAGGCAGCTTTTATGTACCACACAAGACAAGATAGTCCCCATAATCAAGGGGTCTTCATTTTAGAGAGAGGTTAGGGATTGGGGGTGGCAACAGTATGCACACAAGATATAAGATATATCCATATATATGGATATATGTAATATATATCCATAATATACATCCATATATAAAGTGTTTCCATAATAAATAGGAAGCAATGGCAGGGGGTACTAATAGATGGGGGACTTTGGAAGGGCCTCATAGGAGGTGGCACATAAGCAGAAACTTGGAGGGAGTTAGGAGTTGCAAGAGTTAAAAGTGAGGAGGGAGAGCATTGAGGGCATGGAAAGAACGGGCAGTCTGGGCAGAGACGCAGACTAATAGAAGGAGATGGAACGTTGCCAGAGAGGAACCTAGAACAGGGCACATGTGATCCAGAGCAGGTAGAACACGGTTCAAGACTGAAGGGAGTACAACAGGGCCCTGTGGCACGAGGCTTCCGCATGACTCGATTACCCATGGACTCCTTTTTTTTTTCCCCAACCCTGACAGATGCCCATGGTCCATGTGCTGAGGAGGACATCGGATGGAACCCCTATGCAAGTCTACGTGCCAGAGAAAGGAGAGATCATCAGCCAAGTGTAGTGCTCTGGTTCTCCTCTTGTGGTTATGGAGTGCCGCCACTCCACTGCCAGGAAGATTTGGTCCATGAAGGGGGTGCCCTGGACTTTGGTGTTGGCTGCTGGGTTAAGCCTCAGCCTGTACCCTGGCACCTCTCCTCCCCTCCACTATACTCATTGCGGGTCGATGAGCAAGACCTCAGACTTCCTCTGACTTTAGTTTAGGAAGCCTGGCCTGAAATTTTATACTGCGTTATTCTCAAAGATGTTATTATGTTGTTCTGCTTTATCCCGCCTCTCTGTCTGTCTGTCATCAAGTTTGGCCATCTCAGTCATGAGTGAGCCTTCTATGTTGTGGTTGTTTAAGAGACTGTCAGCAGAGGCCAACCATGCCCATGTCCAGGTGTTAAGAGGCCAGGCATCTCCACCCACTGTGGGGTTTTGGGTAACGAATGTCTCCAAATCCTCATGCCTCTGCAGGACTCACTCTGCTGATGGGGAGGGCTCTGTCTGCTTTCTCTCCCTTAGTAATGTGCTCTGTGATGCACAGCCCAAGTGATGGGACCCTTAGCCAACAAATCCACGTCATCCTTGTCATTTAACCTGGAAGGAAAGAAGGGGAAAGAATAAAATGTGGCTGGTGTTTGGCAAGTGATCTCTACAGATCCTTCTCCCCACTTCCCACCTCCACCTCCCACCGTGAGCTCAGTGATGTTACCTTCCCCAAGCTGTAAAATCGCATCTTCCACATGGGCTTCAGGGCACTGCATCTGGAGCTGTCCATTGAGAAGGCAAAGTTTTATTATCCAAATCTAGGGATTCCCACCCTAGCTCCTGATGGAGGTTGACTTTGCTTGCAGAGGGGAATCCATGTTGATTGCATGGGCCGCTGGAAAGTAGGGGCGAGCCTGTGCTAACACCCTCTACTATTACCCCAACAGCAAGCTGTGGAACCTGTCCCAGAACATGAGAGTGGGGAAGGGAATCCTGTGATGGGAGAGGAATGCTTCCTACCCAGTAGCAACCCGACCTTGGTTCCCATAGATTATTAGAACTTGGGCAGACAGCTAAGAATATATTGCTTGACTGGAGAGAGGCATCAGGATTTAGCAGGAAAAGAAAGGCTTTCCACCTAATTGCATCAAGGGCCCCATGGGGAGATCCTAGGGAAGGGGAAGTGGTGCCACAGGGATGGGCTCTATAATTCTAAGATTTCTTTCTGTGCTGACTCTCATTCCTTCCCTGCTTCTGTTGATTGGGTTCTGATAATTAGCCTCAATTTCTGGCCTTTTCTGGTAACTAGACTCCATCTTTTTCCCACAACCAGAGACCACTACTCCTCTTTTTTTTAATCACCCCATAGGCTCTATTTTCTTCTCATCCTGAAATGTCTCTTCCTCAATAGTTTCCCCTGTAGCTGATCCAGGCAGGTCTCAGGGACTTCCCTACCCCAGAGTCATTCTGTGTTCTAAATTATTGGTTCTGCATAGCCCCTGAAGGCATCATAAAGTGGCCGGGTCCCCAACTGCAGGGCCGGAACTGTATGGGGTGTAGTGTCAAATTCTCCTTAATAAAATGTACTCTTTGTTATTATCTTAGCTGGGATTGTGGGGGTGTGGGTTCTCAAGCTCTATCTAACACTCCAAAGGCTGCTTTCTCCCAGCCTGGGGGAAAGCCACTGGCCTCTCTCCAGCTGGTCTGATTCCCACCCCAGATAAGTAGGTGAGGCTGGTGCAGGAGAGGTTTAGGATTCTTCCTCTTTTCCTGATAGGCACAGAATTAGATCCAGCAAGCCCATGGTTGTGTGGCTTGGCTGCTGGCACGGTCTTCCCCCACCACACTCTTCTCTCCCCACACTTCTGTCCCATCTCATTGATAAAGCCTTTGGCATTCTGGGACCCCTGGGACACAGGATAGCCATATTACTCTCACCTTGTAGTGACTCTTCAAAGGTTTCTGAGGACTTAAAAGTGACTGGTGGCTGCGATTCCAGCTTAGGACTTTTGGAAGGTCACAAGAGGCCCTATCCTACCACCCCTCTTCCTATTTATCTCTGCCAGTCCTTCCAACAGGGGTGTGTGTTTGTGCACATGTGCTATATAATCTAGTGGAAAACAAATCTTAGACATAGGGAGCAGGGGACCCTTGAAGTGAAATTAGGTAGATGATGACCACTCTT
Organism: Phalanger gymnotis; assembly: GCA_028646595.1. Lineage (NCBI taxonomy): Eukaryota > Metazoa > Chordata > Mammalia > Diprotodontia > Phalangeridae > Phalanger > Phalanger gymnotis. The sequence continues at coordinate 258,696,376 of CM053626.1, read as the reverse complement.
ATCTTTCCCAAAGTTGGTGATTTTTAAAGTCAGTTTTGTTATTTTTTTTTTTTATCGAGAGACAGCCTCCTCACTACCACCCCCTAAGAGAGAAATAGATGTCCTCCCCACACTGGGGGTACACACTCCCCAGGGACACTCCACTCTTTGGGGATGGTCCTGCAGAGAAATATGTAACCACGGTGGGGGGTGAGGGTAAAGCCTCCACCTGAGCCTGAGGACTGCCTTTGTTCCATGTTGATGAAGACTCCTCAGGGCTGGGCACAGCACTGCCTGGGAGCCACTGGCAGGGCTCTACTGGTACCATGTGGTCTTGAACCTCCACCAGAATGCATCCTGTGAAGGGCGTTGCCAGCAGCCTGACATCCCATTCTCGGTCTACACCAGGCCCGTGTCCTCGCCACAGACCCAAGGCCCTTCAAGGAAATGGTCCCCCGAGGATCGATGTAAGTAGAAGGGGCTGGAGAAGGCCCTTTCAAAGCAAGGCCAGGTGAAACTTGCCGAGTGGCCCAAGTGGCCCGGCAGACCCTTCCAGAATGGGGGCAGAGCCGCCCCGAGCAGAAGCCAGGAGAAGGCAAGTGGGGGCACCTGGGCAGATGGGGATGTTTCCACAGGGAGCTTCTGGCCCCGGGCCGACTGCAGAGATAATGATGATGATAACAATTGCTGACATTAATAGGACAATATGTGCGGGTACTATGCCAAGCACTTTACAATTAGTATTTCCTTCGATCCTCACAATCCTAGGAGGTGTTATTATCATCCCAATTTTACAGTTGGGGAAAGTGAGGCAGGCAGAGTTTGTGAAATTCTCAGGTCACACAGCTAGTGTCTGAGGCTAGATTTGAACTCAGGCCTTAAGGTACTATCTCACTGCTTAAGAGGCAAGAGAAGAGAAGATCAGGTCCAAGGAAGAGCTGTGTAGCGAGTGCGAGTCCCTGGAGTAGAGAGAGCGGGAAACCCGTTTTTAAGAAAAGAGCGCGGTGGCTGTCATAGGTAACACTGGTGTCTTAGAAGGAGGAGCCATGGACTTGCTCAGGCAAGAACCTTCATTTTATGTCTGAAGAAAGGGGCCCAGAGAGGAAAAGCGATGTGCCCATGGCCACACAGGAAGTGGGTGATTATAGTAATAATAGCTAACATTAATATGGTGCCTACCACATGCCAGGCACTATGCCAGGTGCAGGTTGATGCAGCACAGGAAGTGAGAATGCCCCTGCTCCCAAGGAGCTCAAGCTAGGGAAGGAAGGTCTCAATCCATCAAGGCAGTCAATTGACGCGCTCTTTTAGGAGCCATTGATCTAATCTGATTCCTGTGCCCAGGGCAAGAAGTGTCACAGGGGCAGGGCAGATGGCAAGAGGGCCTGGGTGGACATCTGAACCAGATGGGGAAGCATGGTCTGGTGGTCTGGGGCTGGCTAGATATAAGCTCGCTAAGTTGTCATTTGTTCAGTTTCTGATCGAAATGGCTCAGAACAGGAGTAGGAGTTCAGAAGCTAGCATAGATATAACTCTTCCAGTATCAGGGTGTGTGGATTCAGGAGGTCCCATGCTATGACTGTTGGTTATAGGTGAGGAGAAGCATCTCGAGAAGGTAGGAAAGACAGCCAGAGTGTATTGCTGGATGGGATGCATGTCTGAGATCTTTTGCAGTTCCTGGGGTTGGGTTCAAAAGGAGAAAGAAAAGCAGTGGCCTGCGCCCTGTGCCCTAATTGGGTCATTTCAATGACGGCAGAGAGCCTAGGAGTTTACTCTAGTACAGGGGCTCCTAACCTCTAGATCACAGACTCCTTTGGCAGGCTGAGGAAACCTTCTCAGAATAATGTTTGTTGTCTACATCCATAATAGTAGGAAATGCTACATTTCAGTTAGAGGTTAGTGAAAATAAAGATGCCATTTTTTTTTCCTCAGCTTGATGAGCCTCCTGAAAGGTGTCCCTGGACTTCACCAACCCTAAATTAGGAATCCTTGCCCTAGAGCAATGGTAAAGCCCTGGGAACCGATGTGATCGAAACAGATAGGACGTTTTATCTCTATGCTGGGCGCCTTCATGCTCCCGGGAAGACAAAGGTAGTTTTTTGGGTGGGGGTGAGATAAAGTCAATGCCTGGGGGAGTCCTTCTTTCCTTCCTTCTTCCCCTCTCTCCTAGGATAGTGATTGGCTCATCCAGGTAGTTTCCACTTCCCTGAGTAATCTAGCCTCAGATTTTCCATCTGGGAAGTAAGAAGACTAGGAGAGGGGAATGTAGTCGCTCTTTTTAAGGTTCTGAAGTACTTAATCAAGGGATTGGGTTTCTTCTGCTTGTCCCCAGAGGACAGAACTGGAAGCAATAGGGGAAATTACAGAGAAGCAAATTTTGGCCTGATAGAAAAACTTATTGATAGTTTTCATTCTTTTAATAATTTTATTTTATCCTCAGTGTAAGAAACGGGGGGAAGAGTTTTGTTTCCACAGAATTGAAGGTGTAACTTTTCCCCCTCCTCCACCCCAGCTTTAGCAGAAACCAGGCCTCAGGTAGGTCAGGTGAAAGGTCAGAGGCTTGTACACATGAGCCATTTGAGGAGGGCATGACATAGGCAGTTGGGGGTTGTATCAGGCCAATGAAGAGCCTGGCAGGAGATTTGAGGTGAGGATCTATTAAAAGACGGGCATCCATCTGAGTCCTTTGTACTTTCTCCTGTACTCTGTTCGGGGGAGGTACTCATTTATTCAGGGGGATTAAATGGTAAATTACAATTAAAACATTCCTGACTTCCCAACGGGTCTTGCTTATTCCTAGACAATGTGAGTATGTTTCTAACATTAGTGTAAAGAGCACAATAAAAAGAACATTCACACATAAAAATAGGACAGATAGAGAATTATGTGTGAAAACATAAACATTTACTATTTACATTTGGTTTTTAAAAAGACTAATAAATTCAACATGTAACTTTCCAAAATAAATAAATACATATTGTTAGAGATACGCTTGACGCTGAAATTCAGGTATCAAGGGCAATTTATTATTATTGAGGAATTCAAAGGAATTGGTAAACGTTCCAGGCCAGGAGCAGACTCCACCTTCTTTAGGAGGAGGGAGTGGAGAGTACAGCAGTGAGACCAACTTTATTCTGTTAGACTGACATAGATTGATGTACCATCAGCTCAGTACCTCCCTTCAGAGAACGGATTGGTCTGTTCCCTTCTAGGTCACAATCTTATCTATACGCCCCCAATATGCAACTCCTTGTCATGTTCCCCCCTCTTCAACATACATCCCATGTTTAAAAATGGCAGAAAACTCCTCCCTGTGGGTGTGTGAGGTAATATTCAAATAGCCAATTAAGCATCTGTGGTAGCCATTTGACTCAGTTCTCTCTTCAATCCTGACCACCACCTGGCCAGTTTAGACCACTTCCCCTACATCCTGGGTCTGAGGCATCCACCAAAACCACAAAGTTGATTCGGATTGGTTGAGGGCTCTCATCCTGGTTAATTTTTACTCCTTCTTTGTTCAGGCTGACACTTCATTAATTATTCCATGGAACTCAATTTACTCTTCTGTGGAAACCTAACTTTTACCCATCTCTCACAATATTCATCCATTTTGGGAGAAAGGAAGGAAGAGAGTAAGGAAGGGAGGGAGGCAAGGAGGGAGGGAGGGAGGGAGGAAGGAAGGAAGAAAAGGAGGGTTTCCTGACAATTAGACCAGTACTTTCCTAGGTGATGAATTTTCCACCACTAGATGGCTTCTTTCAAACAGAAGCTGGGTACCCACTTGTTAGGGCTGTTATAAATACGAAATAAAGCTTTGATCCAAATTCTTTGGAGCCACAATAATGAATTACTTGCTTTGTAGCCTCAATAACTTCAAATTCAGCAACAACAAAATGTAGGTTCAGAATGGCAATGTGGTGGCTAACTAGGATGTTATCCATTTGAAGAGAAGAAATTTTGTTTGGGATTGGCTGGCAATATGCCAGCCTTATGTTGCTTATGCGTAGAATTCTGTCCAGGGATACATTGGTCAGGCTCTTGCTTCTTTAATAAGCTTATTGTTGAGGACATCTCTTACTCCTAGGAAGCCAGCGCCTGACCTCTCAAACTTGAGAAATCTCAAATTTGGTATTATCTGTGAGCTAACCCCTAGCATGGGGAAAATACTTATCTTTTCAAGCTATAGGCATACATGTATCTACCTTTTCAGGGTCAACTATTGATGCCCCAAAGCCTTGGGCAGGGAAAGTCTATCTCAGAGGTTCCCCAACTTATTTGGCCTATGGCCCCCTTTAAAAAAATTACTCAGTGCTCCCCTTGGAAATCTACTTTCTTTAACCCATTAATGTTTTTTTTTTAATTTGCATCAACTTAAAAAATAGAAAATATTTTTTAAACATGATGCATCTTAAATTTAATAATTTATTGTAAATCTGTGGGTTTTTCCCCCTGCATTGAAATTTTGATGACACAATATTGCATTGTGTAACCATATAGTATCATATTGTGAACAAGTCATTCCATGCCCATATTCCTGCCGATGCATGCTGGACTTCCGGACAATGCTAGACAAGTTCCCCTGGGAACACTTGCTTGTTAAGACCTGTTGGTGGACTTGACCGCTGATAGGTTATAAGTTGGATTTTGTGTGTTTATTTGGAAAATAATGTAATCACTATGACTTTAACTCTGTAACACGAGAGATGAAACATATACCAAGGGTTTTTCAAAATTTTCTTCTCTTCTTTCCTTCTGCTTCCAGTGCCCCCTCTGTGGAGCAGAGCTTGGAATCTCATCTTGGGCACTATCAGTCTGTTGTTGTATGCGAGAGCTTACAGAACCAAGGGTCCCATACTTATTGTTTTCTCCATCTTTGCCTTCCTAGGACCCCAAGTGTTTCATTTTTATAGGGCAAGTGCCAAGGAGAAGCATCATCTGGCTTGGCCCAGGTGTGAGTTACATAAATTGCTTTGTGCTCCATGCAATAATCTGCCTACTTGACCCTTGATTCCTTCAATATCCATCTTTCTCTCCTCCCCCAGGCTTCAGCTCAATCTTACATTCCTCTTTAGACTTCTAAGAAAACTGGGTCTAGTTTACAGCCATCTTCATCTGGGAGGTCAGGGAGGCTCCAGGGCTGATGCGAAGATAAAGAAGATAAAGACCAGGAACCCTTTGACTCAGCCCCTCTGATCTCTTCTCCCACCTCACTTCCAAGCCAATCTATATCTACTGTGGCCAGCTTCCAAAACTGACTCACAGAATCGGAGTCCAGCTACCACCCTGCTCACTCAGTCTGTCCACCTCTTCTCTGACTTCACTTTTTTCCCTTTCCAAGTTTGACCCTGCTGTTCACAGAATGGTCCCTAGCAGCTTTCTAGCTCATACTATATTAGAAAGGAATCTCAACTACACTTGATCTTGCCCTCAACAGGTTTAGAAGCAACAAATGATCAGCCAATCTCTGCTTAGAGACCTCCAGTGAGGACATCTCAGGCAGCCCACTCCCTGTGGACCACTCTAATCGTTAGGAAGTTCTTCTTGATGTCAAGTCTACAATTACCACTTTCCAACTCCTACCCCATGGTAATGCAAAAGTTCTTTCCTCTTTGGTCAAGAGAAACTGAAACCCATTTTGACATGATAGTGTCTCAGATACCTGAACTAACCCTCTCTCTCCCCTTACTCCTTTCTGAAACTATTCCTGTCATCATTTCTTACAGCACAGTAGTATTCCATCACAATCACATACCACAACTTGTTCAGCCATTCCTTAGTTGATGGGCATCCCCTCAATTTCCAATTCTACCACAAAAAGAGCTGCTAGAAATGTTTTTGTACATGGGGGTCCTTTCCCTTTGATTTCTTTGGGGGTATAAGCCTACTAGCAGTATTGCTGGGCCACCAGGTATACACAGTTTAATAGTTTTTTTGGACATAGTTCAAAACTGCTTTCCAGATTGGACTAGTTCAAAGCTCCACCATAAGTGCCTTAGGTACCTATTTTCCTACATCCCTTACAGCATTTGTCATACTCTTTTTTTGTAGACATTTGGGCAGACTCTGAGATTCAAAAATTCTGTCCTAAATATGAAAAATGGGCTGTCCAACAACTGGCCTTGACACCTGCCTCTACAGATGTTCAGGAATGGGGAACCTGTGGCCTAGAGGCCACATGTGGCCACACGTTCCCCACCCCTGGATGGGCTTTGATAATTAAAAAATCCCACCTCCATATACAAGCAAGGAGATAGGGCTCTGGCCCCCCAAACCTGGCACAATTGGTTCCCCTTACTCTTCCCAAGAAAAGCAGTGGTGTGGTTATAAACTATAGCAAGTCTAGGGAGCTTAGAATGCTACGGAAGACTATGTCGGTGCCACTCATTTGGTATCAACCTGTCTTAAGTTGGTAATTTTAAAATTTTAATGGTAATTTTAGGGGGCAAAGCCAAAATGGCGGCTGGAAAGCAGAGACTAGTGTGAGCTCCCCGCCAAGTCCCTCCAAAAATCTATAAAAATTGCTCTGAACCGATTCTAGAGCTGCAGAACCCACCAAACAGCAGAGGGAAGCAGGGCTCCAGCCCAAGACAGCCTGGATGGTCTCTGGGTAAGGTCTATCCCCAATGGAGCAGGGAGTGGAGCGGAGCAGAGCAGAGCAGAGCGTGGGCGGCGTGGACCAACTAGACCAGGAGCCAGGCGGAGCGTGCCCTAGCACCGTGAATCAATGAGCTGCAGCAGTCACCAGACTTCTCAACCCACAAAGACCAAAGAAAACAGAGAAAGTTAGTGGGAAAAGCTGCTAGGGACAGGGAGTTTGCAGTTCGGCCACTGCCCCGGGGGCAGCGGAGGTGGGGCAGCTACAGAACTACAGCTGCAGTTGCTTCTGGCCCCAGGCCCACCTGGTGGGAGGAATTAAGTGGTGGATCAGAGCAGGAGTACAGTGCCTGCTGAAGATCTAAGTCCAGTCCTGGTTGGGGGTTCTTGGGGAAGGAGGAGTGCTGGTGTGGCAGAGCTGGTGCATCCCCCCAGGCTTGGAACATAGAACTCTGTATTCTATAAGCAGTCATATCCCACTGAAAAACTCAAGGGTCAAGTGAATTGGCTGGGAACATGGCCAGGCAGCGAAAACGCACCCAGATTCAGTCTCAGACTCTGGAATCTTCCTTTGGTGACAAAGAAGACCAAAATATACAGCCAGAAGAAATCAACAAAGTCAAAGAGCCTACAACAAAAGCCTCCAAGAAAAACATGAACTGGTCTCAGGCCATGGAAGAGCTCAAAAAGGATTTGGAAAAGCAA
>CM053626.1:258642822-258688598 GCA_028646595.1 Phalanger gymnotis | reverse complement strand
CCCCCCCCCCACTGGATTTTGAATGCGATTAGTTTATAATGCCATGTTGATAGATGGATGAAGTGATTTTCTATGAATAAAAAATGCATTCAATGTTGTAAACTCTGTAATACTGTTTATGTTATTGTGAGACTTCTAGTTTTTCTTGTATTGTGATTTTTGGGAAATCATTGTATAAGATATGCTGTGAATTTGAAAAATCATATCCAGAGAGTGATATAATTATATCCCTCAAAATTAACTTCTCTTTTAATCTGGATGCTATTAGACTTTGAATTGAACTGTTAGAAAACGTGGTCACGCTATTTCAAAACTGTTGAATATTTAACTGGGTATATTTTATTTAAAACAAATTATTCTAATTTACTCTTTAGAAAGAATACTACAGGCTGCAAATTCTCTTATCTGTGAGGTTCTTTGGGTACTTACCAAGTTCCTTGGGACCTTTCATTTGGGCAAAGTCACAAATATTATCAGCCTTGGTGACGTGTTATGAAATTCTAATGTAATAAAATAGTTTAATAAGAAACTAGGATTTCTCACAGTTAAAGTAATGAGTTGTATAAGTTTGTTTTATAAGAAGGGATTTATTAAAATTATAGAATTGTACCTGGAATAGTATGTATTAAAGTTACACCTTTAAGCCAATTTAGTCTCAATAGGCCCTGGATTTAAAGATTTTATTTTGGACTTGGGGGTTAATATGCCATACCTTAAGGTATGGATATCTGTCAACATGGAAGCTTATTGTGACTCAGATCTTCCTGACTCCAGGCCTGGTACTCTATCTGCTACACCACCCAGCTTCCTGGGATTATTTAATGACAGGTGTCAACCATCTACCAAAGGTTTGGTCCAAAGAAACAAACAGAAACCATTTCCCCCTTACCCTAAAGTTTGTCTAAAGAACAGAGAATGGGGTTCCCCCTTACCACAGGTTTGTTTAAGAACAAACAGAATGGGGTTCGTTCACCTTACCAAAGGTTTGAACAAGCAGCAAGCAGAATCGGGCTGTATATGTGCTTATTTATATGCATGCTTATATTGTGTATGTGCTTATTTATTCTCATTAAGCCAGAGAATCATGCATGCATAGTCAGAAAATAATTCTGAACTCAGAGGTAAACAAGCTGGTGGAGATCCTTTTATACACTTAGAGCAATCCCAACTGAGCATGCCAGTGTTAACCAAAATTATAGTCTCCATATGTGTTAACCATATATGAGAAAGGAATTTCTTAACAGGTTATAAATACAATAAGGGAATGTTAAGGTGCCAATTGAAATGTCTGTGTTTCTTTTATCTTTAACATGAATACACACACACACACATATGTATATAAGACCATAGCATAACATGTCTATAAAATACCAAGATAAGAAAAGTCCCATTATTCAAGATAGTGTCTGGTTCAAGGTGTCTTGCCCTGGACAGTTATGAACAGTAGAATGCTCCTGATCAGCTTCAACTGGCCTTGTAGTTGCTGACACAGGAAGGAGCATTTGGAGTTCACTCCTGGAGCAAAGCAAAGCATGTCTGTTATGCCAGAACGCACAAAGGGTTATGGTAGGTTAAGCTCAGAGTGGGCCAAAAAATGTCTTTCTCCTGATTGGCCAACCCAGGTTTGAGGCCTTCCTCAGAATATGGCGGGGCTCAAAATGGTTCACACAGGTAAATCTCTTTCTTTCAATTTGCCCATTGTGACTTCTTTTAAAAGTAGCCTTGTAGTTCTAGAAGTGTAGGATTTTGCAAACTCTTCTTAATCTATAATCTGACAGTTTACTTGTAGAGTCTATTTAACTAGATTTGTTTCCTTAGGAGATAGGAGATTATGATTTTGTTCTAATTTACTTTGTCTAATCCTAATTGAAGAAAGTATTATATGTTGAAAATGTTTTGCTAAGCCTGTGTGACCTTTATGGCCTAAACCATAAAGACTGTTATAATGTTAAAAAATTATTTCTCTGCCTGATGTAATTTTCTATATAAAGACTTGTCAGAAATTCCAATTTTGGTTCAGGGTTAGCTTTTGAATCCTGACCCTGTGCTTAAGCATAATGAAACCTAGGTTTTTACCTATAATTTCTGTGTTTTGGTAGGTTTATTTCTACAGCAGTAACCCACCACCTGAACTCAAAGTGGACATATTTCTCCCATCATAAAAGCTGTTTTCTTCTTCTCTTTTTCTAGATGGTCCTTCACTTCTCTATAGTTGCATTGCCAGTCTTGTTCTCTCTTTGGTTTCTTTGGTGAAGCTTGCCATCGCAGATTCCAGTTCTTCTGTTCTGCTCGTCATTCTCATTTCTCTTTTAAGCCCCTCGGAAGGTGTGTTGTTCCCCTTTCTCTTCAGATTCCTGAGGATCCTCGGTCTCATGAAGAAGAGCTGAATCATTTTCCTTTGTTTTGAAGGACTTAGAGATGCCCGAGTACCTTTACTAGACCTGGAGGCCGTATTTCCTTTTGCTAGTAACGTTTTGTCTCTTGATTTATCTGGCTGTGTTCAAGGTCTTTGAGAACCTTTGGTAATTTCAGTTTTTTCTCCTATTACTCACCTTCGAGGGCTGGGCCTGTCTTTTGTGGACCCTCCAATAGTAGGTGCTTAATAAATAGTTACTGAATTGACTCCTTTCCCTCAAAAGGAGGCCCAGCCTCCCCCAACACGGGGTAATTTGGGCTCAGCTCCAAGTGACCTTCGGGTGGCAGGCCTGGGCCCATCCGGGTGCTGAAGAGCGCTGGACGCCCCCCATCCTGCCCCGCACTGTGTCCAGTCCCAGCATCCGATCCCTCAAGTCCTCCAGGTCCAAAGCCTGGGGCTTCCGGGTTGATTTCTGTGAATCTCTGAGGCTCGGGGCGAGGCGGGGCGGGTGACACCCGTCCTGCCCCACGTCCGCGGTCCCTGTCGGGTGGCGCAGAATGCAGCCCGCCTCACGACCCCTGGCTGGCCCCCGCGAGCTCCCGTAGGCTGGAGCGCCCCAAGGCCACCGACTGTTGTCCATCGGTGCCGGCCCAGCGGACTTGTGCAGCCTGGAGCGGCGACCTCCACGCAGAGGGAGGAAAAGCCTCCGAGGTGGGGTGGGCCTGTACCCAGAGGCGTGGGGGAGGGGCCGAGGGAGCCGCGGGCGGCAGTTCAAGGGGGTAGGGGACAAGGGCGGGGCCGGGCTGCGGGAGAACCTTCCTCCTGGTTTCTGGGGGGTCCTAAGTCATGGAGACAGCAGAGGTGGATTATCTTTGGCACATCATTTCTGTTTGGGAGCCTTCAAGGCTTCAGCTCAGCAGAGAAACGTCTGGGCCTCCATCTTGTTGGTCATGTGACCCAGAAGCTCCTCCCCCTCCCCCCCATGATTATTCCCTATTTATTCCGTATGTAGCTTGTTTGGGCCCACGTTGGCTCGATGGCTGCTGGCTCCCCCTTTAGACTGTAAGCTCCTCGAGGGCAGGGACGGGTTAGCCTTTTTTTGTATCTCCAGGCCTAGTACTGGGCCTTGGACAGCGTGGTGGTGGTGGTGGTGGTGGTGGTGGTCGTCGTCGTGGTCGTCGTCGTGGTGGTCGTGGTGGTGGTGGTGGTGATTAACATTCACTTAGCACTTACTATGCGTCAGGCCCTGAGCTAAGTGCTTTAAGTATTACATCATTTGATTCTCACAACAGCCTTTTGACTACTACTGCTAGTACTACTACTACCACTACTAATATTATACTACCGCTACCACCACCACTACTGTTACTGCTACTACCACCACCACCACTACTACTATTAGTACTACTACCACTACTAATATTATACTACTACTTTTGCTATTTCTGCCACTATTAATATTATACTACTATTACTACTACTACTACTACCACTCCTAATATTTTACCACTGCTGCTACCACCGCTACTGCTATTACCACTACTACCACCACCACTATTACTATTTATATAGCACCTACTATGTGCCAGGCACTGTGACAAGTGTTTTATAAATATTATCTCATTTGAACCTCACGACAACTCTACAAGGTAATAATAATAATTAACATTTATGTTGTACTATGTGTCATATATACTATATATACATATATACTATGTGTCAGCACTTTGATAAGTGTTTTACAAATGTCTCATTTGATCTTCACAACAACCTTTCAAAGTAACAGTAATAATATTATTACTACTATTAATAATAGCCAATATTTATTTATATAGTGCTTACTGTGTGCCAGGCACTGTGCTAAGTGCTTTACAATAGTTATCTCATTTGCTCCTCATGAAAATAACCCTGTAAGGTAATAATAGTGATGTTAATACTACTGCTAATAATGATAGCCAATATTTACATAGTGTTTAGTATGTGCCAGGCACTGTGCCAAGTGCTTTACAATTGTTATTCCCACTTGAGCATTACAGCTCCCCAAGGTGGCTATTATTATCCTCACTTTACAGATGTAGAAACTGAGGCCAACAGGTTAAAGTGACTTGTCCAGAGTTACACAGTGAGTCTCTGAGGCAAGATTAGAACTCAGATCTTCCCGATTCCAGGCCTGTTGCTCTATCCACTGAGACACCTGACTGGCATTTAATAAATGTTTATCGATTGACTGAGATATAACCCACCTAAACAAAAACTCTTGAGGGGGGAGGTGGTGTGAAGTCCTTGATAATTTTTAAGAGGGTACAGAGCTTAAAGGGGTTAAGGACTATAAGGCGTGAGAACCATTGTACTAGACTGATAATAATAACAATAGCAATGATGATAAATAGCTAACATTTATATAGTGCTTTAAGATTTGTGAAACATTTTAAATAAATTATCTTTGATCTTCACAACAACCCTGTGAGGTAGGGCTGTTATTACCCCCTTTTTACAGCTAAGGAAACTGAAGCTGAGAACATGTAAATGACTTACCTAAAGTCACACGGGCAGTTCTAGTCTGAGGTAGGTTTTGAACTCAGAGCTCCTTGGCTCTAAGTCCATCTAGGTGCTATTCAGTCCTCAAGAGGCATGTTATGTAGGGACTGAAGATTTAGGAGAGGGACCTGTGTTATGTCTGTGTGTTTTGGTGGTTCCACTTCTTCATCCTACCTAAGTCTGCTCATTGTCCCGTTTTCCAGGGTTCCTCCCATCAGAAAATGAAGCGTTTGACTTCATTTTAGGATTTCTAAAGTCTAAGAAACAGGTACAAATGTCTTTCTGGAATATCCTGAGAGTGGAGCATGAGTGGGGAGTGTGGTGGTTGAAGGGGTTTGTTCACGTACCCTCCCTTCTCCTTTGGGGTGTGGACTCATCTTTTGCTTTGCCTGTCCTGAATATTCTACCTCTTTATCCACCCCACTCTTTGCTCTGTGAATGTCATTCTTCTGGGCAGTTTCCCCGGGACTAGGTAATTGTTCCGTGATCTCTCTCTCCTCACCCCACTAAAGTGTCCCATAGTGGGTGCAGTGGAAGAGTGTTGGATGTGGGATCAGAGGACCCAGGTTTGAATCTCAGGTCTTCCACTTCCTACTTGTGTGACCCGCATTAGACTGAGTTCCCTGAGGGCAGGCACTGTCTTTTGACTTTCTTTATATCCCTAGAACTTAGGATACAGTGCCTGGCACACAGTAGGCACCTAATAAGTGCTGAGTGCAGACTGACTGACAGATTTGGGCAAGCCCCTTCACCTCAAGGTTCCTTCTAGCTCTAAATCTGTGATCCCTACCTATCCTCTCTAGACATAAGTCCCACATACCACCTCCCATACAGAATGATTTTCTTGTGCTCCCTGTGGATGAAAGGCTGCCCATTCTGTGATGGACTTTGATGTGGGAAGAAGCAAGCATTGTGTTGGGGAAAACTAAGGAGAGAGGTGAAGTGGAAGCATGGACCAGATCCACTTTGTCCTGGTTCCTCCCGAGATGCCTTTTGGCCCAGCCTGGGAGAGATCCATCATGAAATGGGTTGGATGAGGCAGGAGGAAGGCTTTGTGTGTGTCTCCTTATAGGACGAGGCCACGAAGATGACATTCTTGAGTTCTGTGACTATCTTGTGCAGTGCTGTGAAAAGTCAGGAGCTCCATAACATGGACTACTACTGTAATAAAGCCATGCTTGCAGAGAGAGTGGAGGTGAGGATGCCCTTGGTGGGAGAGAGCTGGGGATGAAGTGTCTCTTTGGAAAGGCAGTCACCAAAGCTCTGGGAACAGTGGGAGCCATAGATAGGCCAAAGGTGGGAATGTAGAGAGGGGGAGTGGTCTTGGAGGGGAGTTCTTGGTGGTCTATTCCTCCTGGGCCTTTCAGATGCTGATCCTCGAAGAGCCTGTTGACATGATGATCAGTTCTCTGAGACAACAGGCCATGTTCTGCATCATGGAAATGAGGTACCTGCCCTCCCTGGCTTGCTCCATTGGTCAAAGGGGACCCTCTTGTTAATCTGGGATGGAGGGCGAGTGGCCTTGCAACTTCAGTACCTTGCTTCCCTCTGCTTTCCACGGATATCTAGCTGCTAATGTCGCCACTAGTGGTCTTGGGGACCAGGGAGGGGCTCACTTGGGCAGGGGTGAGCTGATAGATGATTGACTACCAGCTCTCTGATTAAAAATAATATGCATAACACACTTTCAAGTTTAATATTAATTATTAATATTTCCTCATCACTTTCTCAAATTTAGACATTCAATAAAACAATAAATCGAATCCTAATTTGTAGCATTTGTTGATTTCTGAGATGTAAGTACTCAATGATGAAAATTTAACAGTCTGCTCTCTAGAGTCAATTTCTCCAGCACACCCCTGTATAAGAGTCAGCATGAACTCCTCAAAACAGGCTGGGAATATCCTTGAAGTCCAGGCTTCTGGACCTTGACTAGGACACCTAGCCCCATTCACTTATATCTGGAGGATATTCTCCACAAGTCCCTAAACAAATACTCAAATGAATATACCCATTCTGGTCTTATTTCAGTTAAGAGGCTAAGATATTCCTTACTTATCTCTTCTTATCCCATCTCCTCCTCTTACTCCAGCCATGTAAACCCAAAATTCCAGCCCTTACAGAGAATGCAGTTGATACAGTCAGGTATCTTCAGCCTGTTTTCCTTGCCCCCCAACATGGAGACTGACACCAACAGGGAGATTGTTAGTCTATACAGTCAGGTAATTTCTACAGCTGCCCCTCCTTCCTCTGCCACCTGGTTTCCTCTTGGACTTCAATGTCCCAAGTAAAGGGGAGGGCAGGGTTTCCTCCTGGCCATCCCTCAACTTTATCGTTTACTCTATTAGACTGTTCGAGCCTTGGATGAAATGTTGCAAGGACTAATGACTGAAACTGAGAACCCCAGCATGCTGGTGCTCATTGAAATCGTGGAGGTAGGTAGTGCTTACCAAGGAGATGGTTTGTGGGAAGAAATAGAAAAAGATGGAGGAGAGGTGGTGTGGTAGAATGGAAATGGCACTGGATTGGGAGTCAGAGGACCCTGGCTTAACTCCTGCCCCCATTATTTGCTACCTATGTAACCTTGGGCATTTCACCTCTGTAGATCTCAATCTCCTCACCTCTAAAATGAGGGAGTTGGATTATGAAACCACTAAGGTCCCTTCCATCTATAAATATCTAGCTTGCAGGGTAAGACTAAGAATGTTTTGGGTCTCATGTTATTATTATATCCACCACAGAAGTCTTATTCTGATACTTCCTGAGAGTATAGAGATGGTCCTTGGTAATTTTTTTTTAATTTTCCAGGTCATAAGTTTTATTTTTATTTTTAAAATCTGTTTTTATTTATTTCATTAAACATTTCCTAATTACACATAAAACATTTTAACAATCATTTTTAAAAATTTTGAGTTCCAAATTCTCTCCCTCCCTTCTGCCTCACCCTCTTCCTTGAGAAGGCAAGCAATTTGATATTGATTATACATGTGAAGTTATGCAAAATATATTTCTGTATTAGCCATGATGCAAAAGAAAACACAGACAAAGAAATTAAACAAGAAAAACAAAGAAAATTAAAAAATATACGTTTCAATCTATATACCCTCATGGGTCCTTCAGAATTTTCTTTGATCGTTGTCTTAAACAGAGTAGCTAAGTCTTTCATGGCTGATCATCATTACAATATTATTGTTTCTGTATACAATTTTCTCTTGGTTATGCTCATTTCACTTTGCATCAATTCACATAAGTTTTCCCAGGTTTTTCTGAAGTCTACCTGCTCATCATTTATTATACCACAATGGTATTCCATCACAATCATATGCCACAACTTATTCAGCTGTTCCCCAGTTAATGGGACTGCCCTTAATTTCTAGTTCTTTGCCACCACAAAAAGCTGCTATAAATATTTTTGAATAAATAGGTCCTTTTCCCATTTCTTTGATCTTTTTGAGATAAAGATTTGGTAGTGGTATTGCTGTATCAAAAGGTATGCACAGTTTTATAGTTTTTTTGGGAGTAGTTCCAAACTGTTTTCCAGAATGTTTAGACTAGTTTACAACTCTGCCAACAATGCATTGTGTCCCAATTTTTCTACGTCCCCTCCAGCATTTGTCATTTTTCTTTTTTGTCATGTTAGCCAATCTGATAGGTATGAGGTGGTATCTCAGAGTTGTTTTAATTTGCATTTCTCTAATCAGTAGTGCTGTAGAACATTTTTTCATGTGACAATTGATAGTTTTTATTTCTTCTTCTGAAAACTGCCCGTTCATATTCTTCGACCACTTATCAACTGACGAATGGCTCTTATTTTTATAAATTTGGCACAGTTCCCTATGTATTTGAGAAATGAGGCCTTGATCAGAGAAATTTGATGAAATTCCCCTCCCCCCCAAGTTTCTTGTTTTCTTTCTAATTTTGGCTGCATTAATTTTGTTTGTGCACAAAGCTTTTTAATTTCACATACTCCAAATGCTCTATTTTACTTCCCGTGTGAGATCTCTTATCTCATGTTTGGTCATAAACTCTTACCTTATTCATAGATCTAACAGATACATTTTTTCTACAAACCATTTTTTTCCATAAACTGGTACCTACCTAATGTCAAATTTATTTATGATATCATCCTTTCTGTCTAAATCATGTATCCATTTTAACCTTATCTTAGATTTGAGTGTGAGAGGTTGGCCTATGCTTAGTTTCTGACAAACTGCTTTCCAGTTTTCCCACCAATTTTTGTTAAATGTTGAGTTTTTACCCCCAAAGCTTGGATCTTTGAGTTTATCGAATACTAGATTGCTAGGGTCATTTGCTCCTGTGTATTGTGTACCTAATCTGTTCCACTGATCGTTTTATTTCTCAGCCAATACCAGATTGTTTTGATGATTACCACTTTGTAATATAGTTCAAAATCTGGAACTGCTAAGCTTCTTTACTTCATATTTAAAAAAAAATGATTCTTTTGATATTCTTGATCTTTTGTTCTTCTGGATGGATTTCATAATTATTTTTTCTAGCTCTTTAAAATAATTCTTTGGTAGTTTTATTGGCATGGCACTGAATAAATAACTTAGGTAGAATTGTCATTTTTATTATATTGGCACTGTCTATCCATGGACAATTAATATTTCTCCAGTTGTTTAGCTCTATCTTTATTTACGTGAAAGGTGTTTTGTAATTGTCTTCGTATAGTCCCTGGCTGACCCTCAGTTTTTGAACACTACTCAAGTAGAGTGAAAACTTTATTGATTTCTTCCAAATTAAAAATGTTTCATACATAGCCCTGGTGACAGACTCTGTCTGCTATCTAAGAACCAACCTAGCTAAGTAGGGAGAGGTGTGTCTCAGACCAGTTGAAAACTAGGTGAGGAATTCTTTGGCTATGGCAACCTGTTAAACAAAGAAAGGTACAAATGGCCCTCAGTCCTGGGAGGCTCCCTTCTGCTTCCATAGCGACGACTGTAGAATGGTGGGAAAGGAGGCCATGGTTACCGAGGATGATGCAGATTTAAGGATGCCTATAAACACTAATTTAACAATTGGGATTTTAAAGGCAAGATCTTTGTCCAAATAACCAGCATGTTGATATGTTATGGGAGCAACTGAACGACATCAGTCTGTATATTCTTAGCATAAATAAAACTAGAAGCTAAGTGGTACAGGTTTTCCTGGCGAGACAAATGAAGGAGCTGTTGGAGCTGACTCCCTCTTACACTCAAGAATAGGAAGAAACATAGTCTAAAGGTCCATCAAGAAGATAATTACAGCGTAAGGGCCAACATCTCTTGGCCAGGATGAAGAAGCACAGGAATTCTGTGAAGAATTTAAAAATTAAACCAAGATATACCTTGGGTCTCAGTGACTTCAGTGCACTAATGGGCATAGAAGAGAATGGGCAAATTCTGTTGGAAAATATAGCTTAAGATATGAGAGAAGCCAGTAGCTTCAAAGGCCTACTCAGAAGCCTTATGCTTTACATCATGAATTCTTTCATTATGCAGAGTCTTCACAGGCTCTGGACATGGTGAGCACTGAATAACAGAAGCCATTAAACTGATAACATCTCAGACAGGAAAACTGATTTTAGACAAGGGAATAATTTCTGAATCAATCAGTCAAAAAGCATTAATTACTATCTGTGTTGTAGTTTAACCATTGACTAGTTAGAGCAGAGGTCAAAATCAATTCTACTTAAAATAGCTCCAACTTAATTTATTTTTTGAAAAGGCTTTTGGTGCTGAAAATGGATAAAGATAGAGACACTAACTTTGATTTTCACTATTTGGGGTTGAAGTTTATCTGCTGTGAAGTTTTCATCACAACAAGGAGGTCCAAAGGGCCCCAAACCTGCCGTTAGCTAATACTTTGTCTTATAAAGAAACATAAAAGCCCAGTGAAATACTCACCAAGATAACATTGGCAGATTAGACTGTATGGAAAGGACTAACATATAAAAAGACTGGAAGGGCAGGTTGGAGCCAGATTATAAAGGATTTTAAATGCCAAATAGGCAAGTTTGTATTTAATCTTAGAGGTAATTGAGATCTATTAGAGTTTACTAGAGTTTAGGAAATGACAGGGTCAGACTTTGTCTGACATTTAGAAATGTCATTTTTGTCAGCTGTTTGGAGAATTGATTAGGGAGGAGCGAGACTTGATTTGGGGAGACCAATTAGTAAACTAAACAGTCTGGGAGAGAGGTGACAAGGGCCTGAAGTATGGGGGTGGTAGTGTGAGTGGAGAGAATGGTATGGATGCTGGGGTTTTGTGAGTCCCAAGAGAGATAATGGATGTAAAGTATGTTACAAACCCTAAAGCACCATATACATATCTGTTGTTGTTGCTGGCCTATAGCCATCAGGATTTCAGCCTGGTGATGAACCAGAACCTGAACCTTCTACTACACTCTTCCTGAGCTTAAGTAATGTTTGTAGCACAATACAGGGGTGTGCTGATAAATGTTTAACTACCAGGCTCTCAAAAAAAAAAGATACATACACATTTTTAAATTGATTGTATACTATTAGCACTTGCTTAAATCTAGACAACAAAACAATAAATCAAGCCCTGATTTGTAGCCATTGCTGATTTCTGAGTTATAAATGCACATACTGAAATTTTAACAATTGTCTGTCAAAAGCCAGTTAGTTCCAGCACACTCCTGGATGGATTGTAAGAGATCTTGTGGACATAGAATAGACATTTGAAACTGACTGAATGTATAGGATGACAGAGATTGAGAAGTTGATGATAATAAAGTCTTAAGAAGTATCAACTCTGAGGTTGAGAATCTAGGAGACTGCAAGAATTTTGAGACCCTTTACCTGTAAGATATCTCTGCAGTTAATACAATAAGGGAGTGAATCAAACAATAAAGAGAAATTGGAGTTTCTAGACATAAAGAGAAGGGATGATTTGGGGGTTAAGTTGCCAGAGGAGGGATAAAGGGTACAAGTAGAGGAATTGAGTATTGACCAATAGTGGTTCTAGAGGACTGACGATGAAACGTTCTATCTGTATCCTGATAGAGTCCTGAAGGACTCCACATGCAGAATGAGACATACGTTTTTGGACATATCTAATGTGAATATTTGTTTTTCTTGACTGCATATTTGTTACAAAGGTTTTTTCCTTTTTTTTTGAAATGGAAGTGGTAGAGAGAAAATAAATTTTTGCTCAGTAAAAGAAACAAAATTATATTTAAAAATAATTTTTAAAAATTGGAGGTCAGGACTTTGGTGAGGAGAAAGGCCACCTCTCCATCAGAGAGTGGAATAAAGAAGAAGAGAAAGGTGATGATATCAACAGATTTTGAGATGTGAATAGAGGAGAAGAGAGAATGCATGACAAATGGCCTCTAATTTCTTAAATGGATGAAGAATGCCTAATGCTCAAACTATGACATGTAACTGGATGGCTGTCCATTGTATTCATCCATGAGTGTATATGTATATGTATGTATATATGTGTATACACACATATATATACACACACATACATATACATATACATACATAGGACAGTAACTACAAATGGATACCGAACTAAGTTCAGAATTGAATGGGAGGAAGAGAGAGAACTAGATTGTATTTAGTACATTTCTTAACATTTTCAACAATTCCAAGCTGTTCCCTGATACATAAAACCCTTTCTTTTAACACTAATGTTTTTCTGGTGATACTATAAGACTGAAAATCATGGAGTACCTACCACAAGTACACTGTAGCATATTACCAATAGTGACATGCATCAAAGAAGTGGTATTTGGAATATCATCCAGGGACATGTTTGATCAGACCAGTAGGTGGGCTAGTCATGTAGGATGAAAGTGAGGGATAGCAGATGGTTAGTCCTAGTGGTAAACTGGTACCTACCTAATGTCAAAAGACCTAAGAGTCCAGTGATTTGATATATAATCCATGGCTTGAAGTTCATTTGCATAGGACCCTCTTTATTGGTGGAGATTGATTACTTAGTGCTCTGTGCTAAGGGATAGAGTTGGAGAGAGTCTGATCTTCTGGCTTCTAGGTTTGAGAGGAGACACATAGTTATACTCTTCAGATCCCTCAAGAGGGAAAAAGTCTATGGGTCTCCCTTCTTCCTAAGATCTTAACGATGCTTCTCTTCGCATAAAGCATGGAGCACCAAATAATTGATCTCTGCCAAGAGGAGAATCCCACGTGATGGGCTGTGAGTCATGGATTATAGATATATCACCAGTAAGTACATGAGAAGGCCTCGGCCTAAAAGGGCCAGGGTTCCTCATTGCATCCTGGGCCATCTCCAGTCATCTTGATGAATATCTGGTTACTGGACCCAGATGGCTCTGGAGGAGAAAGTGAGGCTGGTGACCTTGCACAGGCCTCCCTCAGTCAAATCCAAGCCAACTGCAAGTCATGTCATCATTTCCCTGATGCCATGGTCCTCTTCGAAAATGAAGGACAAACAACAACAATGTGAGGACAGGGACATGAAGAGCACAAGATGAGAAGGCATAGATGAGCTGTGATGTACACCACTGATCCCATGTATGTGATGGTGAATTCCCTGAAGTACTGAAGTACTAATACCATATATTCATATAGCATTTTTAACTCCTTTGAAAAGAACTAGAATATAAAGAGACATTCTTCTTACACAGTGCTTATGGATCAAAATGAATGTTGTTCATGAAGAAACTTCTTCAGCCTACATCAGAGTAGCCTAGGGGTTTTTGGTATCTGTGAGCTTGTCATAGAGTCCATCATATAATTTAGAGACATAGAGTTTTAAATCTGGAAAGGGACCTTTGGTGTCATCTAATGAAACCTTTCATTTTTCGGCTGAGGTGAGTAACTTGCCCAGTGGCACATAGGTAGTAAATGGCAGAGCCAGTCTTAGAACTTATGTACTATGATTCCAAGTACAGCTTTATTCCTCAGGCAAGATTGCACCACACTGCCTCTGTGGGGTTTTTAATCCAGGGACAAAGGGAGAATGATAGAAACAATGGGTATGTTGAGGTGAGGGTTATTGAAAACTGCCTAGACAACTTGACAGATCTAGCAGGTGGAGCCTTTGAGGAGGTGGGGTTTGGGGCATTGACATTAGCTAAGTGGAATGGCTGATTACTGTAATACTGGCAGTTAAGGGGTCCGTGGATTAGGCCCTTTACTCTGCTCAGCTCTATCTTTGGCATGATCTTAAGAAAAATATGGCCTATTCCATAGGTTGTTGGGCAAATGCCCAAATACTCTTTGGGGTAATTCTTTCTTAGAGGTGATTAAGAAAGTGATAGATTGAAAAATTAAAGAAAAATTCCTGTGACACTATGGAAGCATATTCTTAAAACTTCCTTTTCAGTTCAACTGAAAATATTAAGGAATAATGTCTTATCCAGTCTAAAGTCCTTTCCAGATTTTTCCCTTTAGGAAAGTGTGTACAGGTAAGAATGAAAGACCCCACAAAATAGAATAAGGGTAGTAATTAGATTTAGAAGGAGAAATATCAAAAAATAATAAAAAAAATAAAAAAATTTCTTCCTTCGAACCCCATGCCTCGTAAGCTAGAGACAATCCTCACCCCTAGCTTAGCCTCTAGGGAAGGGCTGTTGTGTCTTCAAGCAGGTGGTGATTCCCATGTATCCTCAATTCTCTTTCTAGATCATCATGCCCTGGATCTTGTCCGATAAGATCTTTGAGAAAGTCCGGGCTTTGAGCACTCTTTCTCGACAATTAAGATTCATTAGCAACTTTCCTGTACTAAGAGTGAGTGTCCCAGGGATTCTGGTTCATGGTATTATCTTCTTCTGTGCTCTCTTTACATGGCACTGGGATGAATCCTTAGCATATGCTCCACTTGAGCTTCCTAGGGGCTAGATAGAGGAGCAAGAGGGTGGGTGTCCATAAATTTTAGAAATTCCCTGCACTTCTCCTTTCTTTGTTTTCCTCTGTGGTGGATTCTGATTTTCTGGACACATCTATGATTGGGGATAGGGGGAGTATTGGCCCAATATTTCAAAGTTCTATCACTGGCTCAAAGAACCTCCATTTCCACCTTTTCTGTGTCCTGATTTCCCCATTAAGAAGCTGGAGAGAATTCCCTTGCTTCTGTAAAGGTGGGGTGAACATGGGGTTGTTGAGAAAAACTTGGCCCATAGTGACCAAAGGCCTTAGAGTACTCCTGAGAGATGAGGAAGAAAGAAGTAAAATTATGATGGGTGGAAAGGAGCTAACTCCAGGGTTTGGTGAGGTAAATGGTTCTCAATCTTTTACAAAGCACCTGGAAAAATTCAGCATTGGTGGGAACTTGATGGGCGTCTTGGGCCTCTTATGTATGGACAGTCACTATGAAGTCAGCACACAGGCCTCAGCGGCACTCCACTACTGCTTCAAATTCTTTGTGAACCAGAGGCGTAAGTGTTGAAGAAAAAAAATGTTAATATTATACTCTGTTTTAGGGATAATTCTGCTAGAAACAATTTTTATTAATTTAGTATTATTCAAAATCCAAGGACTTCAATTTTAGAGAGAGAAATGTTTAATATGATACAATCTTACCCCTCTCTTATACCCTCAGTTGCCTCTCTCCCCAAGATAACTTAAGGTAACCATTTATAGGACTTTTGAACAAGGAAAATGTCATAAAATTATAAAATACAGTTTTGAGTTCATATCCTACTTCATCTAATGGAAAATAGTCATTTAATCGTTTGGGAACACCACTGGAAAACCATCCTCCTAAAAACCACTTAATTCTTTTTGACCATTGCCCTCAAAGACTCATCCTCTGCTGGTTATAGGTAACTTGAAGTAATCAAAAGGACAGCCTCTGATCAATCCCTTAACCCCTTCAGGAAATGGGGAAAGAGGGGCTGCCCTTAAATGGGTCAGTGGGTTAGTACCCTCATCCTTTTGTTAGAAGGGAAAATGCAAAACTGGACATGTGATATTTCTCTGTCTAAATTTAATTACTACCCTTATTCTATTTTCTGTGGTCTTTCATTCTTAACCCTGTACACACTTTCCTAAAGGGAAAAGTCTGGAAAGGACTTTAGACTGGATAAGACATTATTCCTTAATATTTTCAGTTGAACTGAAAAAGAAGTTTTGAGAATATGCTTCCATAGTGTCACATACCAGGGTGACTATAATCATAGGCACCAAAATCCCTGAGTCATTTTCCCAAAGAGTACCTTATAGATTAAAAGCACAATAAAATCAAAGATATTTGAGACTTCACTGACCTCATCCCCCACATTTTACACATAAATATAAATGGTGTGTCCAACATCAAATGGCTAGCTAGTTAGGGGCAGAACCAGGACCAGAATTCAGGTTCCTTGACTCATAGGCCAAAGTATTTTGATACTGTTATTATTATTATATTAATACTCTATATCTTGTGGCTCCCCTCAATCTGGGATCCTTTTCCAGGTTCTGCTTTTGAGTCAGAATCTTTTCCAAACCTCTCCTAAACCTTCACTGATGACACATATCACAAAGTTATTTTAACTAAATAGAAATGGAAATTACATAACCACAGAGCATTTTCATCTTTCCACAAACCTTAAATTCACTTCCATCAAATATAGAGACATTCAGTGGGAATAGAGAAGCGTTATTATCCACACATGGGAAGCACGTGGGCATCTACATCTGGGCATACACACACAGAGAACATTCATTAACCAGAAAATGCAAAGAAAGACAAATCATGACTCTTCTGCTGCCAAGTCGTCGATGTCTCCTATTGATGTTCCTTCTCATTTTTCTTGAACCTGCTCCCTGCGAGGCATTGCTCCTCATTCTAATTGTTAGTCAGCCCTGGCTGTTTTGTAAAGGTCACCTATACATTGCTAAACCATATGCTTACTGTAGTTGCTGTGTCTTTGAGCCAGCTCCACCATCCATTGAGAGATGATGTAGTTAATAAAGCTCCTTGCCTGTTGGTTAAGAGGCAACATAGCTCTTTCAGACTTCCCCATCAACTGGCTCTTTCTGAGCCTCAGCTGTAGTTCTCAGCTTAGATGCTATCTTCAGATTCACCTGAAATTCAGATCTCCATCTAGAGTGAGGAGTCTTAACATAGGATTATTTTCAGGGTATCCGTGAACTTAAATGGAAAAAAAGACATCTTTATTTTTGCTACAGGGCAGTTAGGTGGCACAGTAGATAGAGTGCCAAGCCTGAAGTCAGGAACTCATCTTCCCATGTTCAAATCTGGCCTCAGATATTGCCTAGCTGTGTGACCCTGAGCAAGTCACTTAATCCTGTTTGCCTCATTTTCCTCATCTGTAAAATGAGCTGGAGAAGGAAATGGCAAATCACTTTAAACCACTGCCAAGAAAATCCTAAACGGGGTTATGAAGAGGTGGACATGACTTAAAAGCAACTGAACCTCAACTGAAATTTATCATTTCCTTCAATTATAAATGTAGGCAAAAAATATTCTGAGAAGGGATCCATTGACTTCACCAAAAAGGTCTATGACACAAAAAATGGTTAAGAAACCTTGATCCAGAGGTACCCGTAATTGCAGTGCTTTCCCCCTTCAGAACCTTACAGGTATCCTCAATTAGCATTCTTATCTAGTAGCTATGATATTTTCTTCAGCTTTTTGTCAGTCTTCTTATCCAATAAATATGAAGTTTTCTGCAGGTTTTTTCACTCCTCTCCTGTCCCTCTCCTTCTCCCTCTCCCTCTCCTCTCCTCTCCTCTCCCCTTCCCTCTGTTCCCCTCCCCTCTCCTCCCCTCGCCCAGGATCTAGGGGTGTGCTGGAGTCAGTTCAGCTTGTAGTTCAGCCTCAGTTTACAGGTGAGGAAACTGAAGACTGGGAAGAAGATTAAGATCCAGAGGCAGAGATGAGGAGGGAGCTCATTCCAGACATCAGGGACAGCCTGTGAAAAGGCCTGGAGAAAGGAGGTGGGGAGTCATGAGGGAGGACCAGAAAGAAGGCCAGTTTGGCTGGACCATGGACTGTGCAAAGGTGAAGGATATATGATAAGGCTAGGAAGTGACAGGGGCTCATCAGCTTCCAGTCAATCCTGAAACGGAACCAGTGAATTTCCGAGCAGGATGCTAGTGCCACACCCTGTACCCCAAGTTTCATAGATTTCTAGCGGGGAGAGCCGAACAATTAGTAGCTGCTGTCATTAGCAAATGTCAGTACTAATTACCCCACCCCCTACCCCCACTTCATTCCATCCTCCCCACCCGCAACAGTCCTAAGATCTGGGGGAAATATATCTCAAGAGAAAGACTTAGTACCCATCCTGCCCTTTGAAAAACACCAGGACAAACACCAAATGAACATAAGTATTAATATGAAAACTGAAACCCAAAAATAGTTATGAGGTGCACTCTTTAAGTGAGACAGTATATTATAGCAGAAAGAGCACCAGTCTTGGTGAAGACCCAAAATTCACAGCCAGTCTTTGACTTCCACTTATTGTGTGATTGTAGTCAAATAGTCTCTTAACTTCTCTGATCTACACTTTCCTTATCTGTAAAATGAATGAATGAATGAATGAATGAATGAATGAATGAAATAGTAAAGGGATGAATGGATAAAAAAAATTTATTAACTTGCTATGTGCCAGCACCTGTGTAAAACACTGGTAATACAGATGTAAAAGGCAAGAGAATCCCTGTCCTCCAAGAAGCTTCCATTCTAATAGGGGAAGCCAATGGAGTGGTGGTCCCTAGGATGTTTTAGTTTTAGTCCCTAGGATGGTGAGTGGAATCATAGTACAGTGGATGGATGCGCCTTCCTTGGAATGGTGGTATTCATTTTCTGTTCTCAAAGGAACAGGTGGAAGCCTGGGGCGGTATAAGCACATGTCAGGATCCTGACTAGAAGGCAGGATGGTGGGCCTGGGGACAACTAAATATAGCGAACTCTTTCCAGTCATGGCCTCAGAACCTCATGATTTGGAGCTGGGGGACCAGGTTGGAGGTGGTGTGAGGTAGGATGATGGAAGGAAGATGACTAGAAAGAAGAGGATGACATTTGCACCATCTCATGGAGGTGTTGTAGGGAAAGTACTCTGTAACCACTGAAATGTTATAGAAATGAGAGCTGTTAGTATGATGTGTCATTAACTGTACCATCTAGTATGGGTGGCTACCCTCTGAGGGCTTTCTGACTTGCCTGTTTACATGAGGAATGTCCCATCTCTACCCCCCCCCCCCACTTGCCTTCTACCCCTTTCTTTACTATTGCCTCTGGAAAGGGCATGCCAATAGATTTCACTATTGTTCCATTCACCATCTCTATAACTTTCTAGACCAAAACTTCCTTTCTTGCCATTCACTCTTACATTCTCTGCCCCATTTGAATGTAAGCTTCTTGAGGTCAGAGCCCATCTTACTTTTGTATTTGTATTCTCAGCACTTTAGCCTAATGCTTGGCACATAGTAAGCACTGAATGTTTCTTCATTTGTAATCGGCAAATGGTGCCGTCTGGCAAGGGTACCTCCTCTAGGGGGCATGGAAACTCTTTCTAGACCATACCTTTCTCTTCCCACTGTGCAGAATCACTTTCTAATGACCATCTTTGATCCACTGGGCATGCTGGAGGAGAAAACAAGAGGAAGGACAATATATCTCACACATCCCCATTCCTCTTACCCCTGCCCAGCAGATGTCAGGCTTCTCGAAGAAAAGTCCCGGATCCCATTTAAATTATGTTTTGGGGGAAGTTTATCTAAAGTTACTAATAGTAAAAGCAATAGATTTCACTACCATAGCCCAGAACCCCAAACTAGGATTGAAAATCCTAGCTCACTTAGGTAGAAGGGTCTGATCTTTGTTCTTTTCTCTGCACCAACACCAGCCATTCACCTGTTCTGTTGCTAGGCCTCTGATCACAAATTAAGACATGATATGCCTAGCAGTTACGGCTGCTCATTATTTTATGTCCAGGGTACAATAGCTTTTAAGTTACCACAAAACCCAGAAATTACCAATAGCTCAAAGAAATGGATAAATCATGGGGGAAATATCTATTAGTTGAAGGCAGAAGAGGGAAGGACAATAAAACCTTCACTGTCCCTTTGCTGATCTCAGATCTAGTCTATTCTAGCCATACCACGGCTCAGTGGGTTTAAAGAGGAAGAGTGGTACCAAGTGGGGAGAGTTCTCAATCCATCAATAAAGGCCTTTTATTAAATGCCTACCATGTGCCAGGCACTGTACAAAGTGCTGGGAATACAAAAAGAGACAAAAGAACGTCCTTGCCCCCAAGGACCTTACAATTTAAATCTTACTGCATCTTTACCCCACTCTCAGACTCCATGAAAAGTACTTGCCAGAGCATCTCTATCTCCCCAACTATAAGCCACAGTGCACCATCATGCCATCCCTATATCCTCCTCTCCGACTCTGCCACACCAGCATCTTACCTCACCAGCCTCCCACAGGAGCCCGGTTGTTTATTCTTGGAATCACAATCCAAGAAGTTCTACTCCTAAGGAACCTAATCAAGGAAGTTTGACCCCTATTTTCTTCCTGTCTCAAAAATAGTTGGGTTACACATTCATTTATACATGGTCTATACTTCTTCAGTGTTGGATGAGTAGCAGCTTCTTATAAACTGACCCCTGGCAACACTGATTAATTTAGAGAACCGTAAGATGATTGATTCAGAGCTGGAAGCTATGGTATGTCGGAGCTGACTCAAACCAGCTCATGAGCCAATTGTTAAATTTTCACTGTGAACATTTATACCTCAGATAGCAAGCTACAAAGCAGGGCTTGGTTTATTTTATTTTTTTGTCTATTATCTGGACTTAAGAAAATAATGGAGAAAATTAAATAATGCAGATTAAACTTGAAAGTATATCACGTATATAAGTGTGTGTTGCCTTCCCTGCCTCACTTTCATTTTACAGATGAAGAAATTAAGGCCTAGAGAGATAAGAAGGCAGAGATGTGCCACATTGTTTCTTATAGTCTTTTCCTAGTGGCCTGGTTTCATGGGAATTTGCCCACTTTATTGGACAGAAGGTGTCCAGCCTTGATATCAGTTTGAGGTTGGGAAAGAAATGGGAGTAGGGAAGGAGGTGGGAAAGGAGGCCTGCTTTTCTCTCTCCTTCCAATGGAGGAATGCTGTGCTCCTTAATGATGGCTTTGTGGATCCTAGAATCGGTTCTGAAGAGTGAGGAAGAACGGCGCAAACTCCTAAAAAACTTGCAGAAGGATTTCCAAGCAGATTGGGCCACCAGCCTACAGTATATTGTTATGGTAACCCTGCCTCTCCCGACACTGCCTGGACTTGGGATGCTATTTGGTGGGGGGGTTAGGGGAGAGGTTAGAATAGATTATGAGCCATATCTTGATCTCAAGTCCCATCCATAAAGCCTAAAGCCTCCTGATCAGCTGGGAGGCTCATTCCCGAAGTTGTTCCTGGGTTGGGGTTTTAGCCATGGGAGGAATTCTTTAACTGGAGATATAATTAACTCTTCCAACTCTATCCATAGATATCATCCTGTTTTATTTCAGTCATAACGTATCTTTCATCTCATTCATGCTTGCATTAAATAATTTTTTCTTTAAACTCCTAATATGCATATTCAAAGCACTATACTAGATTCTGTCAGAGTTACAGAGATAGAAAGGACTTGATTTCTCCCTTTAAGGACCATCTAATATCTTAGCAACAGTATGGGGATAGGAAACAGGAGAGTTATTTTTGTTTGCTTTGATTTGACTCATCACCTCTTCTGACTCACTGTTTGCATGGTAGCCTGCAGAACTGCAGGAGCTAAGAGATGGTGGAAGTTCTTCCCCTTTGGAGCTAAAACATCTAATTGGTTCCCCTGCAAGAGAAGTAACTGAGCCTTCTAGTCCAACCCTTTAGAGACTAGAATTTTCCTCAGGCTGGTACCCTGCTGAGTCTAAATAGAGGTGATGCTGTCGGTCATTTTGTAAAGGACTGTGGCCAGAGATGAATGGAGAGAAGAGGCACAAAGGAGGCAACCAAGCAACTTTCCCCCTTTTGTGGCTCCTTAATTTGTACTGAAATGGTAACAATTCTCCCAAACATACAGGTACTTATATTCAATTGGTTGGTAGTCTGAAATGCATACTGAAGCTGAAATAGAAATTGCTTTTGGATCATTTTCTATTTTGAATACTCTTTTTAACCTAGAGAATAGAGTCTATTATAACTTGAATTTGAGCCTGCATTTGTTGCTGCCTGAATCTTTGTCTTCTGTATAACAAGCTACATAAGGATTAATCAGTTGTGGTTTCAGTCTAGGCCTTTGTTCCTATTTGGGAGGGGTGGAGGGAGGGAGGGATCTTGTCCCAGGGAACACCTGATGCTGTTCTTCCTTTAGTTCTTCAAGGCATTTCTGAACCCGGATGAGAGGACAACTATCTTAACATTGTGTGTGAAGGCCATGACCACTGGTAGCAGATATAACACTTGGGCACCTACTGAGATGTTGGAGACAATGATAGGTGAACCTCTTCCTGACCTCAGCAAGGTAGGGAAACTAAGAGACTTTGGGCCTAGGGTGTCCTTAAGGCAGTTTCTTAACCTTAGGATCAATGAACTTGGTTTAAAAAAATTTTTTTTTGATGTGCTAATAGGGAAGGCTGAGACTGGCAGATCACTAGAACTTGGGAGTTCCAAGCTCCACTAGGGCTAATGTTGATCAGGTGTCCACTTGAAATCTGGAAGCAATATGATAGCCCCCCTCTACTCTCTACCCCCCAGCAAGAGATCATCGGGCTCTCTAATGAAGGGTTAAACTGGCCCAGCGTGGAAACTGAGCAAGTCGTGGTGGGCTTGTGGGGCTGGGTGAGAGAGTGGCTGTGGTGTAATGGAAATAATTCTAATTAAGGTGGGGTGCCAAAGGCTTTGCTCTAGAGTGGAGAGGTGCTTCAGAGTGGAACATTTAAATGGCCCACTGATAAATTATTCTATTCTTCTGAAGAAGGAAGCAGGCTCCCCCCCACCCCCAGGATGTATTTCCCAACTACAATTTAATCTGGCTTGGATGCATGGGGGAGTGTTGGTGGTGGGCTACATGTTTGACACCTCTGGGCCAGAGGATCGCATCAGCCTCCCACTTGCTTTGCCCGACTCAAGTCTCTGCCTGCTCCAGTGCGTGCTGTACTTTGCTGCCCTTGTGACTTCCCTACTCCAGTGGCTTCCTTTTGCTTCTGGGATAAAACGTCCTGGCCTCGGCACCTCAGTTCTTTAGGGATTACTCCCCTCCTGTATTCTGTGACCCAGCCAGACATGAGGAGGGACAGAGTCTGTGCAGACCTTCCCCATCCCTGACCTGCTTTCCCCTCTCAGTGCCCCTCTCTTCCTTTAAGTGGTAGCTCAGGCACTAGTTTTTGCACAAGTCTGTATTTGTTCACCTCTTACTTGAGCTGCATGTATGTCCTTGTCTTCTTCCTCGGAATGGACACTCCTTTCAAGTAGGAATTGTTTCATTCTTTGTATCCTCAGTGCACAGCACAAAAGAGGAGATTATTAAATATTTGATTGGTTGTGGGGTGAGGGGGGCTACACCTTTCATATTCTCAGCCTTGTGGTGTCCTGAGGTCTCGCTATTCCCCTACAACAGAGGTTCTTAACCTGGGCTTCATGAATTGGTTTTTTAAAAAATATTTTTATATCTATTGTTATTCAATCATTTTCAGTCGTTTCTGACTCTTAACAATCCCATTTGGGGTTTGCTTGGCAGAGATACTGGAGTGGTTTGTCATTTCCTTCTCCAGTTCATTTTACAGATGAGGAAACTGAGGCAAACAGGGTTAAGTGGCTTGCCTATGGTCACATAGCTAGGAAGTGCCTGAGGCCACAGTTGAACCCAGAAAGAGTTTTCTTAACTTCAGGCCTGGTACTCTATGCACTATGCCATCTAGCTGCCCCAACTGATATCTATACTTCAATATAATTAATTTATCTCCTTTGTAATCCTGTGTGTTTTATTTTGTGCATTTATCAACATAATTCTGAGAAGGGGTTCACAGGCTTCACTAGACTGTCAAAAGGGTCTGAGACACACAAAAAAAGGTTATGACTTCTTGGCCCTTCTGGGTGGTGCCTTCCCTTCCCCTTTTCCACCAGAGCTGCTTTTCCAGGCTCTATTTATAGTGCTTGCTTCAGCCACCAAAAAAAAAAATTCCTCTTTATGCTTCTGAGGCCTATTACTGTTGACCTGTATTAATCTGATCCTGCTTCCTTGCTGAGGAGCTGGGGGCGGGGGGGAGGGGGGGAGGGGGCGGGGCGGGGGGCGGCGAGTTCCCAGGAGGAACACTGTCTCCACCTCCATTCAGGTGCCAGAACTGATCAAGACTATTCACAGCAATCTGAGCCACATAAAAGATCCCAATGCCATCCAAGTCATTGAGAAGACTCTTCAGGAACTGGTACAGAAGTACCCTGATGAGGCTATGCTGATGCTGATCACCATCCAAGACGATTTACAGTAAGTCAGTGCCACCAGCCCCAGACTAACCTAGGGCCCCTTTCCCACCTCCACCCCACAGACTCTCCCCGCCTTGGACCTCTGTTACATCTTTCTCTGTCCTAGTTAGAGCCTTCACCTCTCTGCCCGCCTCCGGTCTCCCATCTCCAACTGCCCATGACACATCTAGAACTGCATGTGTTGCAGACGTCTTAAATGCAACAGGTCTAAAACTGAACTTGTTCTCTTTTTTCCCAAACCCCATTCCTTTCCAGACTTCTACCATCCTCCCAGTGCCCTGGGCTCTCAACCTGGGAGTCATCCTCAACTTCTCAGTCTCTCTTACATTTCCAATCTATTGCCCAAGCCTATCTCTAACACATCCCCTTCTTACCTCTGATACTGCCACCACCCTGGGATGGGCCCTCATCTCCTCAAGCCTGGACTGCTGCAATGGCTTGCTGGTTGTTCTTTCTGCCTCAAGTCTCTCCCTACTCCAGTCCCCCTCTTTTCAGCCACTAACATGATTTCGATGAAGGGAAGGTCTTGACATACAAGCTCCTCCTCCCCTTCCAAATCCTTTTTGGTGTTCAAAGCCCTTCAAGATATAGCTCTCCTTCCCCTCCAACTTTCTAATTCACTTATCCTTACTCCCCTCCCCACCACTCCTGGCATTTTCTCTGGTTCTTCCTCCCTTCCTGGAATGCTCTACCTCCTGGCTTCCTTCAGATTCCAGCTAAATCCCACATCTACTGGAAGCCCCTTGTAATTCTAGTGCCTCTCCTCTATCGAATATCTCTCTATTTTTTATTTATAAATTTATCTATCGAATATCTATTTAGTTTGTTTGTACCTAGTTGTTTGCTATATCATCACCTCTTTTAGATTGTGAGCTGCTTGAGGGCTGGGACTGTTTTTTCTCTTTCTTTGTATCCCCAGTGCTTAGCATAGTAGGTGCTTAATAAGTGTTTATTAAGTAACTAGTTTCTCCAGGCCTTCTCCCAGTCAAGGTGGGATTCTGGATATCACCATGCTTGCTGCTCCCAAGAATTCAGGGGTAAAGGGCAGAGGGCAGGGAGAAGATGGTTATGGGATTCAGGGCTTTTTGAGGGTTAGGTCCCTGAACAGTTTCCCCACCTCAGCAGCCTTGAGGACAGTCTCTTCACTTTTCTAGAGGTGCTTGGGAGGACTGATCATATTAGAGATAAGCACCAGTTACAGGGACTCATCAACGCTGATCCATGCTATAGTATGGATCAGTCAGTCAGATGAATTCTCTCTCTGGCATCTTCTTTCCAGTCAGGATGCTTCTCTTCTCCTCCTTCAAAGATCAAAAGTTATGTTAGATTCCAAAGCTTGGGAATCTGAGCAGGTCATTTCCCTGAGTTTCTGTTCCCTGTGTGTGTGACTAAAAGCAGATTTTGCTTAATTTGTTCTTTTAAAAAAATTACAGTAATTAGTTTTCAGCTAACAAGTGTTTATTTTCTCTTCTTGCTACCTTACCCCCTTTAATTGAGCAATTCTTTGAACAAATATGCATAGTCAAATAAAAACAAATTCTGACCTTGGCCATGTCCAAAAAGTATATACTTCATTCTCCATCTTGAGCCCATCATTTCTTTGTTATCATAAGTTCTTTGGAGTTATAGTTGGTCGTTGCATTGGTCAGAGTTCTTAAGTCTTTCAAATTTTTTGTCTTTGTAACATTGTTGCCACTATAGAAATTGTTCTCCTGGTTCTGCTTACTTCGCTCTGTATCAGTTAATACAAATCTTCCCACATTTCTCTGAAAGCACCCCTTTCATTCCTTATAGCACAATAGTATTGCATGAATTCATATATCATAGTTTGTTTAGCTATTCTCCAATCTATAGGCATCCCTTTAGTTTCTGGTCCTTTGCCACTACAAAAAACTTCTATAAATATTTTGTGTTTGTGGGCTCTTTTTGTCTTTCTTTGATCTCTTTGGAGTATAGGATGAATAGCTGTTTCACTGGGTCAAAGGGTATGTACACTTTGGTGACTTTTGGGGTATAGTCTTGCTTTCCAGAATGGCTGGACCAATGATATATTAATGCTTTCGTCTCCTCCAGCATTTGCCTCCAACGTTCACCATTTTCCCTTTTAGTCATTTTTCCCAATTTGATGGACGTGAGCTAAAACTTCAGAGTTGTTCAATCTTCATTCTTCTAGTTATTTATCATTTGGAGCATTTCTATATGGCTGTTGATAGCTTGGATTTCTTCCTTTGAAAACTGCTGTTCACATCCTTTGTCTTTAATATGACCTTTATAACAGACATTTATTAGCCAGTGAGTGATGGTGTAATACTCTGGGGATGAAGTGAGAGGAAGGGAGGAGGATGAACAGAAGGAATGAGGGAAGGAGACAAAAAGGAAGAAAGAAGGGAAAAGAGAAGGGGTAAAGGACGAAAGTAGAATAGAACTTTCTTGCAGGCAGCGACTGTTTTGTTTTTTAAACTTTGTATCCCTAGCACCTGAGAGGCAGCATGGCCTGGTGGATAGAAGGCTGGCTCCTAAGTTAGAAAGACCTTGGTTCCCACCCGCCCCATGACTGTATCACTGTATGCCTCTGGGAGGTCACTAAGGATACTGTGTTGTGCTTACACAGTAGGCACTTAATAGATATTGTTGCATTGAAATGAAGAAGAAAAGGGTTGATGAGACAAAAGGAGAAAGAAGGGAATGAGATGAAAGAAAAAACAAAAGGAAGTGAGACTCCCAAGGGAAGAGTGAGCCGGGCAAATCCTTTTTCCTCCTGATGCTTTGTGGAACCTGCAAAAGAACGGGCTGAGGTGACCTCACTAATGAGAGCTTTCCAACCCCACAGAGATCGAGAGCTGTGGAGGATCCTGGCAGCCTCCTCCAGAGGCTATGCTATGATCCTGAGTCATCTGCTGAAGAGGTTGAAGTCTTTATCTTTTCAGGATCCCAAGGAGCCCATGCAATCTTTGGAGATCAACTCTGTGCTGGTACAGTGACTGCTGATAGAAAGCCAGTAGGACAGGGCTAAGGGGATGGGGATGGGGACTGGGAAGCAGAACTCCAGAACTCCATGGGGTCCCCGCCCCTTTTGGTGGTCCTTGCTTTGTCTTCAATCCCTGGGGGCAAAAATGCTGGGAAGGAGGAAGTGACCTAGGTTGGGCCTCATTAACATTCCAATGATGATTGTACTGGGCTGGGAGTCTCCTGACTCCCGAAGTGTAAGCTATAGGAAGACACCGAATATCCCTGGGTTTTCCCCACAAGGATAAGGAGGGATGGCCTAGAGAGGGTAACTGTGAAAGTTCTTTGAAGGGCAGAAAATGAAAAGTCAGGGAAGGCCTTCAGTACCTCAGATAAACTTGGTCTTGGCACATTATAACTATGAACTATACTGAGGGAGTATGTTACAGTGGCTTTTTAAGGGCTAGAAACCCCCTGGGGATTTGAGGTGAGTAAGCCAAGTAAAAGTGATAATACCGATTTCTCTCTGCTCCCACAGGCCAGCAGGGCTCTCAATGAGCTGCTTTTGCAATCCAGTTCGAAGTTAGAGGTGGAGATCCTCTACCCTTGGCTGTACATGGCCCTCCTGTCCCTGATCTCCTTCCTCGTGTTTGAAGGGGGCAGCCAGACCATCGACAAGCAGCCAGGGGTGCCTGAGTGGATGAACCCTGTGAGGTACTCTCTGCAGAATCATAGGATTTCAGAGTTAGAAAGAACCTTGGAAGTCACCAAACACAACCGTCCCTTAACAGGAATCCCCTCTGCTGCATTCCTGAGAAG
The DNA here is from genome assembly GCA_028646595.1 of Phalanger gymnotis. NCBI lineage: Eukaryota > Metazoa > Chordata > Mammalia > Diprotodontia > Phalangeridae > Phalanger > Phalanger gymnotis. The sequence continues at coordinate 258,660,507 of CM053626.1, read as the reverse complement.
TTGCCATCTACCCCGATTGAAAGATCTTCGGTGATGGGAGGGGAAGGCTGTTCAAGGTTCCACTTCCCGACTAACCCCAGTTATTAGAAAGTTCTTTCTTATGTATCTATAGGTATTGGTTCTGCCTTTTGGGGCCAAGCACAAAACATTTGATCCTTTTTCCCTATCACAGCCCTTCAAATACTTGAAAATAGCCATCACAGCCCTCTTGAATTTGCTTTTTTACAAACCGAGCACCCCTAGTTCCAGTTCACATTCTTTTTGGTCCTGTTTATCAGTGTGTTTACCATCGAGCCCACTGTCTTTTGGATGTACTCTAGTTTTTCAATGTCCCTCCTACGTGGCTCCCAGAACTGAAGCCAAGCTTTCAGCCATATTCTGACCAGGGCAGCAGAGCACAGCAGGCCTCTTGTCTCCCTTGTTCTGGACCCTGGATTTCTAGTCCAAGATCACATTATAGACTCATAGTGAGCTTTTACTCTGTGAAACCCCCAGGCCTTTTTCACATGAAGTGTTGTCTAGACAAGCCTCTCCCATCCTGTATGGGATTGATTTTCTTAACCCCAAGCATAAAGCTCTGCAGTCATCCTACAACATGGTGCCCAAGCACTTAGTAAATGCCAGTTCATCGGTTGATCATTGGATTCAGTGAATCACTCTGACCTGTACATATTTTTTTTTAATATCTTATTCTAACATCCAACGTGCTGTCCATCCCTGCTCTGTGTCATTTACAAGTTTAGTAAGCATGACATCTCTCTTCATTCACGTTATTAATAATGACACTGAGGGGCAGCTAGGTGGTGCAGTGAGTAGAGCACCGGCCCTGGAGTCAGGCCCTGAGTTCAAATCCGGCCTCAGACACTTGACACGTGTACTAGCTGTGTGACCTTGGGCAAGTCACTTAACCCCAATTGCCCTGCCTTCCCCCCTCCAAAACAAAAAGAAAGAAGGAAACATCAGATGGAAATAAACAAAATATACCACTGAACAAAAAAAAAATGTGACAAGCATTGTGCAAGAATCCCAGGATACAACTATAGATATTAAAAAGTCCCTAAAAAAAATAATGACACCGTGTAGAACAGAACCGAGGACAGATTCTCTGGCACACTCCCCTGGAGACTTCTCTCCAGACTGACCTTGACTCAGTAGTCATCTACGCTTTGAATTTCATCACTCAATTGATTACAAGTTGGCCTAATTTTACTCTCATCTAGCTCATATCTCACCATCTTGTTCACAAGCATAGAATGTGAGCCCGCAGCCCTACCTACAAGACCGTGATGTCAAACTCAAAGAGAAAGGGATCCCTGCAGAACATGTAGACTTTAGAAAACTGCAAATTACCATTATCTATGTTGTAGTATAGTTTCATTTATTTTGCAAAACATTTCCTGATTATGTTTTATTCTGATTCTGGCTGCACTCAGGAGTTTTACCTGCAACTCATCACCAGCAGGAATCCGACCCCTCTGCATGTACCATCCAGCTGTAGAAATAGAGTTTGTACCAGTGAGCAGCATGATGTAAAACCTCGCTGACCTGGGACCACTCAGGTCCACCCCAGCTCTGCCAGTGGTTTACTCCGTGACCTAGGTCAAGTCACATAACTTCTCTTGCACTCAGTTTCCTCAAGTGTAAAACGATTACTTAGAAAAATGACAATGTGTTCTATAAACCACAAAGTACTACGTAAATACATAGGCTGTTCCTAGCACCTAGTCCCTGCAGCCCTTCCTAGTGCAGGTATTCTATGCCTCTAAGAGACATAGCAGATTACTATATTTAGATACAATAGTGATAGCTAGCATTTATGTAGTGTTTTAAGATCTCCAAAGCACTTTACATGTGTTAACTCATTTATAAGCATGTAGGACAGATGACTGAGCAAGGAAGAAACTTCAGAGTCTCAGTTTCCTCATCTATGAAACAGGTATAACTCTTGGTCTGGGGTTGTTTTGAGCGAAAGTTAAATGAATGAATGTATGTAGAATACTTTGAATACTGTAAAACACTTTACCGATGCAAGGGATGATTATTCTTGCTAAAGAACAGTTGATAGGTGACCTCTCCACCCTTTGCCATTTTCACAGCTGCACCATTGAGTCTCTGAAGACCTTGATCTCTTCAGCTGGGTATGAGTACCAGGTGTCTTTCATGGAGAATCATAGGACCTGGGAGTTGCTGGCTGAGCCAGATGGATACCTGGAGGGAATCTTTATGATAGCCAAGTAAGCCTTCTCTCTGGGGCCAATATCTCGGGCTGCCCTCCTTTGTGACTTAGACCCTGGATCCTGTTCTCTGCTTCCCATGACAGGTCCATGACCATGAGGAGCTGCTGGCACATTCGGCCCATTGTTAGTCTCGTCTTAAACATCCTCAATGGGAACGAAGCTGGGAATTTCATTACCGCCTTGGCTGTCTTCGCCGAGGTCTGTGAGACTCAGTAAGGGGTTGTTCTGGAGGGGCTGGAAACAGGAAGAAGGGTGGCCTGAGGAAGGTGGAAATCTCTTAAGAGAAATTCCAGGCTGGCACTGCACTGGTGAGGAAGTAACCAGGACACCCAGATTTTTCCTTATTCCAAGGATGATGAAAGTAATGATAATAACAAGAGCTATTTTTTTATACAGTGCTTTAATATTTGTAAAGCATTTTGCATATGTCATCACATCTGATTCATACAACAGCCCTGGGAAGTAGGTGTTATTATATTTTATGGCTGAGGACACTGAGGCTGAGAGAGGCTAAATGATAAAAGAGTAAGAGCTTGAAGGCATCTCAGAGGTCTAGTACAGTCCCCTTATTTCACAGATAAGGAAGCTGAGACCTAGAGAGGTTCAGTGGCTGGCTCAAGCCTGTATCCTCTGCCTCCAAATCCAGCCCCCTTTTCACTGTCTGGCCCTGCTTAATTCAGTTTGCTGAGCACTTGTACTGTGGGGGCCAAGGCAGGGTCCCTGCCTCTGGGAGGTCACAGTCCAAGGGGTAGATGAGACTGAGACACCAATAGCTACTGCTCAAGGCGCCTGTAAAATGGGGACAGGAAATTGAAGTATGAAGTGGTGTGGGCTCCCTTCTAACTGGAGAGATGGGAGGAAGCTTCATGGATGACATGACATTTGAGTTGGGTTGGTCTCATGGGAATTCCTGTTGATTTGGACCAGGGACCCCAAGAGCTCCTCTGATTGGTTAGGGAATGATCTGGGTCAGGAGGCATCTTGGGTGGCTCAAATAAAATCTTGGGACTTGAGTCCAACAATAGTCAAGTAACGGGCCTAACTACCCTCACCTTCCATTGTGGTTTAGTGTTAGTGAGTATTAAGGCTGGTAGCAGAGGTAGTGATCATGAACTCTGCTTTTCCAATGAGATATTTTCTTCCCTTGACTTAGTCAGATGGGAAAGAGATAGTATTGGAGTTAGCTGGAGACATGGGCAGAATAATAATAGCTAGTGTTTGGAGGAGACAACTAGGTGGTGCAGTGAATAGAGCCAGGCCTGGAGTTAGGAAGACCTGAGTTCAAATCCCACCTCAGACACTATCTAGCTATGTGACCCTGGGCAATTCACTTAACCCTGTTTGCCTCAGTTTCCTCATCTGTAAAGTGAGCTGGAGAAGGAAATGACAAACCATTCCTGTATCTCTGCCAAGAAAACCCCAAATGGGGTCACAAAGAGTTGGACACAACTAAAATGACCGAACAATGACAACAATAAAAGTATTTGAAGATGGATAAACAAGGGAAAGACTGATGGGGATTTACAAGTTTTGCACTCCAAGTTTGTCTGGAGTGCATGCCAGTGTTTCTTCATATGAATCGGAGTATCCACGTGTTGCTGCAATCCGGTTAGCAGCTGCTGTGGGTGTGAAAGACCAACACAAGCCCAACCACAAGAACACTGCCAGCACAGGTTCTTTTGATCTGCTTTACTAAGGAAAGTAGTGTTAGGGGTTAACAATCTTATTTCAATCCAACATACAAATATCATTCACTTAGTTCAGGGGAAAAAGCCAGCACCCTGAACTTCAGAGCAAATACAAATTACGAACATACATTGTAAACAGACCAAATATAATTCAGAGTTACCAAGGAACCACCAACATCTGAATTCAGTTGGGAGGCTCTTAGAGCAGCTGGCCAGAGTCCTGGGCCTCCAGGAGTGAGATCCTCCAGCAAATAGCTCTGTTCTCTCTTTTTATGCACTCTTTAGCCATCATCAAACATCATCTGAGCTACCAGAACTCAGGCTCCTACTATTGGCTCTGGTCTTAGAAACCCCCCTTAGGACTTCATACCTACATAGGCTTAGCACCTAGTAGATGGGGGTTTGGGCCTGGGGCTTTGCTCCTAGTAAGGTTCAATCAAAGACAATCATTCTAAAATAGTAAGAAAGTCCCAACTTAATTGATATCACACCATGCCAATTGGACGTCTAGTATATTTTTGGCAGCATCTCCACGTTTCCATTTCAACATTCTCAGCTGGGTGTTTTCTAATTAGTTTGTTGGTCGGGGGCACATGTGTGATATAAGCATCACTGGTTGCGGTGTGCCAGTGCTGGGGTCTGGGACCACTCCCCATGAACAAAGCCAGGATGCAGGCTGCAGGCATCCATTTAGGGGCTTGGAAACGTTGCCTTTTCTTCCCTTTCAAGAAGAGAGCACAGGTTGAAATAGCTTGGTGTGATGGAACTGGCATCGATGGTGGAGTGAGTAGGCCTTGGTTAACCAGTTGGTCAGTAAGCATTTATGAAGCACCTGCTATGTGCTAGGCACTTTGCTAAGTGCTGGGGATACACAGAACGGCAAGAGAATCAAGTTCTAGCTGTCACTCCACTATCTGTGTGACCTTGAGTAAGTCACATTCCTTCACTGAGCCTCAAATCCCTCATCTGTAAAGTGAGGTAAATAGCATTCTTGGGCTTGCTTACTTCACAAGGTTGTTGTGTTGCATCAGCTATAAATTAAGATATGTGGATATTTGCGTAAGCTGTCAGCATGTCCTAAAGGGGGGCTCTAACTTTTCTCAGCTGGCTGTGTCACCTGTAGTTGCCTCAAGCAGGTGGTTTCTGGGGTTGCTTCTTTGGCTGGTTCCAACAGTAGGCCCAGTGGTTTAAAACTAGTCGCTAGGGACATACCACCGGTGGTTTTGTTTTTTAAGTCAAGAGAGATATTTATCTTACTAAAATCAGCTAATTCACTTATCAAACACAAAGAATACCCTGGAGAACAAACAGACTAACAAACATTCTCCATAGAAAGAGGCATGCTCTACCTTTTTCTAACCTCACTGTGGCAACTGCTCTGGGGGTCCCTGCAAAATGAGACAGTAGGACTGGAGCAGCAGCTGTTCTTGATTTTTTTATATCCTCCACAGTATCTAGTACAAACTTGGGCATATTCATTCAACCATTTGAATGAATGAATGGGCAAACGATTTGGCATTCACATGTGGTCAGTCTCTGGAATCCTTTGGAGCATTGCTAGCATGTACTGCCCAGTCCCTGAAAGCCACAAAAATTCTTACTTGTCTCTCGTGTTCCTTTTTGCTTTGGCTTTTGGCAGCTTCTCCGGGACACAGAGGTGGCGACCATGGCAGATGAAGCCAGTGTTCAAATCCTCATCAACTGTGTCCAAAAAGATGAGCCCGTGACCCAGCAGCTGGTGCTGAAGGCCACAGGGAACTTTGGGATCCATAAGGAGACGGTAAAGCTTTGGCGGGGTGGGATGAATGAGGGAGGGGCAAGAGTCAAGGTGGCAGAATGTGAACATCGTGCCAAAAAAAAGTGCTCTCAGCAGATGCTGCCACCTAGGAAGGAGTTGGTAGAGACTTGGGATCTCCACCTCTGTGTGACCAAATCCAGGGTGCCAGCCAAAGGCATCTGTTTAAGGGCTTGGAACTTTGCTTTTTCCCCTGCCCTACAGAGAAAGGGCACCCAGGGTAATTTCCCTAACAGCTAGGACCCAGGCACATAACCAGTGTCCTTAGAGACTTAGGCAAGTGGGATTGGAAAAATATATGACACCACACAGTCAGATAAACGCTGCTGGAAGTTGATGGAATCCTCAGGAGTTGAGGCTAGAGAGAGCACAGATAGGGAGCTCCCAGCTCTTTCTTGGTTCTTTCTGGCCCCTGGCCCCTCGGGAAGAATGCAGCAAGGGTCTTTGGTCCATGCTCGAAGGCCTGCCCCAACACCTCACTGCTAGGTCTCCTCAGGCTCAGAATGAGGCTCTGGGAGGTAAGTCTAGCTGGGGGCCATCCCCAGCCCGGGACTGGGAGCTCCCCTCGAGTCAGCAGTCAGGGGTTGCCTTCCCCTGACTTCCGAGCTTCTAACTCTCAGTGGGTCTGTGCAGACCAAGTTCCTCCGAAAGCTCCAGCCCTACGTACTGGACTGCTGCTACTCCATGAACTCCGGAGTGGTGACAGAAGCCTTCTTAGCTTTGAGGTGCATCATTTACAACCTCTGCTGGACTGACTCTGTCCTCCTGCTTGTTGAGATCTCTTGCACTCTGCGGCCCTTCTTTGATGATGTGAGATTTCCAGGTGGCCAGGAGATGGGAGATGGTGCGGGTAGACAGCGGGCGCGTGGGGAGGGGGGGGTGGCGGCGGTGTCCTTTTGATGTCCAGCTGCCATCTTTGCTAGAAATCCCAAAGAAATGCATTCAACCTCTGCTCTGCTTTTAAAGACATTTGTCAAGCACCTGCTAGATGCACAGCATTATTCTGGGTGCTGGGAATGCAAAGGCAACAAAAGCCAATCCCTGCCCTAAAGTTGTCAGCTCTCTGCTGGGAGGGGGGAAAAGCAGTGGGCATACGTATAAGGTGGCACTGTGGAGAGAGTCCTGGATAGAGACTCAGGAAGACTCGAGGTCAGACTTGCCTCAGACTTGGCCGAGTTACTTAACCTATTGAAGCTTAGCTTTGGTTTCTTCATCTGTGAAATGGGAATAACACTGACACTAATGTGACAAGGTCATTCTGAGGATTTGAGGAGATAATGTATAAAAAGACTGCAGAAAGGCTGGCCATGTGTCATTATTGTCAGCAATAATAAGAACGTATACCTAAGGCGCTGTAGAAGATAAAAGCCTGCCTTCAGTGTCTGCCTTAGACTGACACCTGCTGCGTGCATTGGCAGAAAGAATTTTTAAACCTGGAGTTCCCCATAGCAGTGAAACCCCAGGTCCAGACCTCTCTCTGCCTTCCCCCAAACGGCATACACAGGACATGGCGGGGTGGAGGAGGGAGAACGCCCAACAACTGAGAGACGCAGGGGAGGCTTTATGGAGGAGGTGACATTGGGGCAAGCCTTGAAAGAAGATGAGGACTCAGAGAGAGGGAGAGGAGGAGGAAGATGCTTTGTGAGGAATGACAGAGAAGGGAGTCAGCACTCTGGGGCATTCCGAACAGAACTGGCATTCAACTGGGGGAAAGGACGGACGCAGAGAAGGAGACTAGCCACAGTGATGGGGTTGTGAGGAGAGATCAGCCCCACAGTTGTAGGAATGTCCGAGGAGGGAGGGGGAGGACGGGGAAGGCTTCTTGCTGCTGGTGGCACCTGAGTGAGGGAAATTTGGCATGATACCAGAAGGAGTGGGCCTGCAGAAGGTGCTGGCTTTGTGTGCTAGGGGGCAGGGAAGCCCACCTTATGACCTTCTGATCAAAGAATGGTAGAGACAGAGAGGACCTTTGGGTCTATCTAGACATAGGAACTTGGGTTTTGAGCTAGACTAATAAGAATGACAATAGCTAGCATTCACACAGGGCTTTAAGGTTTGCAAAGCGCTTTATTCAACATCTCCTATCCTCACGACAATCCTGGCAGTTAGGGGCTATTGCTATGGCCTATGGCTGATTCCAATCCCCCAGGTCCATGGATAGATTTCAGGGGGTCCATGAACCTGATTGGGGGAACAGTGACATCCATTGTGCTTTCACTAATCAACGACTGACATCTAGCATTTCTTCCAATTGTTTAAGAGCATGATTTTGAGAAGGGCCCCACAGGCTTCCCTGGATTTCCAAAGGGTGTCTATGTCTATGACACACAAAAGGTTAGAAATCCCTGTGCTAGTCAAAAGTTTTACAAGTGATTTTTTTTCCCCCTCTAAGGTCCCACAGTGGGGCAGTGGCTGAGCTGGGGCAAGGAACAGGGCTCTTGAGTCCTGGTCTAGCATTCTTTTCAGAGCACCCCTTGCCACGCTAACAGGGCTGGCTGGGAAGGACTGAGAAGACAGGGATGGGACATAAGGAGAGAAAAGAATGGTACAAAACAGACCTCAGCCTGGGCAGGGAGGAAAAGCTCACTGCAAGGAGGGAGCCAGATGCCTGTGTTTTCTTAGCTCAGTACTTTGGGGCTAGAGGAGGTCAAGGCAGTGCTGGGGTTGGGAGAGGTAGCGCAGGCAGGGCCAGGGTGAAGCTCCTGGTTCATGAAGACAAGGAATCTGCTGTGAGCTATTTCAGTGAGAGGAAAGCAACCTCAGCTAGGGAAAGAGCCCTGACTGCAGTCAGAGGAGCAGAGTTCAAATGCTGCCTCTGGAACTTAGATATATGACCTTGGGCAAGTCTCTTAATTCCCTTAGGCCTTGTTTTCTATAAAAGGAGGGGGTTGAGCTAGATGGCCTCTGAGGCCCCTTCTGGCTCTAGATCTGTGATTCTAAGAGTGTTGGTTGAGTGGGGAATACTTCCACATTTACTCATTTGTGTGTGTCCCCTCTCACTCTCTCTAGGAGTCAGAGGAGCTTCGATATAATTCGATTGACATGTTTGGTGCCCTCTTGGCCAAGGTGAAACAGAGGTTCCTGATGGTTCCCTTCAGGTACCAGGTCCATTGCAGCCTGGTTCCCTTGATGTTCCACCTGCAGGATGAGAACGTCAGTGTGGCCCATGTGAGACCCAAGGCCCCAGGTCCTGGACCTTCCTCTCCTATCCCTACTACCTTTGCACCCCTTGATGAATAATCACATTCTGGAGCTGACTGTAGATAGAGACGGGACAGGTCACGATACATCGCTAGATGACATATCTCTCCCCAGAGATCTTCAAAGTCACTCCCAGGGTTCCCCTGCCTGAAAGCAGGGCACTGGATAATATGGCCCCTTGAATTCTGAAATGACATCCAGTTCTGTGACTGTATGAATCTTATCCAGCTATGGGTCAGAAGTCATTACGTAGAGAAAAGAAATAGAGACCGATACCAAACCTTTCCTTTGGACACTAGCTTCAGTTTCTTTCTCTCTACCTTTTTCTGGGCTTCCCCAGGACTGGTTTCTGTCTGTTCCAGTGCTGAATTGAGGAGTGAGGGATGGAAAGAGGCAGGTGGAGATGGTCATGGAAGAGACTGAGGAATTTCCCCAGGCCAAAGAATAGGAAACTCAAGTCCTGGACCCCAAACCCCTCAACAAACTCTGCTACCTTTTGCTCATTTGTGGCAGACAGTACAGTGACTTACCCATGTGATGACACAGGCTTTGGCTCTGGGACCCACGACATGGGGAGGGGGGAGGGGTGCCCCTGAATGTGTGGTTAAACTGCAGTCCTTGACTTGGAAGAGAAGGGTGTCCAGTCACTGAGGTATAGGATATTTCCATGTAACTGTTAGCTAGTGGCTTGGAAGAGGTGGCCACACACAGCTTTGTGCCTGCGTATGGGTTTTATCATGAATTCCTCTGATACTATGCCAAATTTTGTGGCATCACCACAAGTTCATGGTGACCAAGACAGTTCTCCCCCTCCCCCGCTTCCTGCCTGCTGTCAGGGGCCATATAACTTTTAGGAAAAGAAGGGACAAACTGAGTTACCCAGGATTCATACTTTTTTACCTGAATGTTCCTTCCCCCACCCTGAGCCTCTCCCTTCTCTACCACATTGATTTTTCCTTTCCCTGGTTCTTCTTTCTGGCTGATGAGGCCAACCTTTTTAACCTCTCCATTCCCCATCCCCATCACATGGCCTCTCTGCCCTCCTTCAGGAAGCCTCCCTACTCTATCTCTTCTCATCCTTGCAGGCCAGCAGGGATGGCCTCTGCCACTCTGCCAAAATTCTGGTCTGCCCCCAGTTCAAAGCAGCGTGCACTGATAAAGACATGTTCTCCATCGGGAGGATCCTGGTAAGTCGACAGAGGCCACACCTATCGACCATCCTGCCAAGGATGGCAGGGTGGGATGGCGATCACCCAGAGGACTAGGCACATCTCTGTCATGGTAGACTAGATAGAGAAGCCCGGTCAGGCGTGCTAGGGTAGAGGGCACTGAACTGAGAGTCGGAAAGAACTGGGAATGACTGCCCTCACACGCCAATGATGAGCCTAGGCAAGTCATTCAGCTTCTTGAGACCCCAGTTTCTTCACCTGTAAAGTGAAGGGGTTGAATTCAGGGTCTTCAAGGTCCCTTTCTGTTCTGAATCTGTGATCCTTTGGTTCTGAGGGGGTGATTTCCTCCTCTTCTCCATCTTGTGAATATTGTCTTGTGGTATTCTGCTGGGCATAGTGCCAAGAAGATAATGGAGACTCAGCCCCTGCCCTGCAGGGCCTGAGAGTCTCCAAACTGAATAGTAATGGCTGACATTTTATACCTCCATATGGTTTCTAAGCCACTTTACACAGGTTACCTCACATCTTATCCTCACCACACTACCCAGGAGGTAGATGCTATTATTATCCCCATTTTACAGATGAAAAAACTGAGGCAGAGAGAGGCTAAGTGACTTGTCTAGGGTCACACGGCTAGTAAGTATCTGAGGTGAAACTTGAACCTCAGTCTTCCTGCCTCTGAGGCTGATGCCCCAAGCAACTCTCTAATCTCACATATTGCTGGGCTGGTGCTGATTTGTACTGGTGAAAGAAATTCCTCTCTGGGAAACTCCCTACTAAGATGAAATCACAGGTCAGGTCATAAATAGCAGATGGCCCTTTAGGTCTCTACCTGCCTCTTCTTCCAGCTGAAGGAGAAAAAGGACATGATCCCTTGGTTTCTGAGCCAGAGCCTCAGCTACTTTCGTAGCAATCAGGCCAGCATCCGGCAAGCAGCTGTGTGGTTGACAAGTAAGGCCTCTTTTCCCATCCCACCCCATCCCATCCCATTCCAACCCCTCTCATCCCATCCTATCCCATCCCACCACATCCCATCCCACCCATTCCATCCCTTCCCAACCCATCCCATCCCATTCCAACCCCTCTCATCCCACCCCATCCCATTTCATCCCCTCTCAACCCATCCTCACTCTTTCTTGTCCCAAGGTAGGCCTCATCCTCTCCAGTAGAACAAACCTCTGGTTCTGACAAGCACAAACAGAGAACCTTCTATTATTTAACTATTTCTGGGAAATTCTTTTACTGCTGTTCTTTCCAGCCAAAAAGGCCCTAGCAGGGTTGAGCAGCCTCCTCACAGCAAGAAGGGTAAACTCACCAGTGGTCAGACTATACACTTTACTACACTGTTGAGTAGCATAATATGGGAAAGAATTTAAGTTTTGAGGGAGAGGTTTAGATTTGGGCAATAGATGCTCCCAGCTGTTGTCTGAGTGACATGAATAGTTTGGACCTTTGAAAGGGCATTGCTAGATATCTTGGTGTAGTGGACCCGGGCTTTAATCCTGCTTCAGACCCTAGCTGGACAGATCATCTAACCTCTCTTGGCCTGTTTCCTCATTTATAAAATGGAGATAAGAAGAAATCAACGTTGCTGTGAGGATCAAACGAAATAACGACATATATAAACGTCTTTGCAAACCTTCCAGCACTATGTAACTGGGAGCTTTTTTTAGAGTGGGGAGGCTTCCAGCTCCTAGAGCATATCGAGGAAGCACCCGTCTGGCCACTGAGGCAACTTTGTGTCCTTGGATAGGCCAGATTATCCAAATCATGATCCTGGAAAATGAGGAGGAACTGCAGGATGTCTCTTCAGGTGAGGAGTGGCCCTAGGTTTTTCTGTCTTGGAGGAGGTGGGTAAGGGTTGGGTGGGCCAGAAACTAGGGAAAACAATTCAAATAATAGAGTCAACTCTCAATTATCCACTCTAGTGGAGGGGTAATCCCTAGATCCTTACTATTTCCTGAGAGAGACTTTTGGGGCACTACCAAAACCTTAGTAAGGCAGCAGGGAGCCATCCATGGACCCATACCCCACTGACCCTCTATTTGCTCCCAGACCTAACACATTTTTGGCTCGGGTCCTACTGTTGGTTGAGATCTGACTTGGGCAGAATAGGAAGAAGGACTCATATGCAGGGATCCCTAACCTTCTCATTACTTTGGAACCAAGTTGAGGTCATGAACATTCTGCTCCCTTCCCATTTGTAATGCCTAAGTTAAGAGTCAATTTGTACTCTTCTAATAATGTTTGGACCAAATCACCGTTAACCATTTTCTTCCTTATTTCCACCTTTCTTGTTCTCTTGGTTCCCTGGGCTCTCAAGCACTATTTCCTGGACAACACGTAAAGAACTTTTTAACTGAAGCTGTACTTCAGAGAACTGGGTTGAATCCCAGGTGACCATTTCTGAGGCTCTCAAAGCACTTTAGACCTAGTTAATACTCCCAGTCCTCTGGCAGGAGAGGAGCAGGATGGGGAATATGAGGCGGGTGACAGTAGAAGCAGGAGCCCGGTCTCTCGAGTCTCACCTCCATCCTAGGACAGTGTGGCTCTGCTGGGGACTTTGGTCAAGCAATTTAGCAGTTGAGCTCTTTACTGAGTGGTGGAGGCCGTCAGAAGATCCTTGTGACCCTCAGATCCAAACCATGGCATGCTGCCTTCCCTCTGGCCTCCCCTTAGCCTTTCTCCTGCCCCTTAGTCTAAAGTGCCATTTGCAGCTTTTGTGTTGCAGCCCTAACGCGCCTGAAAAGTGACCCCGATCCAGCTGTCGCCTGCTTGGCAACACAGACCATCTACCTTCTGGAGGTCAAGAGGATTCAACAAAGACCTTTCTGGTTCATAGCTAATCCTTTCCGCGGTTGGTTCAAAGGCAAAAAGGTGAACTACTGAGCTAGAGGCCCGGCCACAGTGGATTCTACCTTTCTGCCCCCATGCCTTTGCTCAGACCATGCCCCATGCCTAGAATGCCCTCCTTTTTCACCTCTCATCCTTCACTGCCCTCTCAACTACCCAGGAGGTCTCTAATGAACACCTACCTTTCTAATGTTGCCGTTTCTCCCTCATTATCCTCATATCACCTTATATTTGTTTCTGTGTACATATCTGGAGTCAGGAAGGCCTGAGTTCAAATTTGGCCTCAGGCACTTACCAGCTATGTGACCTTGGGCAAGTCACTTAACCTCTGTCTGACTCAGTGTCTTTATCTGTAAAGTGGGGATAATAACAGCACCTACCTCACAGGGTTGTTGTGAGGGTCAAATGAGGCAATATTTGTAAAGCACCTAGCACAGTGCCTGGCACACAGTAGGCGCTATATAAATGTTAGCTTCTTATAAGTGCTTGCTTAAATAAAATGAGGTTTCTGAGCCTTGTGCCCATGATGTTAATGCTATTTGATTTCTGTGAAATTTTCATAATAAAGAGAAAAAATTGGAGTTGGCTAGAATCAGTTTCCCCCTCCCTTTTTTCATATTTTGTTTATGAAATATCAAATCTCCATTGGTTGTGTGAGGATGACCTCATTTTGCCCTTCTCCCCGAAATAAAATCGGACTCTAGGCTGATTCCCCTAAATGGTTCCCCCACCTCGCCGCATGATCCAACAGTCCAAATGACTATGAATTTATTAAGTGCCTACTATGTGCAAGGCACTGTGCTAGGTCTGGTTTACAAAGACAAAAGGGAAACTGTCAGCTGCCCTCAAAGAGCTTACACTCTCCTGGGCCTGGGGTCTGATGCATACATAGAAAAGCACACACAGGATAATCCGAGGGGAAGAAGAGCTGAGAAGCAGCAGGACCACTAACGCTCTCTCTCCGGAGATGGCGGGTGAGCCAAGCCTTGCAGGAGGCTAAGGATTCCATAGAGCAGAAGAGAGGAAGGAAGAGCCATCAGGAAGTGGGCAGGAGAGGAGGTGGGATAGGGATACTGAGTCAGGGGAGCGTGTGAGGGAGAGTAATGCACAATAACCCTGAAGAGGTGGGCTGGAGGCAGGCTATCCATTAAGTTTGTTAGCAAGCTGAGCACCTTCTTTAATAGGTTTAGGGAAAAAACCAGCTCCATGGGGATGGGCTGACTTTGAAATGCCCATGGACCATCCAGCTGAAGATGTGCAGCAGCTTGTGTGGTGATACATTAGTACAGCTAAGACAGAGACTAGGGCTAGGGATGGAGATCTGGGAGTCACATGCATTGAGATGATAAATTAACTTAGGGTAGCTGAAGAGGTCACTAAGAGGGGGGTAGAAAGGAAAGGAGACTGACAGCCTAGCCTTGTGGGACACCTGCCATTAAGAGGTGAGATCTGGACACTTCAGCAAAGGAGACTGGAGATGTATATCCATATCCTAGATTCCCATCTGAGCTCTAGCCCCACAACACTAGCTACCTATCGCACGTTTAGAGCCCGGTGTCTGTAGGCATCTCCAACTCAATGTGTTCAAAACTGAACTCATTATCTCTTCCCCGCAAAACAAATCTCATTTCTATCTTCATAACATCTCTTGTATATATATATTTCTCCCTGTCTCTCCACTCATAACAGTCACCACCCCTAGCTCAGCCGCCCGGGGAGACTATTACCATAGCCTCCCCACTCCACTTGCTCCCAGCTGCCAAAGTGATTTTACTAAAGTAATAGACCTGACCACATCACCGCCCCATCCCACCTCCCTAACCCCATCGATAAACCTGTTAGGATCAGATATAATGTCCTCTCTTATTTAAAGCTTTTCACTACTTGGTCCCTCCCTTTCTTTCCAATCTTCTTACATACTACCCCTCTATATGCACTCTATGATCCATCTACACTGACTTATTTGCTGTTCCTTACACACAACACTCCATCTCTCATCTCCAGCCCCCATGCTTTGCCTCCTCGCCTTCATTTCTTAGGCTCTAGTCTTGATCAAGACTCCCCTGGCCCTGGAACCAGTGCTGTGTCCTTGTTGGATATCTTTTCTATGCCGTTGTTGAGTAAACTCCTTTTGTTAAATGTTAAGTGGTCTATGAATGTATCATGACATCCAAATCCCCAAAATGTTAAGTGGTCTGTGAATGTATTATTTCATTAAAATCCCAAATCTGAACCACTTGATTTGGTGTGTGTCAGACCTGGCCCACAATAGGCTGACAAGAGGAAATGGGAAGAGTGGCTATCAGATAGAGGGGTTGTCTTTGGTGCGAAGGGACACCTCTTTATTAGATGCTGGAGCAGAGGAGAAATAAAGGGAGAGAATGAAGTCACAATGTTTGGAGGTACAAAATAGGGGAAAGAAAGATGTCCGTGACAGACTCTCCTTTCTCAGTAAAGTAAGTGAGGTCCTCTGTTGAGAGGAAGTAGGGAGGGATTGGTATAGGTTGTTCAAGAAGATAGAAGGTTTGGAACAGCTTCTGTGGGTGGTGTGGTAGATAGTCAATTAAGGAAGAACAAAAAGGTTGCTATGATGTTAATGTTATTTGATTTCTGCAAAATCTTTGGTTTGAGGGTTTTGGTTGAATACCAAGTGCTTTGCTGTAAATTAATAGGTGTCAGAAGAAGAACCAACCCAGGGGTCCTCTGAACCGAGATGAGTCCTCTGAACCCAGCACTCCATTCACTATGCCAGGCAGTCTTAATTATAGGGATCAGAGTTGGAAAGGACTTTAGAAATCACCTATTCCAACACTTTTGTTTTATGAATAAAGAAAATGAAGCCCAGAGAATACAGACTTATTTGAATATTAGCTTGTACTGAACAAAATTAGGATAAATTTGAAAGGGAATGAAAAACAAATTTTCATTTCCCATCAATTGTTCAACCAACAACCATTTATTATCTCCTGAATTCCCTGGGCACTAGAGATACAAAGGCCAACATAAATAAATAAAATCTTGCTCTCAAGTTTGCATTCTATCCTGGAAGATGATAGTTTGGCACACCCTAGGCCAGGTTGACTTGGATAACGGAGAGTCGGTATGTATTTCTGCTTTGAGCAGTAAGAGACAACATGGCACCTCCCTGTCTCTGGATGTCTAAAAGAATCTAATGGAAAAGCTGGACAGGGAAGCTCATCTGGCATTGACTTGGCTGGTTCCTAACGTCTAATCCTAGTATTTGTGACCTCTATAGCTTTGCCCATGGGACTGCGCACTTCTTGATCTAAAACTGAATGGAAATAGCGACTGTCCCCCAAACAGCAGGACTCGCTGGGAGCTAAATGACCTCTGAACTTGACCTAGGTTCTGCCACAGCTGATCAGGGCTCCCCATTTGTATCTGCTCCCATACTCTTGAGTCTATCTTTGACTGGCCTTTTTGTCAGCTCTCTCCTCTCTCTTTTCTTCTCCCCTTCTCTCTCCCCACTCCCTTCCCCCTATTATCTGGTCTGTCTGTCCCTCAGTCTCTATACTGCTATCTCTGACCCTCCTCTGAGCCCAGCAGCTGGTTAATTTGGCCTTGGGCCACAGCATACAGCTGGAGTCATTTGCTTGGGTTTGAAAATAAACTTCAAAAGCAAGATGAAAAACTTCTCTAATCTCTGGCTTGGCAAAGAGATTGTCACCCACTCCCCCCACCCAAGTCTCAACTCTATCCTGTGCCCGCCCAGGCTCCCCCATCAACTGCCACCAGCTGTTAGGGATGGCTGTGGGTGGAGGGCATGAATTGCTTTATGCAACTTGTCCTGGAGGTCGCAAGCCTCCTTAGCATGTTTATGCCATGCTTTTGGCCCTCCCCACCTCCAAATGCGAAAAAGAATGTAAAAATCTTGCTTCTCCATTTTGTCTTGGACTATAAAATCTATTTTTCCCTCTTCCTGGGCAAAGTTCCCCAGAAATTGCCCTGAATCTTGTGACTTAAAGGTCCTACCTTTGTGTGTCAAATCTCCAAAGGGTCAGTCTAAGCATCAAGCATCAAGGCCTGCAAAATGGGCTGACTTGGAGGTAAATGGGGCCTGACCCCCAAGAGAACAGGGCAACAGAACAGTTGCTTTTACTCAATATCAAGGCAAGATTTTGAAACAAAATTTATTTTCCCATAAACTTGTGTTGGCCATCTAGTTGGAGGAGGCCCTAAGGACCAAATAATAAGGTATGCAGGGACACCTCACTTTGTGAATTAATGTGCTACAGAAAAGTTTCTACAAAGCCAATAAAAACGTTACTCAAGGAGCCAAGATGGTGGCTTGAAAGCAGGGACTAGTGTGAGCTCCCCACCAACTCCCTCCAAAAACCTATAAAAAATAGCTCTGAACCAATTCTAGAACTGCAGAACCCACAAAGTAGCAGAGAGAAGCAGGGCTCTAGCCCAGGACAGCCTGGATGGTCTCTGGGTAAAGCGTATCCCACATGGAGCTGGGAGCGGAGGGAGCGGAGCCCAGCGTGGGCAGTGCGGAACGACCAGACCGGGAGCCGGGTGGAACGTGCCCTAGGGCCCTGAAGCAGTGAGCTGCTGCAGTTACCAGACTTCTCAACACACAAACACCAAGGACAACAGAGTAGGTTAGTGGGAGAAGCTGCTGGGGACTGGGATAGAGTTTGGGGTTTGGCTACTGCCCCAGGGGCAGCTACAGAACTACAGGTGCAGTTGCTTCTGGCCCCAGGCCCACCTGGTGGGAG
>CM053626.1:258609660-258642322 GCA_028646595.1 Phalanger gymnotis | reverse complement strand
GAGGAAGAAGATAAAAAAGGGGAGATGATAGAAGGGAGGGCAGATGGGGGTGGAGGTAATCAAAAACAAACACTTTCGAAAAGGGACAGGGTTAAGGGAGAAAATTCAGCAAAGGGGGTTAGGTTAGGAAGAAGCAAAATGTAGTTAGTCTTTCACAACATGAGTGTTGTAGAAGGGTTATACATAATGATACGCATATGGCCCATGTTGAATTGCTTGACTTCTTAGGGAGGGTGGGTGGGAAGGGAAGAGGGGAGAGAATTTAGAACTCAAAGTTTTAAAAAATAGATGTTCAAAAACAAAAACAAAAAAGTTTTTGCATGCAACTAGAAAATAAGATACACAGGCAATGGGGCATAGAAATTTATCTTGTCCTACAAGAAAGAAAGGGAAAACGGGATGGGAGGGGAGTGGGGTGACAGAACAGAGCTGACTGGGGAACAGGACAACCAGAATATACGCCATCTTGGAGTGGGTGGGAGGGTAGAAATGGGGAGAAAATTTGTAATTCAAACTCCTGTGAAAATCAATGCTGAAAACTAAATATATTAAATAATAATAAAAGTTACTCAATCTATTTCTGTTTTAAATAGATGTGGCGGTGGAGGCAGGTAGTAGGCTATTTAAAGGAGTCTTGAAGTGAACTCTTTTCAAAAGTAAATCACATTCCTCTTAAATTTTCTGCTTTTGATTGGGTTTCACAGACTTTGCTTGATACCTTAAATAAGACCTTTGGGAATAAATTTTTTTTAAAGTTAATCTGGTTGTGGAAATGTTACTCCCCAAGCTGCTTTATCTGACAGGGGCATGGGGAATTTGATTCTTGTGCTGGGACCGCAAAAACGAAGGTCAAACATCACCCACCCATGGCAGCAATGTCCACAAACAATGACTGTTTTGGCTTTATTTACGAAGACCTCCTGGGAACCAACACATCTAGGTTGAAAACAAAAATGTACAGCGCGAGGTTTAAATAACTTTCTTACACTATATACAGTTGTCCGCGAAGGTACAAAACATATGTACACCTTGTGCTATACACGTCACAGAGAGGAGCAAGGGCAAGATCTGACCCTGGAGCCTCAGAGAATTCGGCCTCTAGATAACAGCTGGTGGCCAGGTCAAGGCAGGTGTCTCCTCTGCACACACTCCTGCTCCTTTGGGGCTGGCGGACTTTGTGATCTCAGTAACTCAAGCAAGGATGGAAAGGGGAGCAGGGCCCTAGTTGAGGGTCTGTGCCCTCAGCTGTGCACTGGGGAGAGGGATGAGTGGTGATGCTGGGGTGAGGGAAGAGGTGGAGACTGAAGTAGCCAATGATAGTTGCTAAATTGCTGAGCCCCGTCCCCATGAGCCTCTTCCCCTCCTGGACTTCCAGGTTTAATTACAGCCAGGGAACCAGAGGAATAGACTGTCAGTCTTTGGGGAATGGCATCTAGCCAGGAGGGAAACCAAGGGAAAAGAGAAGCCCTGGCAGTTCAGTAAAAGTGGAGATCAGCCTGACAAAGGATCCAGACCAGCTGGGTGAGGGGGTGTGAGAGGGTGGCACCCTGGCACTAGAGGCATGGTAAAAGAGCAGCAGCTACAGAGTGGAATTCCTGTATTGTGGGCAATGTCAACCCAAACACCCCAGGAAGCCAACCTGGCAGAGACGGGACCTGCCCATCCATGTGTAGGGAGAGGGCAGGCTTCCAGGGGCACAAGGAAAGGCAACAGAGGGACCTGACTTTTTAAATTCCTGTTGAGATTCATAAAATCCTGCCCATTGGTATGTTTTCACAGATGCTTACCCATCATCAACTTTGTATTTGCAAATGGTGGGGATTACATTAGGCATGGAAGAGATGGCCTGTCAGGTCCCTTCCTGGTCTCACATTCCAAATCCACCTTCATGCAGGGGTCCTATTTCCCCCAGATGAAAACTCCCAGCACCCACACTCTCCACCTTCCTTTGCAATCTCTCCTCAGTGCTAACTCCAGGGTCTATTCTGGAGAAGCCTTCTCAGGACTGAACTGCCACTAACTTAGAGAGTAAATACTATAAAAAGGACAATAATACTGTGCTTGAGAATCTGGGCCCTAGCTAAGAGCCCTAACCCAGGAGACCTAATGGGCCCTTTATTCAGCTGGGGCTATTTAGAGACAATTGGGAGAGGCCTGTGAGCCCAGAATCTGGGGATAGTTAAGGGCTCAGAGCCCTTCAATCATTAAACTTTTTGGGAATGGTGAGTTCTTATGTCTCATGTCCCCATACCCCAGGCTTACCAGGATGGCACATACTGGCATGACCTGTCGATCAGTCCTTTCTATAACTACCTCTGATTAATGCCCAAAGGAAGAGGGCTCCTTTATTCTGGGGCACAGTGGGCACTGACAGCCTGAAAGGGTCCAGTAGGATAGGATGACTTCCTTCCCCAAGGCATGGCCCTTGGGGTTGGTCTAAGGGAAGGGAGCCAGGGAAAGTCTGGGAATTCTCTTGTCCAGACCCGAACACACTGGCCAATATGAGTCTTCTGCCCAAAGGGAATGAGGGCAGACAAAAGATGGGAACCCAGAGGTAGATCTGGCGGCCCGGTCATCCTGTGCTCCAAAGCTGGGTCTAAGCTTCCTCAGTCTAGGGCTTGTGCTCAGGCTCTATAGTCCTTGTGCTCAGAATGCAATCATTTTGTGCTTATAACACTTAAAATACTTGTAAATACTTGTGCGGTTGCAGTCCCTGTTCCCCAACAATCTCCGGCTCAGACCTAAAGCCTATGCCTCCCAACTCCTCTTCAAGAAAGTGCTCAGAAACCCAGTTTTCTTCACGTTCAGCTGCCCAACAACTTCGGGATGGAATGACCCTGTCAGGGCCTCAGGATTTCAAGTTTCTGGAAAGCCAGCACACTCACATATAACAAAGCCCAGGCCCAGCCATGAGGTAGCTTACCCAACATGAACAAAAAAAGGATCAGACAACAATCACAACACAGGGGGACCATGGGATCAAACCTTGAGTGGGAACCAAATGAAAACCCATAGTATGGTCCCCATTGCTGGGGGCCGACTCCCTTTGACCTGGCGAGACCCAAAGCCAAGGAGGGTGGGGAATGCAGTCTTGTATGTTTGATGTTTGTAAACAGCAGACCCCATCGGAGGGAGTTCTTCCCTCATCTCCCAGGGTGCAAGACCCAAGTCAAAGATGGTATGGAGAGAGGGACAGGAAAACAAACACAT
Source organism: Phalanger gymnotis (assembly GCA_028646595.1). Taxonomy (NCBI): domain Eukaryota; kingdom Metazoa; phylum Chordata; class Mammalia; order Diprotodontia; family Phalangeridae; genus Phalanger; species Phalanger gymnotis. The sequence goes on along the minus strand of CM053626.1, from coordinate 258,639,112 downwards.
GCTTGCTTTGGAGTGGAGGGGAGGTGTCTGTGGGACTTGACAATTTGACTTTCCACTCTTGCTTCCCCCATCCCAAGCATGGAGGCTGGGAGAGAGGAACAAACCATTAGAGTCATACTGTCTATTGTTCCCTGAAGACCAAAACTTCATTTCTTTTTTTTTTCTTCCTGCAACTGAATGACTCCAAATTTCAGTCCGTGTCCAGCAAAGAGATGAACTGTGAACACAGTCATTCTGCAAAGTCATTGCTGCTTCTCGGTAGGGGGAGAAGTTGGTCTCCTGACTCTAAAAGGATGGGCTCATATTGGGGAAAGGTAGGGCTAGCTTTCCCCTTGCAAGTTTTCTCCCTCTCAGACACCGGAACTCCTTAGGAAATATAAAAGTCTCATCCATGAATGAGAGAAGAACCCCTCCATCTTCTTCTATGCTACTTTTGTTCAGAAGCTAAAAGTGACTCCTGCCCACCTGGGGCCTGTATTCTCTGGTCAGTCCAAGTGCAGTGAGATGAGGGAGGAGAGATGCTTGTGTCCTTTTCCGGAAGCACCAGGCTACAAGATCTCTCTGAAGAGGATGGGGGAGACCTCAGCTCCCATGCTCGGCTTCTGGTCCTGAATCCTTCTATGTCCGTGCCCAGTGGGAAGAAGCCAGAAAAGCAAAGGGCTGGTGTGGCAGGAGAAAAAGAAGCCACTGCATTTCCCTGGGAGTCCTTGGATTAGTCTTTGAGTTCACTGGTCCCACCAGGAAGGGAACCCCAGATATTAATTTAATACAAAATTCACCCAGTGAGAGGCCCTGGGCAAGGAAAAAAAAAACAAACCAGAGCCTCTTTCAATCCAATACCCTTTCCCCTCCCTCCCCCGGACCAAAAAAAAAAAACCCAACTCCAAATCCCCAAAGGGTATGGGGTCTTTTGAATGAGTAATGATTCTCCCTTATTTCCTTCCAGTTTTAAGGCTTGAAAATGTCTCTTGAATAACCATAGAGAAAAGATCTGGAGAGACAAACTGGGGTATGGTCTAGTTAAAACCATGGAGAACCTTTGGAGCCCACACCCCACCATACCCCTGGAATAAAACACTGTTCTATCCCAGCTTATGGGGGAGAGGGTGGTGGGAGGGGCAAAGGAACAGACCCTAAAATTTAGTCCTTACTACTCAAGACATTCTACTATACACACAGTACCATGAAACAAGGGAGAGGATGCAAAAGCTGCTTCTTAAGTGATGTGGGAGTGGGGCAGGAATCCCCCCCCTTGATGGGGTTTGTAACATAGCATGTGGTGGCAAGGGGGGGGGTGGGGGGGGGTAGGGGTGGGGCGTAGATCAAGACCTCCCTCAAGTTAGATCCAGCTAGGAGGGCAGGCAGCAAGACACATGTGGCTGGGGCCACTGCTCGAGGTCACCCAGCTCTGGGTGCTAGGCCCCAGGGGGATGGAAGGCACTGGAGCGTCTGATGGTATGAGGTGAATCATGGGCTCGGGCGCTCCCCCACAGAGAGGGAAGCCAGGAAGAACCCAGAACTGGGTGGCAGTTGGAGGGGATGAGGAAAGGGGGTGATGGTGGAGATAGAGGTGAGGGTGGAGAGGAGGGGAGGGAAAAAACCAAAAGGAATTCTTTCCCCAGTCAATCCTAGAATGCGTAGAAGGCTAGGGTGAGTTGGATGGCTCAGAAACAGAGGTTCAGGGGTGCTGTCCAGCACCCTTTCCCATTTGAGGACCCTTCTTGCCCCGCCCCCACTCCCGGCTTTCCCCCTGCCTCGTCGCCCTCCGCAGGATTCCCTGGCCCTGGAGAGCTGGAGGGATTGAATGCATCAGAAGAAACTTCAAGTTGGTATCCAGGAAGCGCCAGCAATAAATAAATAAATAAAAAATTAAATAGATGCAATGACCAGGCTGAGTTTGCGACTCTCCCCTCAGATGGAGCTTTCTGAAGGATGGGCCTGCTCTGACCCCAGGAGGGATAGGGTTGAGTCCTAGGGATGGGATGGTGGTGGCCCCAGGGAGAAGGCTCAGGGGTGGGGCTTGGCAGCTGCCCATCCCCAAATTTACATGGTTACTAGAGGGAGGCACTCTTCTTCCTTTGACCTCCCTCCTTCCTTTTTGGGGAGGAGGCTGAGGACTCAGAAGAAGGTATGGGGGGTCAAGAGGGGCAAGAGGGGATGGGAGGAAAAATGTCCATCTGAAAGACAGTGTTCAGACAGAAAAGGGAAGAGGAGCATGTTCATTTCCAAGTTAAAATATGGCTGGTTGGGGCTGGGGGATCCGCTCAGGGTGGCTCAGAGTCCCCTCCCCACTATGCGGCTTTCTGGAGAGGGGGGAGCTAATAAGATTTTCCCCAAGGTCTCCTCACAGGCCAGCTGGAGAGCTCCTGAGGTTGGGGTGAGAAGCAGATGACTTAGCAGGAAGAAGATGGGCCCAAACGTGGAAGACGCTGAGGAGCATCAGGGGAAAGAGTGGAGATCAAAAACGCCTTCTGGCTTCACAGCTTAAATGTCCTTCCCCTCTCCTTCCTGCTCAGGGGGCCCCCACCCCAATGAGAGATGGGTTTGGGAACACTCTCCCCTTAGCGAGGCTAGCAGAGGAGGGGGAAAGAATCCCCAAACCCTCTCACCCAGAACCACCAGCATCGTCTGGCCTGGACCATGGGGCCTAAATTGTCTGAAGAGGCTTCCCTTTAGACATCCAGGCTGCTGGAAGAAACGTGGATTCCGAGTGCCCCCTCTGACCGCTCCTCCTAAAATGTGCCACTGGGTAGCCGCCTTCCGCTCCAGAATTTCACTGTCAGGTCACTGGGAGGGAGAGAAAAAGGGAGAAAGGGGGTGCACAGGTCAGCTCTTAAAGTGGGCCCAGACAGCTGGCCAGAAGGGAGTCGAGGGTCAGGTTCCAAAAGCCCCAAGTTCAGCTTGGGGAGCAAGGGACAAACCCTAACTGTAGGGGCCGAGGGATTCTGGAGTGAGAGGGACTGGACATCTTTGCCCAGCTGAAAATTGTGCCAGCTCATCCCCTTCCCCCCTTTGCTCTCTGTGACCCTCTCCTAGATGTCCTGCCCCATTGCTCATGCTCAGAAGTGGAATGAGTGTGGGGCTGGAATGTGTGACCTTTTTGGGGGGTGGGGGGTGAGGGAGAGGGACAACATTGCTTTCTAGATCAGGCACGATGGGGAGGGTCGGGGAGTTGAGGGAGTAAAAATCTCATACCGTTAAGAAGCAGCTTGGATCGAAGTGGAGAAAGAAAGGAAGAGGGGAGAAGGGGAGAATAAGAAAGGAGAGAAAGGAGGACTGAGAGGGAAGACGAGGAACGAGGGAGGGGAGAAGAGGGTCAAGGCAGGCTAGTGGCGCGACCCTTTATAGCCAGGACGCGACGTGGAAGGCAGGGGGTGAGTCCAGGGACGTAACTCCACAACTTTACCCGGCAGTCACTGTGACAGGGAAAGAGGGGGAGGGTGGGGGGAGAGATAGAAATGCAGAGAGAGACAGAGACACAGAGAGGCAGAGAGAGAGACAGAGAGACAAGAAGAGGGAATATGGTCGGAAAAGAAGAAAGAAGAAGAAATCAGTTCGAGTAGAGTAGAATCCCTCCAAGGATGAGGCAGCCTGGAGGGCCCCTCCATGGGGGACTGGGAGATAAATAGATGGATGGACCCGGGCTGGGGGTGAGAGGTATGAGGGAATCTGGGGGTAAGGGAAGCTGCTGTACCCTTTCTGGGAGGAACTATTCTTGGCAGGGGATGACGGCTGGGAGGTGGTGGAGAGATGGGAAGACCTGCATCATGGCACATGGTAAGCACTTCATAATAACAGGATTGCTTGTTGATTGAATAGAGGTGGCCAGAGGAGGCTGGGACAAGAGAGAACTGAGCAGGAGCACAGTTACTCTCCCTTCAGCTGGCCATCTGTCTGACTTGTCACCCATGCCCTGGCTGCCCCCTTTCCTAGACCCCTCCTCCCTGTTTGACTGGGTGGGTGGAGAGGCTCTGCTATGCCAACTCCTACTGAATTCTGAGCCCATGACCGGACCTTCCAGGAATTCTGCCTAGTCCTTCTCTTCCCCTCTCTATCCTGTCCTGGTTATAGTGGTATTTACTGAGTGGGAAGTGAGGGCAGAGATTTCAGGGAGGGTCGGCATGGTGCATCCTCCAAGCTTACCTGGAGGCCGTAAAAATGTGTTTGGAGTTGGTACAGATGGCATTGATGGGGCTGTCATGACCTTTGATCTCTCCAATGGGTGTGAAGTTTTCCACATTCCAGACCTTGATGAAGCCCCCTCGGCAAGCACTGAGCAGCATGGGTCGGCCAGGAACAAAGGCCAGAGCACAGACCCAGTCCTTGTGGGCATTTGGGATTTGCTGTGGAGGGATAGGAAGCAGCCAAGAACAGTAAGGACTACTTACCCTGGCAATGGAATCTCAAAAGCTTTTCAAACAAGGGGCCCAGGAGAACTAGCACTTTTCTGAAGTATGGAGGAAGAGGGGAGGGAAGGGGCCAAGTATGGGATGGGAGGCGAGCCCTAGCTCTAACTTCTACTCTTCATCTCATTCTGCCATCACATAAGGCATCACTGATGCTGTGAAAGATGGGCAAAAGCCAGAGAGCAGAACTCTGATTGTCCTCTTTGGACCGGCAGCCTGTCTGCCTTCAGAGCTTGCCTCGCTGGTGGCGGAGGGAGCAGGATGCTTACTCATCCTGGGGAGTGGCCTTTTGTTGTCCCCAATACCTAGCTGGGAGCCCTAGCTTCGCAATCCTGCCAAGCAAGGCAAACAAGTTTCATTCCACAGTGATCAGACCTCAGCTGCAACGGCCTGGGAAGAGGGACCAGGAGGAACGTGTCGAGTTCTGCTGAGGTATGATTGATAGCATGTCCTTCTCAAGCAGTGTTTGATACAGGGAGGGTGGGGGACAAAAGAGTAAATGACACTGGGCATCTGAAGCTGGGTGGCTAGGAAGGAAGGGAATGCGGAAGGGGGAGACTGGAGGTGCTGTCCATCGGCTTTCCTGACTTCATATTGTGCATGCTCAACCTTCCCCTCGCTTCCCTGTGCCGACCTGAATGAGCTCCTGCTGCTCCAGGTCCCACTTCTTAATGCCATTGTCTCGGGAGCCGCTGAATAGGATGTCTCCCTGGATGGCTAGGCACTCGATGCCATCATAATGTGGGGGCTCAAAGTTGTGGGTGGGGCTGATGTTGCCCATCACACACTCTGCCAGCTCAAACATCTGTTGAGGAGAAGGAAGTACTTATACGTAAGGTGGTGGGAAGGATAGAGGGTCAGTCTTAGGGCTTGAAGGGTATGGGGTCACATGTGGGAGAGATTTTTTGTCACCTCTGTTCAAATCTTTTACCGGACTGTGTCATACCCTTCCCCGCTGCACCTCCCCCACCCCACTCTCCCAACCGTGTCTTCTTGGGCAACCAGGAAAAAGAATACTCAGAGAGTGAAGGGGGGGGAAATGTTTTTGCTGCTAAACAGGTACAAGGTGAGGGTAGTAGTGTGAAGAAATGCCTTCTCCCAAATCACTGGAGGGAAGGTCTACTGCTGAATTATAGAAGAGGTCTCCCAGACAGGAAGAAATGAGCAATTTTATTAAGCTGATCTCAACAATCATTAAAGTCTGCTGTAAACAGTCCACTGTGGTAGGTGTGGGGAGTTTTTTTTTTTTAAAGGTAAATGAAAGAAGTCCAAGACACATTCCTGCTCTCATGAAGCTTACAGTCCGGTGGATATGATACATTCACGGACAGAGACAGGGATTGGACCTGTAATTTAATTAGTACAGAGAACTCTTGGGTATAGAAGCTCCCTCTACCACTGTAGGTTGGCACCTTCTCTGTGACTCAGAATCTTACTAGAGTTGCCGAGATTAGGGATGACAGACTCAAATAGAAACAGGGTCACTAAACATGGCAGGCCACATATTGACTTAAAACCACATATTAACATTATCTATATTCTACTGTATTTTTTATTTATTTTGTTAAATATTTCTCAATTATATTTTAATCTGGTTGGACCTAGCTAGGGGGTGAATGCACTGGAGGGAATGTTTGATACCTCTGGCTTAGAACCCTGAGAGATAAAGTGCCTCCTCCAGGGTCTTAGAGCCAGAAAGTGTTAGAGATGGAACTTGAACTCAGGTCTTCCTAGTCTCAAATGAAATTATAAAGTGATTAGCATAGTGTTTGGCACCTATAATTATAATAGTTAATAATATAGCCCTTACTATGTGCCAGGCACTGTGCTAAGTGCTTTTAAATTATCTCATCTGATCCTCACAACAACCTTTGGAGGTAGGTGTTAATCCCATTTTACAGATGAGGAAGCTGAGGTAGATGGAGATTAAGTGACTTGCCCAGGGCACACTTTGGACTCAGGTCTTCCTGACACCTAGCTGCAAACTAGGTGAATCCTTGCTAATGTGGAGGGGACCCAGTGGTTGTTGGAAGCCTTAGTTCTGGAAATTGGAGGAAAGAGGCCAGGAATTAACTGTGAGAGCTTTGAATGTCAAGAGGAATCTGGAAAGGCCACAGTCCAGGTTTGCTCTTGAGACTGTATAACAGCTGTCCAGATGTTTGGGTGAGGCTAATTCTCAAGCTGGATAACAATAGGCAACGGAAGCTGGGACTAGATTAGGGGCACCTTCAAAAGATCTTGCTGCCTTAATGATCTGACAACGCAAAACTCTCTGAACTTGTTTTGTTTGACTTACATTGAAGGGAAGCTATTCTGAATAACCTCACCTGTGCCTCAGGATGAGTTAAGGAGAAATCAAGGCCACACTAGGCAAGGACTGTAGACAATAATCAGGAGACACAAAAGAGGCAGCCCCTCTCTGCCTTTCTGGAGTTTTGGCAGTAAAATGGTAAAGCAGGATGGTGAAGAAGAGGAAAACCCCAGGTGAAGCTAATACTGCATCTTGGGTGCTGCTATGAGGACCGTTTCCTGCTGGAGGGTCCCAGGTCTTCCCAGGAGGAGTAAAGAAGCCTTCAACACTGTCCAGTTCGTCTTGAAATAATTCTTAGAGGGATCGGTGATCTAATTAGCAGACTGTGACTCTATTTCAGGGATACCAGTACAACACCTGGGAGAATGTTGTCTATTATTTCTCATATTTGCTACAATGATCGATCTTTCTTTTAAGCTACTTGCAAGCAGGGGGGATTTTATTCTTCGTACTTGTACCTCCAATGCCTAGCATGTAGAAAGTGCTAGTTGATTGTATCAATGATACTATGTTATGTAATACTATAAACCACCATGACCCTTTTGAGACCATGGTGTTCCATGATTCTCAGACATAAAGGACCATAGGAAGAATACTTGGGTTATAAGGCGCTTTGGCAACTGTGAGTTGCTTGGGGTCATTGAAAACATTGTACAATCTACCAAATGTAACCTAGCCGGCTCCTGTTGAATTCTACACCCGGCTCATTGTCCATCTGCAGCATCTGACAACTGCTTGTTATCTTCTGGGTGTTACATGCTTTTCATACTGTGTTTTTGTTTTTCTACTGTGAATGGTTAAATTCATCTCTTTCAAATGATTATGTTTTTTGTTGAGACTTTTGGCATTTACAGAGCATGATGAAGTAAGTGTTATGATATCTATGGATAAAAGCATTTGGAATGGCTTCCCATCAACAAGGAATCCTTCTATTTGGACTCTGCACAGGTCATCTTGTGGCAGAGGTGGCAAACACACCTTTCTTTCCAGCTTATGTCTTAAAACTGAGCAGGTCATAGAACAGAGTTGTTTCCATGATGAAATTTGTCAGAATTTTACATTATTTTAAATATGCATAGGAAGCAGCTTATTTTAGAACTTGTAAGCTGAGCCAACTTTTTTTTAAATCAATAAATGATAGAAACAGCAAAATCTTATATTCTCCATATTACTCAGTGTCTTCAGGGACTGAACATGTGATCCTTAGCAGAAAACAACTTGTGGAAGGCTGCCTTTTTCTCCCTCATGCTTTTACTTTCGATGCATGCATAGATTACTTTCCCAATGCCTTTATAGAGAAGGCAAAAAAGGCACGTGAGTTTGAATTGTTGGTGGATTCTTGGTCACCTTTTTTTTTTTTTTTGGTAAAAGTACCATCCTTGACCTCTTCCATTCTTTTTGTCTTTGAGATATCTTGAAAACGGATTTTTGTATGCTTTTCAAATTGTGCTGTGGATTTCTTCTGTATGTATTTGATCAGATTCAATGGTGCTTCCCAACTTCATCTTAGCTGCCATTTTCATTTCCTCACATAGGGCACATTAGGTACTAGTGCCCAAATGTGGTGGGTTCCACTATGGTGAGAATAGCCCATGAAGAAAATATATCTATAACCTCCGTAGATAACTACAGAAATGCTGGCAGGTGTTTTGTTTCATGCCTACACATTATCTTCCTAATGTCATCTACAAATGATCTTGGGATTCTCTGGCTTAGCTGAATCTCATGCAAGTCTCATTTTTCCTGAAACTGTTTCTTATCACTGAGTGGGGTGATAATACTCATCAGCTTTCATCATCCTCTTCTGTAATGTTCTGCAAATGAGCTCATACTCTAAACTGGTGCTACCTTGGTCGCTGTCTCCCTTAGCTTGGCAGGTTATTCCAGGGGGCTTTTTCATCAATCTGTGCCATATTTTGATTGTTGTGACCCGCTTCAAGGTTCAAGGTGCTACTACTGATGTATAGATTTCTACTTGTAGAAGGGGAATTAAATGATGGATTAGGGTAGTATTATTGTTGTTTTTAACATTATTATAATCTTCTGAAGTTCTTGTGGGAGTCTTTTCTTAAGAAGAAGGCACATCTCTGGTCGCAAAGTCTGGGCTATCCCGGCCTAACGGCCATTCCTCTCATGTGATATTTCATCTCTTCTCTCTACGCCTTTACACTGGCTGTTCTCCATGACTGAAAGACAACAGTTGGAGGGAGCGAGCTGGTGATGCAGTGGATAGAGCATTGGGCCTGGAGCCCTGAGTTCAAATTTGACCTCGGATGCTTACTAGCTGTGTGACTCTGGGAAAGTCACTTAACCTGTTTGCCTGAGTTTCTTCAACTGTAGAATGGAGATAGTAATGATACCTACCTTGTAGAGTTATTGTGAGGATCAAATGAGATACTGTTTTAAATGGCGCTTAATGAATGCTTGTTGCTTAACTGATAGAGTCCCTGGAATTCATGAATAGCTAGTACCTTTACATAATGATCCTTGGAGCCGGTCACCACAAGGTCATGGTGGTTGGAAGTCTGGCTGACTGTCAAGCACATCACTGGACCAATGTGGCCAGTCAGCTTCCCAATGGGCTGGAACCTGTTTGGGGAGGAGAATGCCCAAGTGAAACATTGGGCAGAAGCAACCCTCTGGATTGGGATGTGAATAAGGACTGGGGACCAGGATCAGGCTGACTGACAAGGCAGCATAGCTGGATGGCTCTGACCCAGTCTCAGGTGGAGACTAGGAGACACCAACCTTCAGACATCCCAACATTATTGCGGAGGGATCCTCAAAAGAGGATAAGGTCCCAAAGCAGAAGAGCCTAGCCTGATTCAGGGAGAATGCCAACTCCAAACACGCAGCTGCTTCCTAGGGTGTGCCCACCCACCCAGCGGAATCTCCAAGCCTGGGTCCCAACTGATCCACTGCTGCCCCTGACCTGTTGAGTTCCCAGACGCGGACTGAGTTGCCAGAGGCAGCATAGAGAGTGGTGCCCGTGGGGTTGAGGGCAATCTGGTTGATCTGGTGTTCCCCTTGAGCACTGGTGACCGTTCGATTGGTGGTGCTTGCGCAGGCATCTCCGGAGATCACCTGACCTGAGGACCTGGCCCAGCCCATGGGGAGCACAGTTAGGCCTGGCTGCAGCCCAGTGAGCCACCTCCAGTCTCATGCTAGTGACTCCTACTACCTCCCCCTTTTAGGAAGCCTGCCCAATTTGATTGACAGGTGACACCTTCCCTGGGCCCTTCTATCTGACCAAGGTTCTCCCCTCCCTCAAAAACACACTCATCTCTGGACTTACAGTGTAGGTAACTTCTAGAGCTGACTTAGCTTTAGTTTGTCATCCTCACATCCTTTATCTCTGCCTGTACCCTTGGTTCTACCTTTGAGTGTAAGCCTGGGATGGGGTAGTGTAGTAGGCTATGGAAATCACTTTTCATGCTGCGTACGGGTGAGTGATGAGCATGGATGAGGATGGATACCTGCTCGACTCTTGGATAAGGTACCAGGGCAGGTCTGCATGTTCAGTCTGTCACCTAAACCTTTATTCCCCAAGGCTACAGTGTTTAAGGGAGGCAGGATGCTAAAAGGCAAATTGATGGAACAAACCTCATCTCTTCTAGTGACATCAACGAGTCATACTAGCTAATGCTAGCTACACAGTGCCCTGCTCCTGGATCCTCACCCACTGAGGGCTCCTTGACCTGGAGAAGTGTGGCAGCCAGCAGGGGCACACTCTGCTCACTGTACCAGTAAGCAAGCCAAATCGACTTAAGGTCTTCTAAGTGTTTCTACATGAGTGACCCCTAGAAGGGAAGTGTGTAGAGTCCTTCCGAGCTGAGGAGCACTTAAGTGAGGAACAGTCTTCAGAGTGTCTATGGCTAGGGTGGGGAGGTACATACGTGAGGGTGCGAATGCACTTGGCAGAATCCCGGATGTCCCACACCTTGATATAGGACGTGGAGACAGAGAACACCAGGCCCAGGTGGGCACAATACTTGAGGGAAACAACATTGTTGGGATGACCCTTCAGAGCGGCAATCTCCTGCCCTGTCACCAGGTTCCACATCTTGCAGCTTCTGTCTGTAGGGGAAGAGACCCCAGGGTAGGCAAGGGTACACTTGTCAGGGTTTGAGCCAATCACCTCCAGGCACAAGCTCTCCCACCATCTTGTGTACAAGCAGGGTCTGATCCTGGGCACCAGGAGCTTAGTGGAGCAGAATATGCTATCCTAGTCCACATACATATGACATGAGACAGAAACAAACACAAAACTAGTAGCAGCTAGCAAGAGTTTTAGGCATTAAGTATTGCAATTGGGCAAGGGAAAGGAGAGACTTGGGCCATGAAAGCCAGGGGAGATTAGTCAAAGAAGGCTTCCTGGAGGTGGTAAGTACCAACTAAGGTTTTGAATGGATCAAGGGACAGAGACTAGTAAAGAGAAGGGAAGAAGTCCTAGTCAGGGGGAAGGGCCTGAGTGAAAGTTTGGAGGCAGAAGACATCAAGGTGTGCATGTATCAGAAGTCCTAGGAAAAGCAGAAGAGGCTGAGCTCGGGAGATGCGAGAAATTTTGTATATATATGTTTATGTGTATATGTGTACATGTACACATATGTAACTGTGCGTGTGCGTAAAATGAACCATTAACCCACTTGCGGGTCCCTTAATTCACATCTCTTTGGCCGGCTCTCAACACAGCCAGCCAAGGCAGATGGAACTTGGTGACACAGGACAGCCCTTCCCAGAAGCCCCTACTTTCTCCCACTTTTGGTCTGCATCTCACATACCTTTTGATCCCGTGAAGAGCAGCTCGTCAGTGGCATCCAAGCAAAGAATGGGCTTGGTGTGACCCTCAGCTACTGAGACGCACTGCAAGGGGGCAGTCCGGGCGCCCTTGGCTCCACCGATGGGGTTGATGATTCCCCTTTCCAGGGAGAGAGAGGAGAAGAAATTAGCCAGTAGAAAGGCAACCACAGGACGGAACTGTAGCTCAAGGGAAGAGAGGAGAGGAGAGGAGAGAATGGGGAAAGGAAAACCAGAGACCAATGATACAGCCTCACAAAAGAACTCCAAACAAAAGGAGTGTGTGTGTGTGCGCGCGCATGTGTGCGTGCATGGGTGTGTGTGTGTGTTGGATTTGGGAGGTAGAAGGAGGAAAACATCTGTCTTATAAAGACTGGTTTCTCCAGCAGTAATTTCTGTGGGCCTAAACCCAAGTTGGGCACTAGGGGAAGAGGTAGAACGAAGAGACATGTAGTCCTTGACTTCTTGAAAACTCCCAGTCTGATAGGAGCGATGTGGTGCCTGCCCTAGTAGGGACAGCAAGATAAGACACAAACTGAGACAGAGAGACAGGAACAGAATACACAGCAGCTAGACAGAATTATAAACATAAGCACTAGACATCTCTCCAAGAATGGTTCCTTCCTGGTTAAAAAGCAGCTTGTCCGATTTCTGATTCCCTTAATTAATGCACCTGGGGAAATGTGTCATTACTCAGTTTTTAATGGCTTGGATATGCTAAATCGATGAACTGTCCACTACTACTACTATTACTACACACATACACACACACACGCACACACACACATATGTCATGAAGACACATAGATACTTTCCGTTGGGTCAGTGCAATCAGTTGTCCCAACACATCAAATGCTTTTCAGAAATCTCAGGTTTTAGCTCAGTTCACACAGAAGTTAAGTGGGTTACGCATTAGACGGTGGAGCTCTGGCATAAGAATAATAAATTCTTGTTACCTAAGCTATTTCCTATTCAGATACCCTAGGAAAAGGAGATTGATTTCATTAGGCATTTGCTCTATCTCAAAGTTTTAGCTTCTTGGCTAAACACTATAGGTAACCAAGGAATGTTTGTTGAATGAAAGTGTTTCCAAGAATGAACATTTGTGTCTCCAAAAGGTAGAAGTGTTTTATATATGGGAAAGAAAGTATATTGATCTATTGATCTCCGTATTTACTGAGAGAGTTTTGAGGGACAGCGTAGCATAGCGAATAGAGAAATTGCCTTGGAGCTTGGACAACTGGTGTTCAGGTTTGGGATGACTTAATCTCTGATGAATAATTAGCGAGGTAACTTGGCCTCAGTGTCTCAGGAAACCCTCAGAGTTACAACGATGGAAAAAGTTTTCCACACCAGGAGACCATCGATGAAATCACAAGTGTGGACCAAACATATATTATGAGGATCACATAAGTACTCTCTTAACTTGGAAATCCTCACACGTATGAAAGAATGAAGAATAGAGATAACAGTGCTGTGCTAAATAGTGCCACGGAAGGACTTAAACTCATTAGAAATCACAAATACATATATATTATATGTATACATATATATGTACACATATACATATATACACACAATAAGGAAATGGAGGGGGGAGAAAGATAAAGACAGACACAGAGTTAAAGAGAATGAGACAGAAAGAACAAGAGAGAAAATGAAAGAAAGAGTGGGAGATAATGACAGAGAATGAGAGAAATAGACAGAAAGAACGAGAGAGAGAGAACAAGAAAGGGAGAATGAGATAACGATAGAAAAGGAGAACAAGAGAGATGACAAGAGTGAGAGGTCAAATGATTTGCTCATTCCCACAGGTATCTTTCAGATAGAACAAATAATAAACAATGAGAGATAGAGACAGAAAGAATGAGAGAGAATGTGAGAAAACAAGAAAGAGAAAATGATAGAGAAAGAAGGAATGAAAGAATGAAAACAAGACAGAGAAAGAGAGAATGAGAGAGAAACAGAGAGACAGAGCGAGCGAGAGACAGAGGCAGAGAGACACAGAGAGATAGAGAGAAAGAGAGACAGAGGGAAAGAGAGATAGAGAGAGAGAGAAAGTGAGACAGAGAGACACAGAGGGAGACAAAGAGAGACAGAGAGAGAGAGACAAGAGGGACAGAGAGAGAGAGAGAGAGAGAGAGAGAGAGAGAGAGAGAGAGAGAGAGAGAGAGAGAAAGACAGAGAGAGCGCTAAGATGTATTCTTGAGATCACCTGTTAAGGCACTCCTGTTGACTCTATGGGTGTATGTAGCTGGAATGCCATATTCAGAGCCCCTAGACCCCTCCCCATTGTCCTCACAGACTGCTACTGGATTCCCGGTATTGTACTCTCTCAATTTCCACACTAGTGGAGAAGAGGAAAAGCACAGGTGATCTAATACAATAAAATAATGATTTATTTTAATCTCCAGCTATTCCTGACTGTGGAAGTTTGATATCCAGCCAACTGAAAATGTGCCTCTGCTCAATGCTCCCTGCTTTTTCTTGCCGCCTGTCCATCCTTGGCTCACCTCTACCTTCAGAGGCCTAGGCAAGGATGGAGAAGGAGGGCCAGGACTGCCGAAGATCATCCGGAAAGTGGACAATCTGAGGACAGATAGCCTGGTAGGAAGCTCCACCTTCACGTATTGGAGCAGGCAGAAGGATAAAGGCTGGCCCCGGAGGCAGAAGATGCTGCAGAAGGCCTTCCCTGAGCTCCCTCCCCAGCTCCCAGAGGCTCTTGGCTGGCAAATCGGACTGTTGTCCCCTGGCGCTTGAACACACTGCAGCAACGCAGTAGAAAGAACATCAACTAGGCTCGGACAGGGAAGCAGCTTCACTCTGCCCCTAAGTGTCCGTTTCAGAGGCAATGCCTGAATCATTCACTTTAGTGGCACCGCCCACCGATGAGTGGTCACCTCTGTGGCCTCTGGGCCCTAGGCACAATGAGGGGCTGAGCAAGTCAGCCAATGCAGGAGGCAGGAAGGGCAGCAGAGCGGCCAAGAGGTTTGTATCAACTCTTCCCCCACCGCAGGACGATATTGGGGGGAGGAGACCTCATGTTCCATAGCAAAAGGAATTCCTTCCATCCGCTCCAGAGTACAAGGCAAAAGGAAGAGAAAGCAGGAGCTAAAGTAGCGTGCCATCCCCCCACACCCCCCATTCCCATAATTCCTTCCATCCCAAATGCAGTGAGAAGCTTTCGAGCTCAACCGATGCCATTCAGCCAACCTGAGAGGGAGGAACCACCTGTGCGGGAGGGGGCAGCAGGAACAGGGTCTACAGAGAACCAGTCACTCCATGGGGGTGGGGAGGAGGGAGGAGAAGGATGCAGGATCCAGGGGTGACACAGGATGGGCGGCATGCAGAGGGATGGAGGTAAGGAGGGAGAGAGAGAGGGACTGGGCAGGCAGAAGAGAGAGACATCAGAGATGGAGAGAAACACAAAAAGAAAGGGGGAGAGAGACAGGGAAACCAAACACGAGCGAGCGCTGTACCTCAGGACCTCCGAGATAGAGGAGTCGCTGTCATCGGACCTGGGGAGGGCAGAAAATTAGCTGGATTAGGGGGCAGGGAGAGAGGAAAAACAAACAAAACAAACAAACGAAGGGAATAGAGGCAGCAGCAGAGTTGGGAAGGTCAGAGGGTTATTTTCTTCCAGAGAGAGGCAGAAAACTGAGTGGGGGGTAGGATTGGAGAGGGTTGCAAAAGGAGGGGAAGAGAGGAGGGGGTGGGGGAGAGCTTAGGGCCAGGCCTAGATGCTAGGATGCCTGGGGAGACTCCTTATGAGGCTCAGAGTCAGGAGAACCCTCCTGACTAACTGGACTGGGGAGACAGGAATCAGGGGAAGAGGGCTATGGGGAAGAGATGGGAAAGGGCCAGCCCTTGATTGGGGGTGGGAGGTGGTGATGGTTCCTGGGCCCTGTTTGTCCAGTTCCAAGCTCTTCAGCTGCCCCACAGCCTAAGCCAGAGGGCACCTTGCCCTCAAGCCAGTAGCACCCAAATCTCACCCTGCGAAGGCCATGATGCTTCTGCATAGGCTAAAAGGAAGCAGCTATCTTCTTCCCCAGGCCCTGTCCCTAAGCCCAATGGAGCAACCATGGTGAGCAAGAGCTGGACCTAGCAGCCGAGCAGCCAGGATGGACTGAGCAAGAGCAGTTCCTGAGCTGGCCACCCCTCAGTGCTCAGCACCCGAGTCTTGGTTCTCAGAAACCCTCATGTTACTGATTGGCAGAGCCTGCTCAGGTCCTAGAGGTTCCTCTGGGCCCCTACCGCCCTGCCTCTCACAGGCTTAGTAAGGTCAAAGCACATTGGCACTTGTACCCTCTATGCTGAGACTTTTCTCCCCCTGCTTGGTGTTAGTGATGCCTTTGGCAGAGATTCCCATGCCCCCTTACTCCCACCTACCAGGGGAGCCTCTCTCAGGGTAACTGGGTCAGGATCTCCAGGCTCCATTGCTTTACCAAGGGGGTGCTCTGAATTTTGAAGGGCAGCCCACCTTTCTCACCCTTACCTCTCTGGTTCCTGTAGGAACATGAGTGGTCAGGGTGGGGCTGTAGGGAGGGGAGTCAAGGGGCCGGGGGTCAACTTAGTGCCATGATGAGAAAGCTCATCATCACTGAGGGACTTTTTTTTCCAAGTCCAAGGTGGATGATTTTCCCAGCAGGATGGTCAGTGCTGGGTGTGGGTCAATCCTCTGACACTATGGAACAGACAAAGGATGGTCCCAAGTCAGTCCCTCTGCAAACCTGGACCCCTGTACAGAAGAAAGAGCCATCTGCCCCAGTCTGGCACAGAAATCAGGCCATGGCAGCAGGGGCTGCCTTGGACCAGGGTCCTAACTCTCTAGACCAGCTGAGTGGAGACACCTGAGGTCAGCAAGCTGCAGGCAGCCTGAGAAGGGGCCTATTGGAGCTGGTGGGGAGTGGGAGAGGGAGCTAGGACAAGTCAAGGAGCTGACTCTCCAACATCCTCAAGGCAAATACCAGCCATCATGGTAACAGATTCCCTCACTCCTTACTTCTAAGTCTGTGAGACAGAGACCAAGTATACCATGGGGTTGGGGTAACCAAGCCATAGATTTAAAGAAGGTAGAGCAGATGTTGCCCCCACTGGCACTGGCACCCACCAAATGAGCCACCATTCTGCTGGCAACCTATGAAACACATCATGGAGGTCTAAAGAGTCCTGTCTGAAGCATTTGTCTTAGAGACAAAGGAGGGATAGAAGGGTCTAGTACTTAGAGGCCCACCACTGAACAATGGTGACCACTGCCATGGTCACTTGATGCTGAAGCACCAGAGAGGGGCTCAAAGTCTGTACTGAAGAGGGGTCAAAGGACACACTCCTTGTGGACTAGGCCCAGAAAAGGGTGAGGTGCAGCTCTCACATTTTCTTCTCCTCCCCTCCCACCATCCTATACCAGAGGACAAGAGTAGGACCTGAATAGTCTCCAGAGAGGACAGATGACATTAGGAGGGACATGATGACCTTATGCTTCAGAAGGGGCCCTGGGAACTTGGAGGAAGGGCAGGGAGGGAAAGGAAGGGGGAGAGAAGGGGATTTAATTCCTTGTTTGTCCCTGGGATCTAACCCAGGCTTGGCTTCCTCTCCCCTCCTCCCCCGATGTTCCCCCCTCCTCCCTCTGGGTCCCAGCCCTTAAGCCCCTGAGGGCCCAGCTCTTACTTGTCCAGTGCTGACCCCTGGCTCTGATTGCTGGTGAGGCGAGAGAAGACGTTGCGGTCATTTCGGGGCCGCGTAGGGGGGGACGAAGGGGGTGTGAAGGCCATGTCCGAGGACCTGGAATGGGGCCAGGAGCAGAACAGGGGAACTCACTACCTTCCAAGGCATCCTGTTCCCTCTGCTGGTTAGGAAGGTCTTCCTTATTCGGAATCTAATCTTTCTGTGTTCTCTTTCCCCAGCATAGAGTACTCCCTCTCCCCAATGCCAGCTGCTCTGCAACTTAGGGTCTTGTGAGCTGTCTGTGGGCAATTGAGAGGCTGAGCGGTTTGTCCAGGGTTGCCCAGCCAGCATGTGTCAGAGGCTGAATTTGGACCCTGATTATTATTATCTGTCACACCCTGCTGCCTCTTCCTGAGTCTAACATTGACTTCTTATGGTGAGAAAACTTCACAATAATGTCTGAGGGCCTGCATGGAATGGGACAGACAGATGACCCTGGGGTTACCTAGCTCAGCCTCTGACGTGTATTAGCCGTGTGACCACAGGCAAGTCCCTTAACCCATTAGTGCCCCAGGGAGGTCTGTCTCTAAGACTAGAAGTTACAGATGAGCCGCTGAACCTCGTTGATCAAGTGGATTTCCTCTTTTAGAGTCCTCTACGATGAGAAAACCTCACGTCTGCACCAAAAAACCAAAGCCCCCCAAAAACCCTCCAGTAAGAGCCCAGTGTCTGGTGTAAAGCCCTCAGAGTACATTTTAAGTCCATTCTTTTCATTGTCTTGAGTGCCGTGAGATACCAGCGAGAGGAGAACATTCTTTTGTGTACATAGCTCACCTCTCAGGGCTGCGCAGAGCGCGCCTGGGCTTCTGAGGCTACATATGGAGGAGAAAGAGCAAGGAGGCTCGGGCTGCTGAGCCATTTTGTCTCACCCCTGGCCCTTATAGACAGCAGGCAAGAAAGACAGTGAGGTTCAACTGAAAGAGCCTGGACCAATAAGCCAAACCCCTGGATTTCTGGACCTGAATTCCGGTTCTCCCACTAATTTACTGTGTGATTCTCTGGACTTCAGCTTCTTCCTCTGGAGAATAAGGGAATGAGATAATCCGTAGGGTCCCTTTCAGTTCTGACAGTCTCTGGTTCTATATTACCAAGCCCTAGAGGTTAATATAACCACATATATACCAATCCTCACCACAACAACCTATTCAGGGATATCTCACTGCTCCTAAAAAGTGTTGGCACTTGTGGGTTGGCACCATGAGAGGTTACCATGTTGGCTGCTTAGGGACTGACTCAAACTGTACTTCTTTCCTTTGGTTCCTGAGTTCCCACTGCAAGGCCCTAAAGGACCTTGAGAGGTTGGCACCATGAGAGGTTACCATGTTGGCTGGTTAGGGAGTGACCCAACCTGTGCTCCTCTCCTTTGGCTCCTGAGTTTCCACTACAAGGCCCTAAAAGACCCTTAGAAAAGTAATCATATCTGAGTATTGGGGCACCTCTTAGAGACCTGCACTGATGGAAAGGACCAGAGGCAAAACAGTTAAAAAAAAAGTAATCTCAAGTACTACATAAGGCAAAAGCCATTTATAGCTGACACCCATGAAATGACTTTTGAGAAGCAGGCTTACGTTTTTAATTAGGTTTGGGTTAGGCCAATATGAAAATTAATTCACATTCTCTGAGTCCATGACTGGCAAGAATAGGAAGACGGATCAGGGACATCACAGAATTTCAAGAGCTGAAAGGGTCGTCTGATCCAACTCTTTCCTGAACATGAGACCCATTGGCAACACACTGGACCCATATTCATCCAGCCTCTACTCAAAGACCCCTCAGTGAGGAGGAACCTAATGCCTTCCAAGGCAGCTAGATGACAGACAGAAACTGGGCCAGGATTTTAAAATCTGCCAGGGGTGGTGCACAAAGTAGATAACCTCCCACAGAAGGCTGATTTGGTGTTGGCTATAATCCTACTCCCTTACCTGATAGGTTGCCCTCGGTCATAGGACTTCCTCCGGGTCAGAGGTGAGGTGTCAGATCCTCGGGATTGCCGAGGGCTAGAACAGGTAGATAAAAGTACGATGAGCCCAACGGGGTTCCTAAACAGCCAGGAGCAGTAATCTTCCCTCCACCTTCCCTCCCCTGCCCCTGATCTGGTCCTTACAAGGTGCTGCCGCGGGTGGGCAGGCTGATGGTGCGTGAGACCTTGTCTCGGTAGTAGGGGTCTCGGATAGAGAAGCCCACACCGTCCTCCTTGATCTCCACAAGTGAGGCCAGAGACTTAGTGATGTTCTTGGTGGAGATATCCAACGGGGGACCCAGGCACTCAGCTGACACCGCCTTCATTTGAGCAGACAACTTGGGCTCCCCCTGTAGAAGAACAGGTTGAGTGCAGGTCTGCTTGGTGGGATGGTCATATACTCATGAAGTCGAGCCACTAGGCAGAGTTAAGGATGAAAACCTTTAGGGTAGAGTTTCTGAGGATTGGTGATTTACCATGGAACACCACCGAAAAATAACTAGGGTTAGAACTCAGCTGTGGCTACCACTGTGGCAGTATGGCGGAGTGGATAGAGCACTGGACTTGGAGTCAAGAAGACCCAAGTTTGAGCTTCACCTTTAACACTGGCTATGTGACTGTGGACAGGTCACAACCTCTTGGAGCCTCAGCTTACCCATTTGTAAAATGGGCATAATTATACTTGCATCGTCTCCTTCATGGGGTGGTAGTGAGGCTCAAATGAATAAGGTGGTCTGCTATTATCAGTATTTCTGTTACTGTGTGGGCTCTCTCATAGGCCCACGGGCACATATTTGAACGGTGCCGCTACTGAGGCAAACCCTCCCTGGGAAGAGACAGAAGTCATGCCATGCTGGAAGTAGAGGAGGGGGTGGGGAATGTGACAACCCGACACAGTGTGGAAAGGGCTAAGAACATGAGGAGGAGCTGTCCAGTGACTCACCTTGAACTTGAAATCATCGTGGCTGGTAGAACCTTTCATAGTGAAGGACTGGGAGAAGCTAGGGGAGACAAAGAGGGTGCTGTCTTGGGGCCTATCGCATCCCTTTACCACATTCACCTCGGCCGCAGATATAACCTCCTGAGCTTGGGATCCCTTCCAACCCCAGCCCAGGGCTGCTGCTCTTCACTCCCACGTGGCCCCCTGGCTCAGCCCTCTGCATGCTGCCTCTGCTGGGTCCTTGTTATTTCCAGCGGGGAAACTCACCTCCCCTCTGAGAATTCAGAGATCTCCTCATCTGTGCTGCAGTATCCATTCTCTGGGAGAAGGAAGAGGAAAGGCTCTGTTATGGTGAGGGGAGGGGGGAAGGAGGGAAGAGGAGAACCAAGACTGCCTCCATCCCTTGAAGTCATTGCCTTTGCTGTAGGAAGGCTGGTGGGCATAGGAGGGAGAAGGAATATATCTCTTATGACTGGGGACTCTCCCATCCCACCTGCCTAAGACCAAATGGACAGTCTTAACAAGTAATTCCATGAAACCGGGCTGGGCATC
Source organism: Phalanger gymnotis (assembly GCA_028646595.1). NCBI lineage: Eukaryota > Metazoa > Chordata > Mammalia > Diprotodontia > Phalangeridae > Phalanger > Phalanger gymnotis. The sequence goes on along the minus strand of CM053626.1, from coordinate 258,618,422 downwards.
AAGGGAAGGGTTCCCACATGTCCAGCCATGGAAAAGCACCCTTCTTATGCTCCCTGGATAGGCGGCCCTCCTTTCATCCCTTACCCTGCTGCACATTGTGGATCAGTGCCTGTAATTCAGGGTGGGCTTCAGCTTTTTCTCGGAGGGCATCCAGGATCAGGTGGTTCTGAGAGGAGTTGTTCATGTCTGTTTGCCTCAGCCGCCCCTCCAGCAGTCGAATCTGGGCCTCCTTCTGGGCCACCTGTAGACCCTAGTGAGGAAGGAACAGTGAGGGGTCACCCATCCCTGCCTGGCGGTGGCTTGTGCTAAGCACCATCCTTCCCCAACCCAGCTCCTTAAGAACAGTCCTGTTCTTCTTTTCTTTTCTAGATATTAGGAGGTCAAACACCAGGGAAGGAGGAGAGACTGTTCCCACCCCCCAAAATAAAGGAGGGAACCTTTCTACTTCAGCCCCTTGGGATGGGCCCCACATGGAGGACGATGGACCCCAAGATCCTTCTTTGTGTCACATCACTCCCCTCATAGCGGCAGTATACTGGTAGCTAAGTTCTGCTTTGAATTGGCCTTTTCGGCCACTGTTTTCCTTCTTCCAAGAGATTTTACAGTGTGCCCATACTTCCTGTAGTAGATTTGAAGCCCCACAGAGGCCTTTCTACACCTATCCTTTATACAGCGATGACAGTATGAAAGGAGTAGGGAAGGTAAGGTCAAAGGAGGTGTGGATGACACTAGATAACTCATGATTCCAAAATGGTGGTATAGTACTATGGAACAAGTTGGATTTGGACTCACAGGACTTGGGTTCAAATCCCAGCTCTGCCAATTACTACTCAGCTTCTCTAGGGCACAGGCTCCTTATTTGTAAAATGACGGGGTTGAACTAGATGACTGCTGAGGTCCTTTCCTGCTTTAAATCTAAGATTCAGTGATTTCTCGGGGACTCAAATTGCTTGTATCTGAAATGGACTCACACACATCCATCCCTTTCCCTTCCTGTACCCCCATCCACCTCATTCTTAGCCCAAGTACATTTTAGGCTTAGTCCTACTATCTTTTCCTTCAGCCCCAAAATGCAGAATTAAACTGGATCATAGAATAAAATAAGCAGCCATCTCTCCCCCTCCCTACTCTCACTATTTGAGAGATGACCTTATTCTTACTGCACTTCCCAGCACCTAGTCCCAGGTTCCCTGCACACAAGATGAAGAAGACAAAGATGAAGGTGACCACCTTTTCAATGGAGGCCTTGAGAAAGTTGTCCAACAAGAGTCGGGCTTCTGCCAGTGAGCAGGAGCTGATGACCACTGATGTATCTGTAGAATCGAGCTCCTCCTAAGATAGGGAAATAAAAGACAGATGGTGTCCTCCCCGGGTCAGTCCCAGGGGCAGGAAGGGAAGACATAACTGGGCTTAGCTTCCTTTCCATCCCCCTAGGACGGACTGCCTGATAGTCACCTTGGTCTCCTCCAGCTGTACAATGGTGGCCTGGCAATCAGAAATGCTGTCATTGATATAGTCAATATTGGCTGCTAGCACTTCGATCTCTTCGCTCAGCTCCTGTAGCCCCTTCTCCTCCTCTGGGCTCTCTTCTTGAAGCTTCTCCCTCTTCCTCCTCAGTGTTTCCTGAAGGAGAAATAGCTCCTCCCTTTTCTGTGGATGAGATCAGAACAAGAGGGGGTTGATCATTGTCACCACCATCACCACCACCATTATCATCATCAACACCATCATCATCATCTCATCATAATATCATCACATCATCATTACCATCTTCATCACTTCATTAACGTCATCATCTTCATCACCATCACCATCATTTTCATGATCATCAACACCACCACCACCACCATCATCACAATCACCACCACCACTATCAACACCACCATCATCACCATCAGAGTCATCACCACCATCATCAACACCACCACCACCGCCATCATAATCACCACCACCAACATCAACACCACCATCATCACCATCATAGTCATCACCACCATCATCAACACCACCACTATCATCACCAGCATCCTCAACATCACCTTCTTCATCACATCGTTAACGTCATCATCTTCATCACCATCATCATCATTTTCACAATCATCAACACCACCACCACCACCACCACCATCATCATAATCACCACCACCAACATCAACACCACCATTTTCACCATCATAGTCATCACCACCACTATCATCACCATCATCCTCAACATCACCATCTTCATCACATCACATCATTAATGTCACCATCTTCATCACCATCATCATCATTTTCACGATCATCACCACCACCACCACCATCACCACCATCATCAACATCATAGTCATCACCACCATCATCAACACCATCATCATAATCACCACCACCAACATCAACACCACCATCATCACCATCATAGTCATCACCACCAACCTCAACATCACCATCTTCATCATCACTATCACCATCATCATTACCATCATCATCGCTCAGGGGCTATGGTGTGGTGGATAGAGATCTGGCTTGAAGTCTTGCCTCTGACCCATACTGGCTGTATGATCTCAGTGCTCTAAGTCAGAGGTGTCAAACACGAGGCCCTGTGCATGTGGCCCACAAAACTCTCAAGTGCAGCGGAATCAGATTAAAATGTGGTTCCTATTGGATTTTAATGTATTGATGTACTAACAAAAAAAGAAACAAAGAAGCATGTGTGGTTTTCAAAGTCAGCACGTGGCCTGCAGGAATCCGTATGTGCGATCCTTATGTGTGATGAGTGGCCCCAGTTTCTATCTGTTTGACATAACTGCTCTAAATAATTCTTTCATTTAGGAGCTCCCTATATCAATGCTGTCAGAGGTCTGGCTCCCATCTCCTGTCCTAATATTTCTATAATGCTTTAAGATTTGCAATGTGTTCTATATGGATTATTTCAATTGAACCTCACAAAAGGGACCAACTGTTAACATCTTCCTTAATTAGGATTTCCTTATAGCTATCCTGAAAAGGGGGCAGCTAGGTGGCGCCATAGTGCACAGAGTGCCTGGCCTGTTGTAGGACAACTTATCTTCCTGAGTTCAAATCTGATCTCAGACACTGACTAGCTGTGTAATCCTGGGCAAGTTACTTAACCCTGTTTGCCTCAGTTTCCTCATCTATAAATGAGCTGGAGAAGGAAATGGCAAATCACTCCAGTGTCTTTTCTAAGAAAACACCAAATGGAGTCAGACACGAATGAAATGACTGAACAACAAGAAAAAAGATGAACTCCTTATTATATGTAGACCTTTTAACTTTCAGTAAATTATCTCCAAAGAGATTGACGGAATAGGTCCTAGTGAGAAAGGACTTTCTACAGCACAATGAATGGAAATAGTGCTGGATTGCTAGTTAAGGAGGCTGGCCTTGATGGCCTCTGGGTCTCTTCCAGTTCCAAATCTAAGTTCCACTGATCCTCTGTGTGAACCTACTTAACCCTAGGCCTGTTTCCTCATCTGTGCAATGGGAGTGAGGATGGATTAGATGGCCTCTAAGGTCCCTTCCAGATCTAGATTGCTGATCCTCCAGCTATCACTGAAGATGCTCCATGATCTGGACCCAACCTACCTCTCCAGCTTTGTGCCCAAGGAATAGTGATTTCTTTTCCCATCTCTGCACCTTTACTTATACTGCTAACCTCTGCCTTGAATGTCCTCCCTAGAAGCCCTCACACATTTCTACTTTTATTAGAATCCTACCTGAACTTCAAAGACACTAGCTATGATGATGATAGTCATCAGTCAATCAACCAACATGTATTAAGCACCTACTATGTGCCAGGCACTGTTCTAAGCACTGCAGGTAAATGTCTGAGGCAGGAATCAAACCCAAATATTCCTGACTTGAGCCAAACATTCTGTCCACTCACCACACTGTCTCTATCTAGACATATGGCCCAAGGATAAAACCCTGTCCCTTTCCTTCTCCCTCCCTCTTAACTAGGAGACTCAGGCTGAATCTTCTAGGTACTTCTCAGCATCAATAGAATCTACTCAGATGAAAAAAAAAAGGAGGAAAGACAGGGGGAAAAGGAAAACAAAGAAAAATCTAAATAACTAATCTGAAAAGAAAGTGAAGTCAGAGCTTAGAGAACCAGGCGGAGAAAAGGAGAGGAGACAGCATTAAAACAAAGGCACAGCCAAGGAGAAAAAGAAATGTCTCCCTTTTCTCTAATGAATAGATGCCTCCTTCAATTCAATTCAGCAGATAGTTATGTTGCCCTACTATGTGCATAGCACTGTTCTAGGTGCTGGGGTAGATATGATGGTCTCTGCCCATTGGGTGTGGGGGGCATCATGCTGAGACCCCATTCCCCACTACCTTGATGAGTCTTTCCATATCAGCCTCTAGGTTGACAATGGTCATCCTCTGCATGACGATGTCGATGATGCGCCGTTCTAGGGACTGCCACTTTAACCTGGCAGCTTTGCTGAAGCTCTGGCTGGCCCCCTTCTTCTGGAACTTCTTCCTGAAGGGAAAGGGGTGAGGGGCTCATCACTACCAAGATCTCAGCTGCTGCCACCCCTACTGCCCTCTCTACCCATACCAAACAACCAAATGTTTCTTCTGACTAGCTTAAGTGTGAGTTGTGTGTGTTGTGGTGGTGGTGGGGGAAGTGGGGATGAGGGAGAAGACTCGATCAACCAAAAAGAATTTATTAAGCACCTACCATGTTCTAGCCAACGGGGATACAAAGTCCCAGATCTTAGGGAGCATATGTTTTATTTAAAAAAAAAAAAAGAGGCTGATATAGTTCCAATGGATTTCTACTCTGACCTCATAGAAGGGCCCTGTAACCCCTTGACTGGAAAGTCTCCCTGGTCCCACAAGCTGTAATGCTCAGGGCCACCCAGTCTGACCTGGCAGGTCGGGTGCCATTGACTGGGGTCGCTGGGTCCCCCAGAAAGTGGTTGATCTTTCGATTCCATTGGCGCACGATGCTTGAGACAGACCGGGCTCCAGACTCTGCCTCAGATGACGTGGCGCTGGCTGACACCTCTGCCCCCGAGTCCAGCATGGGAGGCTTGGCCACTACTCGTCCTGCCACCCGCTCTGACATAGGCTTGGCCAGGCGTCGCAGCGCAGACACCTGAGAGGAAAGAGGAGACACCATGGGCTTCTCATGCTCCTCATAACCTAGAAATCCCACCCTGGGAGACATAGAGGGCTCCTAGAAAATGCCTCAGGAGAGGGGACAGAGGCAGTCCAACAAGTCCAACGTTCTGATACTGGGCCACAGGGATGGCTAAAATAATAACTCAACATGTTTTTGAGGAGGACCTACTGAAACCATAGGGTCATTTATCCAAATCAGGTCTAAGGCTCAAGGCAGGGAAGGAACTTGCAGAGTTTCTGTATTTGATATACAGTGAAAAACAAATGTGCAAATGATTTCCACCACGATATGCAAGTGAATGCCTGTTATCTTTGAGTCAACGGCTCAGATACTATGGGTAAAAGACCTGCAGCCCCACCCAGGATACCCGTGGACCCCCGAATAATGAAGAACTCTTCCCAAAGTCAAAAGGAACTTCCCTTCCAAACTCTAGAAAAATTAGGGAATTTCCCTTCAGCAACAGCCACCTCACTGGCGGTAGGTGGAAGGGAGGAGGAAGGGGGTGATTCTAAGTGGGATTCCTGCACAGCCCCACTGGGATGAGCTCACCTCCTGGGTTTTCCTCCTCAACACCATCTCCTGCTGGCGCTTCTGAGATTCCAGAGCCCGGATCTGAAACTGTAGGGGAGAATGGGGTCGGAGGTGAGAGGACCTGCACTTGGGATCTCAAAGCACTCTAATCCTTTTATTCATCCAACAAGCATTTATTGAGCACCGATTGGTGTCAATTGTGTCAAGGTCTGGCCTGGGCACTGGAGATACAAAATCATTGGCCTTCAGGGAGCTTACTTTCTACTTCCTTCCAAATATCCCAAGAATCTTCTCTAAGAGTTATTATTCCTGCAGCCTGTAGGGAACCTTTACTGAAAGGATGGCTGCCCTTGGTCAGCAGGGAGAGCCTGGTGGCTTGGGGACAATGGTCCTCACACGCATTATAAATCAGCCAGAAGGAACTTCAGAGGGCCAATGAGAATTCCCCCTATAAAAAAGCCAGTAACTTTCATATTTTGCTTGAAGCAGTCCATTGCACTTTGGAATTGTTCTAATAACAGTCAGGAAGTTTTTCCTCCTATCAAACCGAAATCTGAATCTCAGTGACTTCCATGCTCCCACTCCTCATTCTGCCCATTGGGGTCTCCTTCACATGACAGTCCATCAAATATGAGAGGACAGCTCTCTCATTCCCCCCTCCTCCCGAATCTTCTCTTGTCCAGACTACTTCCCATATGGCACCCTGGTTACCCACCTCTGGATGCTTTCTCCTTTACCAGTCAGGGCTGATCAATAAAGTCCCGCTCTCTTTTTACTGAAACCACATGACAGTTTCTTATATTTGTCTAGTGCTTGAGGGTTTGCAAAGTGCTTTCTTATACACCATCCAATGCTCACAGCTACCCTACGGGATAGGTAGGGTTTCTAAAACTGATAGGGACCTCAGAGTTCACCTGGCTGAAATACTTCATTTTCCAAATGAGCAAACCAAATCCCAGAGGGGTAATAAGTAAATGGCTACTTGTCTAAGGTCCATGGGTCCCATGGTAGCAAAGCTAAGACTTCATCACAACAACTTCCTGAACAATGTTAGAACCTAAATATTTCCATTACTCACAATGCTATGAATTAGGGTAATTTCCATTCAATGGAAAGCTAAAGCTAATTGGGTCATTCTTGGTCATTTCCTCATGGCTGCTCTCAGACTCCCAATTCTAAAGACTTGTTCACTCATCTTCCTACCCATTCCAGATCAAAAGCAGAGATGTTCCTTCTCACCAGGGCCAACCCTAGGCACTAGCTCCTTCTGAATTCTCAATGACTGAACACTCAGGAGTGGAGCTGGAAGAGCTCAAGGAGGTTGGTCAGTGCGGATGAATTGGGGTGGGTGGTGGTGGGGGAAGAAAAATGGGCTCCCCCTGACCTCCTGCCGCCGTTGCTCCTTCTTGAGCTGGGCAATCTCCCGGTTCCTCTTGGTTTCTACCAGCCGCCTCCGCTGCTGCTCCTCCCTCATCTGCTTCATCAAGGCCACCTATGGAAGAGTGATAGAGGATTAGCATGAAGAGTTGACCTGATGGAGAAAGACAGATCCACAGATGGACTGCCCAAGAAGAGACTAGATACATCCTTCCTGGCCCATCAGGTACCATTTGAATGGGGGGAGGGGAGAGACACAGAGGGGTCACGAGGCAAAGTACAACCTAGTTATCTAGACACTTGGCTTGGGAAAAGAAGGCACAAAGGTGCAGAAAGCTGCTGGGGCACTAATATCCACAGACATGGAATCTCGGGGTTGTGAGAAATCTCCAAGGTCACCTAGTATAACTCCTACTGAAGCAGAGGTCCTCTCTATTACATCTGGCAGATCTTCAAGTCTCTTGAAGACCTCTGGTGACAGGGAACTCATTACACCTCCTGAGGTGGCCCATTATGCTTCCACACAGCTGTGATTTTTAGGAAGTTCTTCCTTTAAATAAGCTAAAATCTTTTTCTTTGCAGCTTACACTCACTGCTCCAAGCTCTCTCCTGTTATGGCAGGAATATCTCAGTGGCCTGGCCAGAAATGTAGCCTTCAATGGGCCAACTCAAGTCAGTGTAAGAATGAAGCCAACTTGTTGGTTTGAAGGTTGACTGGATCACTGGGCTCCAGATCTTCTTCAGGAGCCTTATGACTGGGGAGAGAACCTCCTATTAACCAATGATAGAAATATGCAAATCCCAGCAAGTGCTAAACTCTGCCTCTCCCCACCCATCCTCCTCTTGTGAAGCTACACAAAATCCCCTTTGGAGGATACAGATGGAGCCATAACCAGGTGGGAAAGTAGCAAGAAATACACCCTCAATCCATTAGTGGGGGGTAAGAAGGCACCAGGACACTGTAGAGGCGAGGCTAAGGAACTGGCTTGGGATAAGACCCCTGGGAGGGAGCAGAATAGGGACTGGGGGGGGCGGGGAAGGAGCAAGCCACTTCTTAACTTCCTAATTTTTACCTAATCATTCTTGCTGCCTGGATAGCTCTAAGTCCATTCCTTTTCTGCTGAACGTCCTCAGGTCCTGTCAGTACTCTCTAACCTTGAACACCATGGAACAAAGGCTTCCTTTGCCCAGCCCAAGATATGGATGGCTCTGAAGACAAAACCAAGGAATTCCACTTCCTGTTCAAGCACACATTTCTCCAGTTTCACACAGAAAGAGCTAAAGTCTCCAGGAGCATCATTAACAACCTGCTGAAATGTGGTTGCAATGTTGCAGAGCCTGAACAGAGATGACCACAGAGTCCAAGTGGCCAGATATTTGCATGCCAAAGGCAGTTTTCAGCTCATCTCCCTTTTGAATTCTTACTCAGTTGTAGGCCACACATACGGCTAATTTGGTGAACCACCTTAGGCCGAGCAGCTGTCATGACAGCTCCATGATGAGTGAGGAGGGCACTGGTTTGTCAGAGGGATTTGGGAAAGTGCCCTAAAACTGACATACGGCTACAAAAGGAACAGTTCCGGGAATGCAAGGCTGGTTCAATATTAGGAAAACGATTAGCATAATTGACCATATCAACAACAAAACTAGCAGAAACCATATGATCATCTCAATAGATGCAGAAAAAGCCTTTGACAAAATACAACATCCATTCCTATTA
>CM053626.1:258473308-258609160 GCA_028646595.1 Phalanger gymnotis | reverse complement strand
ACAGACTTTGCTCTTCTCAGCAACACAATATGCAGAGACAGCTCCAAGGGACTCACGACAGAGAGTGCTATCTACATCCAGAGAAGGAATTATGAAGTATGAATGCAGATCGAGGCACACTTCATGCTTGCCTTTTTCTCCTCCCCCCCTTTTTTTTTCTCTATTTTGCATATGTTATTGGGTTGTGTTTTTGGTTTTATTTTTGGTTCTGTCTCTTCTTTCTCATGATTCATTCCATTGGTCATAATTCTTCTCCACGACTTGACTAGTGTGTAAATTAATTCAATGCCAAGTTATACATGGAAGTTATATGGGATTCCATGCCATCTTGAGGAGGGAGGTGGGGAGAGAGGGAAGAAAATCTGGAACTCAAAATTATGTAGAATCGTGTATTGCAAACTAAAAATAAAAATAAAAAAAAAGTTTTTAAATAGAATTTGGAAGGATTTTAAATCCTCACATATATATCGCCTAACTTTACCTGGTTTGTAAACTGAATTTCCTGTTGAATTTTTATGAGATGTTTGATTTCCCCTTTGGGACCAGTGAACTTCTGATTGGATCATATAAACATCCAATGGGGACTAAGCAAAACAAAACAAAACAAAAAACTGACATACAGCTACAACACACCATCCCTTCTAAGGAGACTTCTGGGGACATCTAGCCAGTATAGATAGGTGATTAAACTCCTATTTAGGTTGAAACAAAAGTATTTTCTCAGGACCTCAAGCTCAGGCCCCCAAACTGAGTGACTATGGTCTAAGAGCAGCTGGATACCAGAGTGAAGGACCGATAGGGAGATATATGCTTGGCTTTGTTTGAAAATTTTAAATAACTTTTGGAGCTCTTGGTGTTTTACATAAAAATATGGTACTCTGTACAATAGCCAAGATTGTCTTGAGGAAACAGGCTGCTCATTGCTTTGTTTTTCAGACATCTTAGGAATGTTCTTTGCACAGGGTGTGGATTTCACAGGTGGCAGACACACAGGTTGGAAGGTTGCTGGAAATGACCCAGATACTAGATCTAAAAGATGGCTGAATCACAAGGCATCAGCCAAGATCCCTGAGAGTGTGGGGTCCAGGCAAGATGGAAGAACTGCTCATGGCATCTCTGTGATGAGCAGGAGGACCTCTTGCTTGTCACAGGCGCCCTCTACTGGGACAAGAAATCCATGGAGTATTTAGAGAGCCATAGGTTTGTGGTCTCGGTCTCTCTCATTCTCTCTCTCTCTCTCTCTCTCTCTCTCTCTCTCTCTCTCTCTCTCTCTTTCTCTCTCTCTCTCTCTCCTCTGTCTCTCTCTCTCCTCTCTCTTTCTCTCTTCTCTCTCTCTTCCTCTCTCTTTCTCTCTTCTTGCTTCCTTTCATCTTTCCCTCTTCTCTTTTCTCTCTCTCTCTCTCTCTCTCTCTCTCTCTCTCTCTCTCTCTCTCTCTCCTTCCATCTCTCAAATGCATACACATATACAGGCAAACTTTAAGTATCCTAGTCTGGGGCATCATAGGCAGACATTGGACTTCTCTCTATCAAGACAGATCAGCATGTTGACCTTGGCCACACTGATGTCATACTGCTTGTTTGATATGATGTCTGTTGGCTCTGACATCTATGCTGAATACAGGGCTTGCTATCCTCAGTCTTCTTCATGGAAGGCTCAGTGGTCAAGGGTAATGATGATGGCAGAGTGATCAAGCTTGTTTCTTCTATTGGCACTTTTCCAAGGGTATCTGGGCTATGATCAAAGCCAAAGTGTCTTGGGTCACTGGAAGGTGGGGGACATTTAGATTTTCTACTTTTTGTGACTATGTACACCTTTCAGCACTGCCTTCTTGACCTTCAAGGACTATGACCTGGCTTCTGACTTGGGGCATGGGAGAACCAATTTTTTCTTTGCCTTAGGTGACATCTTGGGGTAATGGATCTCCCTAGATGCTTCTCACAGGCTTATAGCTTCAAAACTTGCTCAAACCTCAGTAGGCTTCACCTCCAAAGAGGACTACCCAATCCAAAGGTTTTATGAACTCCTTGTCCATAAAACTTGCCATTTCCTTGGAGCTACTCATAGCTACCACAGCCAGTGAATTCACTGATCAGGCTGAAATGAGGATGTCTAGGTGCTAATCTTAATAGAGCTTGCACAAGTATAGCTAGTAGAATGTAAGTTCCTTGAGGGCAAGAACTATGACAGTGCCTGTCACACAGTAGGCCCTAAATAAATGTTGCACCTAGCAATACCACTACCAAAGAGATCATAAAAATGAGAAAAGAACCCACATGTACAAAAATATTTATGGCAGCTCTTTTTGTGGCGGCAGAGGACTAGAAATTGAGGGGATGCCCATCAATTGGGGAACGGCTGAACAAGTTGTGGTATATGAATGTAATGGAATACTATTGTGCTGTAAGAAATGATGAGCAGGCAGACTTCGGAAAAACCTGGAAAGACTTATATGACCAGATGCTGAGTGAAGTGAGCAGAACCAGAAGAACATTGTACACAGTAACAACCACATTGTGCGATGGCTGACTTTGATAGACTTGGCTCTTCTCAGCAATGCAAGGATCTAAGACAACCCCAAAAGACTCATGATGGAAAATGCCATCCACATCTAGAGAAAGAACTTTGGAGTCTAAATGCAGGTCAAAGCAATACTATCTGCTCTCTTTTTTTTGTGTAGTTTTGTTTCTTCTTTCTCATGGTTCCTCCCATTGGTTCTAATTTTTCTTTACAACATGACTAATGTGAAAATATGTTTAATATGGATGTCTATTACAGTCTATATCAGATTGCATACTGTCTTGGGGAGGAGAGAGGAGAGAAAGGAAGAGAAAATTTAAAACTCAAAGTCTTATGGAAGTGAATGCTGAAAAGTAAAAATAAATAAATTAATTAAAGATATAATTGGAAATATATAGTGAAATAAATAAAAATACATTAAAAATGTTCGCTGATGAATTGAAAGCAAGGAACTCTAGTCGTCTTACAAGAGCAGAGCTTATTAGAAGACCAAACTGTTGAAGACTTTCCTTGCTATCTAGAATAGAGACATATTCTCTGTCCCTGGCACTTATCTCCATTGACTTATAGTCAGGCTCAAAGATCACCCATCACCATGACAGGAGGGAGGAGAGCAGTGACAGGTGAAGAACCCTGGGCAGAAGTGGTTCTTCCACCCTGGAGGCATCTGCCTGGCTTCTTCCAGGCTTGTCCATCACTTCTGTTGGGTGACCTGCTTTGACAAGGTGGTAAAGTTGCTGTGTATCTCAGAAGTGGCTGCTGCTTGAGGCAGGAGAATTCACCCCTGGTATCTTGGGCCCTGATGGAAAACTGCATTATTGTCCAATCCAGGTTGGCCACCAGAGAGTACACTGGGGACACCTGCCTGTACATAACACCCATATAGTCTGATTATACCCTGGACAAAGTCATTAATATTATCAATCATGATGTCATCAGTTGCAAAGGAGAGATCCAAGGATCGGAGTGAGGGCTGTCCCCATTCAGATTCACTGTTAGGCATTCGCAGCTGTGTTCTGAAGGGTTGGTCTGAGGACCACTGAGAAAAAGAGCCACTGCTAATTCGAAGACCCCCACTGTTTGCCGGAGCAGCTGTCATGCCCTGAGAGAGAAGACCCTGTTGCAAGATAAAGCAAAGGAACAATAGAAGGACCCTGGGGATGCTGAGGCTGGTGGATTGCTTGGGCTCAGGAGTTCTGAGCTGTAGTGGGCTGAGCCCTCATCAAGTTCTTGCAGCAGGATGCTAAGCCATGGTGAGGCTGCCTAAGGAGGAGTAAACTGGCCCAGGTCAGGAACAGAGATGAACAAAGCTCCTACGCTCATCAGTAGAGGGTTCAAAGCCATGAGTGGTCACTGTATTTCCAACCTAGTTGAGCTAAGGAGACCGTCTCAAAATGGGGGCTGAGGAGGGCAGGTGGAGAAAAGCGCCAACAGTCAAAGATGAACAAATAGGAGATGGAAAGTACAGAAAAGTTCGTGGCTGAAGACCAGGTAGAAGGCATGGGCCAAGTCAGAAGGAGAGCGAGAGTTGTCACAGCACACCAGAGAGCAGAGCACTTTGAAACTGAAGCAAAGCCTTCTTCAGAGAGGAAGCCTCTCATTGCAGAAGAGCCAAAAGAGTGACAACCTAGGCCATAGTCACCCTGGGATAGTTCGGCTCTAAGGACTGGGGTGACCACTGGCCCCAGAGCCCCAGCAGTCACCTCTCTAGGCTGGACCAACCCAGCCCATGCCAGTCCCCCACAGTAGGAGCCAAAAGGAAAGCTCAGAAATTTGGGGGTAATTAAATGAATAGGCAAATAATACTCTGGTGAAATGTAAACCAGAATGAAATACGCTCCATTCACTGTTCCTAGCTTCCATTTTGGGTGCATCCCCCCTTGTTCCCTGTACCCTCTAGTTACCTTTGCCTTCTTCATCTCTGCCACCTCAGCCTGAAGTTTCTTCAGCTCCCTCTCATAACGGGACTGGTTCTTGAGCAGCCGGGCATGCTCCTTCTGGGCTGCCTGCAACTTCTGAAGGTCCCGATTCATCTCCCGCAGACGCTTCTCATAATCTGCCTTGATCTTGTTGGCCTTCTCCTCTGTGTAGCACTCCATGGTGCCTAGGGTGGGAAAGAGGGTGCAGGGGCTGAGACGTCAGAACTAGACCCCAGGGGCTCAGGACAAGGGTAGGGTGGTGTGATAGAGGCATGGCAGAGGCATGGTTCTGGGCTGTTATTAACTCACCGAATGAATTTAGTTAAGTCAATTATTTCATACACACACACACACGTGTGCAGCATGTATGTACATGTGACCGTGTGTGCACACATGCACACGTGTGTACGTACTGAGGTTCTGGAGCACCCGGTCCCGCTCGAGCTGCGTGTCCCGGATCTTGTTCTGTAACAGGATCAGCTTTTCTTCGTATTGATGCTTCAGCGTCTGCAGCCGGCGCTGGCTGTTCTCCAGCTCATCTATCAGCTTCTGCTTGATCTCAATCTCACAGGTCAAGTCCGCCAGGTCGGCCTGGAAGTTCACCTCTGTGGGTGGGGGACATGGGGCCATGGGGAGGGGAAGAGAGGGCAAGACAGAAGAGAAGAGGGCAACTAATTGGCATAGCGGATAGAGGTCTGGCTGCGGGACTCAGGAAAATCTGAGCTCAACTCTGGCCTCAGATGCTTCCTATCTGCCTCAGTTTCTTCATCTGTAAAATGATAGCACCTACCTTCCCAGGTTGTTGTGAGACTGAACTGAGATATTTGTAAAGAGCTTTACAAACCTTAAAAGCGCTGTTTATATAGCTAGCTATTATTGTGAAAAATGTAGGACACTTCCAGGGGTCAGCAATGAATGCTGAATAAGATCTTGATGGAAACAGGTCAATCCAAATGAGTGCTGCCCTGCAGATGTCCCTCTCTAGTCTAACAGGGCAGACCTGGCTTTAGGAACTGGGGTGTGTGGGGTGGGACAGCAGGTGTTTGTTGGTTTTTGTATCAAAAAGAAATAAAAAACGAATCTTATCCCAAAGATGATGACCTTGACCTTTGGCTCTGGGTTGAGCACAATAATTACATTTAACTCAACAAGTTTCCACTGAATTGTCCCACCTGATCCCCCTTCTCCCTTTGCCAACTACTCCCCCACCCCTGCCATGAAGATGATCCTGAGGTCTAGCTTTCCTTACACTAACTTAACATAGCATAAGGTCACCTATGAAACTTCATTTAGGAATAGTCATGGAGGCACAGGTTCAAATCCTACTCCCGACATCTACCTTTGAGGCAATGCGGGGAAGAGTGAACAGAGCACTAGACTTGGAGTCAGGAAGATCCGAGTTCAAATCCTGTGTCAGACACTTACTAGTTGTGTGTCCCTGGGCAAGTCACCTGCTCTCTCTCAGTTTCAGTTCCCTCATCTGTAAAATGAGGGGGATCTATGATCCTGCTGATGGGTCTCCCTACTTCAGTCTACTCAGCTACAAAAATCATTTTTCTAAAATGTAGGCTTGACCCCTCAGTAAACTCCAGCGGCTCCCTACTGCCTCTAGGATCAAATATAAACTCCCGTCTGGCATTCAAAGCCCAACCAGGCACATAGTAGGTGCTTCATAAAAGCTTACTTCCTGACTATGGTCCTCATCTGTATGGCTCCCTGTCCCATGTCCTCTTGATGAGATGGGAAGACTCCAGGGTAGCAGAATTGGCAGGCTGAGCTTCCCCTCTTGGCACATCCATGCACCAGTGGCCTCTGAAGGCCCTTCCAGGTCTTTTCAATCTTCCCATGATCCTTTCTATTTCCATCCCTGGGAGGTCAAGGGTCAACTCACCCTTCTCCTCTGGATCCGAGTCTGAGTCCACTAGGCTCTCCTCACTGCCCGAATCTTCATCTTCATCTTCCCGTCCTTCTTCTTCCTCACAACCACTTTCATCCCGATCCTCCTCTTCCTCCTGGGCATCAAGCACCATGATGGAGCCCTCCCCAGTTGTTTGTGCCTCCCGAGAGTCAGGAAACCTCCCCACAAAGGACTGGGTAAGCTCCCATGGGGCCAGACTATGAAGGGAGCAGTACCCCGAGACTGAGGGATGGGAGTTTGCTCATGTATGTCCACATGCATGCATGTAGACATACATACATACAATCAGTAGGGAAACCGGGCAGAAAGGGTGGACACACAGCACTGCGGCTGGAACCCTGTGACCCCTCCCCTGTCCTAAAAAACCGCAGCTGCCTCCAAGGGGCAACGGCCCTTTATGCACATATGGAGTCCCTTCTTTGGGGGTGATGTTGGGGATACAACAAATACATCAACCTGGCAACCAACCAGCATATCATTAGGGGGCCCTGTGAGTCTAATTCAAGGAGGGGAGAGTTTTTTGGCACTGAATGGAGCTGGGAATATTGTAGGCACTTTCATCGATGGCCCTCCTCCATCCCTTCTTACTGAGACTGATGCCCAGGTGAGCCCCAGGCAGGGTCATGAGTCAAACCATACAAGGGAAGGGACTGGCCCTTACCTCCTCAGCCTCGTTCTCATCCGTCTCTTCTCCATTCTCTTGATGTAACTTTGCCCTCTTTTTAAACGCCTCCTTCTCTGGGCTGACCACAGGAGGGAGACGAGGGTAGAGTCGGGTTAGTAGAGTCTGCCTCACAGAATCCTAGGTTAAGAGCTGGAAGGAGTCTGAGAGGCCATTTCATCCAACCTCCTTGTTACAGTTGAGGAGGGTGAAGCTCAGAGATATTAGATAACTCGTCCATAGTAACACATCTAATCTAATACCAGGCATGAGATGTGAACCCAAATCTTTCTAGCTCTAGGTCCAGCATTCTATTTATTACTCCTGCTTCTGCTCCAGGGGTCATACTGAAGAAAGAAGGTGGGAAACGGCAGGGAAAACATCCCTATCTGAGGTTGGGATGATGTCAACCTGAAGTGTATCAGTCATGGTGGTGAGGTCAGCCAGCAATCTCCTCAATTTCCCAGCTGAGCTGGTTTTTAAATTTTAACTCAACTAGCCCAAAATAGACTCTAATTAGTCTCTGTTTTCCTCCACGCCAAAGATCATGAGACAGGGTGAGGCAACCTTTGCCCACAAGTGGTTGATTAACTCCCCAAGATAGTAGGCCACTAGGAAAGAGATTTCTGGGGACTGGTGCCATTGTGCATGATATCACCAGGGAGTTGGCCTGGGGTGGTACAGAGATGGAGCTTAGTAACCAGTCTCCCTCTCCTCAGACCCAGATCCAAGAAGGGGTGGATGCCTCAAGGGGAGGAAGTCCCACCCCTAGGACAGAACTGACCCCATCCTGGTCTTCCACCTACCCCTCACCTCCCACCAAAGCCACCGTCAGATAGTGTGTGGGGGTTTCTCTCCTTTACCTTTTTCTCCGTTGCCTGGTCTCCTTTTTCTTTAGCCGTTCCAGGTCCTGCTTGGCTTTGCGGATCACCTCTGAGGCCTCTGCTTCCATGGAAATCGATGGGCTGCTCAGCAAACTTCCCTGGGTTTGGGAACCACTCATGGAGTAGGAAGGCCTGCCTGAGGTCCGTGAGAGTGTGCGGCGGAGAGACTCATTCATTGCTTCACTCTCTAAAAGCTTTGTTCTGAAGTAGAAGAGAAGGTAGAGAAATTAAGCCAGCCAGAATTGTTGTCTCTTAGCCCTACCGCAGCCAGAGTCCCAGACCGGTCACCCTGAGTCTTCCCCATCCCTGATGCTCACCGAAGCTCCTCAATCTCTCGGATATAGTTCTGGATTAGAGTACCAATGGCCTCATTGCCATCTCCTGGAGAGAAACAGAAAAGAGATGTCTCATGATAGTGGTAACATTCCCAGCAACAATAACACCGTGGGATGGGTCATTGTTATTTGACACATATTGCGGCCCCTAAAAAAAGGGCAGATTTCAGCAATGCATCCAAGGATAGGGTGTGGGCCAAGACACAAGTAGGGCAGATGTAGTGACATTATATGCCTCTACTATAAAAGAAAGAAAAGAAACAGAAGGGAAGGTTGCTGTAGGAGAGAGGAAAGCCTTGAGCTGCCATATGCCAGCCGCTCTGAGAAACAAAGAATGAGATGAGGTCAATCTCAAAGAATTGGATAAGACGTAATGGTTCCCTGAAAGCCACAAAGAACATGGAACTTAACCACTGGGATGTGAGCTGTCATTAGCAGAGAATATACTGAAATAGGGTCACAAAGTAGTGAAATGCCCAAAGAAACCTATGGATGGGATAATTAAAAGTTAAGAAGCAACTTAATATACCTTAGACTGCTTTTTCCTTTCTATTCTATGTTCTATTTGGTGATACACAACTTGTTTATTTATAGTTAAAGAATTAATAATTCGTTTTGTTATAAGTAAGTGCTTACCTCCACTTTCTTAAAGGCTGGTAAACGTAGGCTAGCACATACCCAAGGACCTTAGGTTTCTATGCCCAAAGCTATTCACACTCAAACTGCTGTGATTGCTATGTTATCCAAGGAGGCGGAAAGGCATTGCTGCTCACACAGTACCAGTGACCAGGAGAGAAAGAAAGCACGGTCCAGAGAAGGAAACGAATAGACTCTTCTGGATGAAGCTACGTTTGCAGTAAGAGTCAGATTATCAACAAGTCAACAAGTATTTTATCAAGCACCTACCAGATGCCAGGCACTGCCACGCACTGGGGATATAAAGAAGGGAAAAAAAAAAGAAAACCCCCAAGAAGTCCAGGGTTGAGTATGAGGAAAGTCACCACTGTATTCTTCTTTCCTAGTCATCCTAGATCTAAGAAAGTGTGCTCAGCATCGGGCACCACACTTTGTCTAAACAGAATGTGAGGCCACTGAAGGCCAGGCTGTCTGAGGAGCACATCGGTTGAAGGAAGCTGGAATGCTTTTCCTCACTTGAGGTCTTTAAGGAAACACTGGCTGTCCGGCTGCCAAGGGTATGTTGTAAAGGAGATCCTTTTTCAGGCATAGCTTAGACTCAGTGGCCTCTGAGAGCGCCCTTCCAAACCTGACCCTTTTGAACTCTGTGTAGCCTGAAAGAAGAAAAGACTGAAGGGGAACACGATCTCTGTCTCCAAGGGTGTGAAAAGCTGCTAAGTGGGAAGGGGCCTGGATTTGTACTACTTGGTCCTGGGGGAGGGCAGGGAGAGGGGGCCAGAACAAGGGACAATGGGCAGAGATTGAGAAGCAACATGGTGAGGGAAAACTTCCTAAAAATAAGTGCTGTCCCAGAACGGACCGGGCTGCCAGCAGAGGTGGGGGATTCCCTCACTGGAGGTCTGCAAACAGAGGCTGGATGATCACTTATCAGGGATTCTCGAGGAGGGATTCCTGCCCAGGTACGGGTGGATTATGGCCGCAGGCAGCCTCTGAGAGCCCTTCTGCCTTTAAGAACCTGTGCCAAGACCTGAAACCTCCAAGTGGGACTCGGGTAGTCACGTTAATGTCGTCTTGAACATTATAAAGCACTTTAACAAGCATTGTCCTGTTTGATTCTCAGAACAACCCGGTGAGACACGTGGGGGGAGGTCAGTATCTCCATTTCGAAACTGAAGACACAAACACTGAGTAGCTTGAGTGACTTCTCCGCAGTTATACAGCTGATTGGGAAGAGAAATGGGACTGGAGTCCTCAGCCCTTTCCCTGCCTTATGTTGTAGGTCTGGTCTGGATGGCTAAGCACACGGTGTACAGAAACCTACACCCCATCCAATCCATCGAGCAATCTATTAAGGATATACCAGGCATTGTGCAAGGTGCTGGGGATAAAAAACAAAGTCTTACGTATATTCATGTTTATATATATGAAAGTAATATACGTACATATATATATACACACCCACACTCTCTCCCTGATCAAATTATATATATACACACATAAATACGTAATTGTATGCATATATACACATATATAACATACACAATTATATGCATGTAATGTGAAATATTTGTGTTTTCCATGTCTATCTACACATACACATATAATACACATATACATGTGTGTATACGTATGCACATATATATATGTATATATAGATACACATATATATAAAATTTTTGCAGGGAGAAAACATTAAGAATTAAGAGGATCTTATAGGAGTTGACACAAGCTGATCTTTGAATCAGGTATATGCTAGCCTACATTTACCAGCCTTTAAGCAAGTGGAGGTAAGCACTTATTTATAACAAAACAAATTATTAATTCTTCTTTAACTGTAAATAAACAAGTTGTATATCACCAAACAGAACATAGAACAGAAAAGAAAAAACTGTCTAAGGCATAAGTTGCTTCTTAACTTTTAGTTACCCATCCATAGGGAAGAGGGAAGGTGGAGATGAGGGGAGTGCACTGAGAACCTGTGAAAAGAAGGTTCAATGGGAGAAGATGGGGACTTGAGACTGGGAGAAAGAAAGGAGATTTGGCTGGAAGAGAGAATGTACAAAGGAGAGGCATATGAAATAAGCCTGAATAGTAAGCTGGAGCCAGACTGTGGGAAGTCTGAGGTCCCTGCGGTCTGCCGAGGGCTAGGCAAGGGTCATTAGTTTGTTACCAAGGTGGTGACCAGGAGTGTTTTTGCTGTGTAGACCAGACTAATCCACTACTGGAGGGGCAGAAGGAGGAAAGAACAGGGGATCTAAGTGCTTTCTGATGGACAATGCCAACTGGGAGTGGGAAGGTCTCTCCAATCCTTGAATCAACAAGCATCTACTATGTTCTGAGCACAGGGGCAGGTACTGCGGATGCAAAGACCAAAAAGGAAAAGAGTCTGTTTACATCCCCCATTGGGAGGTGACAAGTCCACCTAGAAGTATAAGGACAGTAAAAAGGTGAGGGAGGGAAGGCAGCGGGTCCACTTCCCCTGTACTCACCAGCCTTAGCAAGCAGCAGGTTGGCCTCCTGGCTCATGAGGTGGGTGACTCGGTTGTTGATGGCATCAATGGCTTCCTGCATGGCTTTCACCCGCATTCTCAGTGTGCCATTCTCTTTCTGCAGCATGGCGTTCTCCCGAAACAGGTCACTATAGCCCTCTGAGCCATCTTCCCCAATCACTCGCTTACCCTAGGAGGAGGAAGAGGAGAGCAGATAGGAAGGGTTGGCATCCGGCTCAGCAGAAAGGAAAGGCTTAAGAAGCTTTTTTTCTCACTTAAACTACTGCTCTTTCTTCCTAAACAGCCTCTTTGACCAACCACTGTCAGATTAACCTACTTAAAATCTAGTTATGGCCATATTATCTCCTTTTTTGAAAACAGAAAAGGATAGAGGGCAGCTTAGAGGTCAACAGAGACAAATGCAACAGCTTTGGGAACCAACATGCAACATTTAGCACATATTTTAAAAAGAAAAAAAAACAGCTATACACAGTGAGATTTGAGGTTTCATACACACGCACACATACATTCTTTGAATATAGAAATGTTCAGGTTTGTCAAGTTCAAAAAAACCAAAACAATTTAAAAAAATTTTTAAAAGCCCTTCTATGGCTCCTTATTAGGGGCCTACCTACAGAGTGTTCCTAGAGTGTGGACACGTAGGAAAAAATGCATTATTTTCAAGAAATGAAATGAATGGAATTTTCGACGATATTTTATTTAGTTGGAATATTAGCAAATATCATCTTCAATATGATTTCCATAATTTGTGATGCAAAGGTTGATGCGCTTTGCAAGATTCACGTGAACTCGATGCAATAACTCCACATTGCTGTCAATTTTAGCACATTCACTCTTTATGTGTTCAATCAAGCGTATTGCATCTGTGATTTTCGTTGAGTACACCTTCTTCTTTAGCACACTCCAGAAAAAGCAGTCGCTGAACAACACAGAGTCTTTGGTGAAATGGATAATGAGATGTTAATGAGATTTCCTATGTGCCCAGACTTTATGGACACCCTGTACAGTGTATACAGTGCCAGGTCTGGAGTTCAAATCTTCCTGAGTTCAAATCCAGCCCCAGACACTTACACGCTGTGTGACCTGGGCAAGTCACTCAATCCTGTTTGCCTCAGTTTCCTCATCTGTAAAATGAGCTGGAGAAGGAAATGGCAAAGCACTCCAGTGTCTTTGCCAAGAAAACCCCAAATGGAGTGAGTAATGAACAGTCAGATATGACTGACTGAAATGACTGAACGACATAGTTCCTCATAGCCTAACCAAAAAAAAAAAAAGAAGTCCGAATTCCTTATCCTGCTATTCAAGGCTTCTTATAAGCTGGCTCTTCTCCCTTTCCAGCCTTATCTCCTATTAATCCTCTACAAACCCTCAACACTCCTGTCCAACTGGACTCTCAGCTGATGCTTTACTGCTTCTGTTCATTCTATTCCCTCTTCACGAAATGTCTAGTCACCCCGACCCACCTTTGTCCCTTGTGCATCCCCATCTATCATGTCCGTCCCATCTTTTAACACCCACTCTAGTTCTGCCTTCCATATGTAACCTTCTGGACTGCCTCAACCACTCTTGCCTCTGGACTCCTATAGCATGGTGTACTCAGAACACCAATCACATATACTGGAGTTACTTTCATGTGTATCTTTTACACTGTAAGCGCCTTGGGGGTGGAGCCCACATCTTATTAATCTTTGTGTATTGCCCTACCTCCAACATTGTAATGCGCTTGTACATAGCAGACATGCAATAATATTTGATGAATCAAGGAAAGAAAAAGTGAGGAGGAAGCTGAAAAATCAGAGGGTGAAAGTGGTCCCCAGCAGATCACTCCTTGAGATGAAGGCAGAGCCACAGATAGCAAGATGATACAGCCCAAGAAGCCAGTTATGGGCACTGCTAAGCTAAAGGCTTAGAGCCCAGTGTAGAGAAGTTGGGCTCATTCTACTTGTTAGGCAAAGAGTACCCCTTCCCCTTACTCACCGCCTTGTACTCCATTAGCTCCATTTGCAGGCGGGCAATCTCTGCTCGAAGGGCACTGATCTGCTGGCTGGTCTTATCTTGGTTCACAACCACCTTGTTCTTGATGTTGCGGGCCCGGTTGGCATACTTGAGGGTATTCAGGGTCTCCATAAAGTCCCGGTCTGAAGGGCTCACACAAGCAATCATAATTGTCTGGCTGATAGGGACGGAGAAGAGATGGGGCAGAGACAGATATCCCCATGGAAAACATCACATTGGAGCTAAGTCTTGTCCTCTCCCAATGCCACCTTAGGGCCACTTGGCGCAAACTTTAAGACAAAATGACCATGAGATTTCTGTTCCAAATACATGACTACAATTTACTTTAGGGTCAGATCTACTACAATTTAGCTAATAGGGTCAGGTCTGTTTTGGCTTGTTTATTTTTTAGAAATTAATCTAGGAAATAAATAATAGTAAGACCTTTTATTTCCAGTCTTACTATCTTGTTTTAGCTTTACAAACTCCCTGTGAGTTAAACAGGGAAAGGATCTATTCTTCTCCATTGTAGACATACAATGAGGTAGCTTAGCAGTGTAGGAAATAGAAAACTGGACTTGGTGTCAGGAAGAACTGAGATCAAATCCTGCTTCAGACAGGTACTAGCTGTGAAGCCTGGGCAAGTCATTGAATCTCTCAGTGCCTCAGTTATCTGGTCTGTTAAACAGGAATGATAATAGCGCCTACCTCACACAGTTGTGAAGCATGAATGTGATATATATGTAAAGTGTGTTGTAAACCCTAAAGCACTATATCGACGTTAACTATAATTACTAATTATAATTATTAATAGGTAATAATAGTGATGATGATGGCAATGAGCACAGGAAAATGATGCTTGGCCAAAATAAATGACTCATCCAAGATCATTTAATGCCCCAGGTTTTCTTACTCTCAACCTGGGGCTCTTTACATCAGATCGTGCTCAGTACAACCAGCTGTACTGAATGGGAGCTGGCAGTGAGTGAGCACAGTAACCTCTCCCCAGAAGTGGTTGCTCTGGTTACCTGTTTCCGCCAAGGGAGTCCTGGAGGAGCCGGGTGAGCTTGGAGTCCCGGTATGGCACATGTACCACCTTCTTGCTCTGGTCTCCTAGGGCACTGATCACATTACCCAAGGCCAGCTGCAAAAAAGAGACCCTGGTCTTCAGCAGGGTACCCCGTGGAGCTATGTCTCCCAGCCATCCCACCATCTTCACTGCCCTCAGCTACCCCCAAGCTCCAAGACTAGGGGACAGGCTAGGTACTATTACTCTGTTAAAGTCAAAGTCAGGGAAGAGGACCACACAGAAACAGACACAGGAGAAGGGGAACAGACAAAAAACATGGCATGAGGGATGGAGTTAAAGGTGCGGATCCTGCTCCAGGTCACAAGAACAGCCTCTATGGGGTAAGAACTTCCATACCAGGCCGCAGTTGATGGAGATGCCCTCTTTGGCCCTCTCGCCTGTAGCCCCTGTCCGTTTCAGCCGTTCGGAGCCAGCCAGATCGACGAAATGAAACTTGGCCGTGAGCGTCTCATACTCGTTGGCGGGGGCAGCACTGTCGGGAAGGCCAGGCACCTCACCATTCACCTAAGGGAGAAGTGGGCATTACTGAAAACCCCAATTCCCCTACCTCCGCCCACCACAGGCTGAGGCTCCCTGGGATGTCTGGAGATGCCCCCTTAGCAAGTCCAGAGGGACAGAGGACAAAACACCAAAGGGGGACGTGTGGTCAATAAGGCTGTAAGGTCATGGATTTGGACTAACAAGAGGCCTCAGAGATCACCTTGTCCAACCTTCTTAATTTACCTAGGAGGAAACTAAAACTCAGCCAAGTTAAGCGATTCATGCAAGACCACACAGATAGCGACGGGCAGAGCCAGGATCCAAACCCGTGTCTCCTGACTCCCAATCCGGCAGGCTTCCCTGGGACTTGTAAAAGCCCCAGACTGGATCTCCCCACAGCCAGGCCCCTCCGCCCCCTTCTTCTGCCTCTCTGGAGGCTGCTCACCAGGTCAGGCCGGGCACAGACGCGCATCTGGCACAGGTGGATGGTGAAGATGGCGTGAGAGCGGGAGCTCTGCACATTCATCTGTGTGCTGGCTGTGGTCCGGGACAGAGCGCCTTGCTTCAAACACTGGATCAGCTGCAGAGAGAGGGGACAGGCTGCATGGGGCGGCATGGGGCCCTTCTGGGGAGCTACGTCTCTGAAGGAGATGCAGAGATGCTTTGTATGGTGCCCCCCATCAGTCAGACATCCCCAGGAGCACTGATGTCTTGCATCTCACTCCCTTCTAATAGCTAATAAAAAATAGCTAACATTTCTGTGGGCTTTAAGGTCTGCAGGGCACTTTACAAATATTACCTCATTTGATTCTCACAACAACCCTGGGAAGTAGGTGCTGTTGTTACCCCATTTTACAGAAGAGGAAATTGAGGCAGGCAGATCTGCCCAGGGCATGTATCTGTGGCTAGATCTGAACCCAGGTCTTCTTGACACAGACCCAGTGCTCTCTATCCATTGAGCTACTCAGCTGCCTCTGCCTAGTAGACTCCCACCTCTTCTTGGGAACTGATGAGGCGGGAGGTGACGCCAGTGGTGTAGATGCCCCCATTGGCGTCTTCGTGGATCTTGATGTTGGATTTTCGGTGGCGGGAGTCAGGATCTCGGGTGCTATCAAACAGGTCGAGGATCTCCTCATTATAGAGCTGGATATAAGAGCCAAAGTGGAAGAGAAGGCAATGGTGGGTTATTACCCAGAGGTCAATGGGGTGGGGTCCCTCCTACACCAAATTTTCTCTTTCATAAAACTTCATTCTCATCTAGTAGGGTCTCAGGGACCTACTGGGGCAGAGGTCCCAAGAGGACCAAAGGGTTGAGAATCCAGAGGCCTCAGAACAGGCCCTGTTTAGGTTATAGAATAGGGTGGGATCCCCAACTCAAGTCAGATCCCTGGGCAGTGCTGATTATGTGGAAACGGGCTCAGAGATGTAGAACTTAGCAGTCATGGGGAGACTTATTTAGACTGATGCAAAGTGTAATGCTGTAAATGGAAAGAACCACCACAAAACAATTGAATCTGAAAGCTGGGAAGTGGTAAGGACCAAGCCTGGACCCAAAGAAAACGTTTAAGGATGCATCTCTTCATCCTTTTTTGTAGAGGTGGGTAACTATGAGTGCGGGAATTATAGGAAATTTTATATGTTAGTTGTGTGGAGCTGTCATGTTGTCTCTTTTATTCTTGGTTTAAGGGATGGCTCTAGAGGAAGGGAAGAGAGGAGGGATACACTTAATAATGGAGGTGATATAAAACCAAAAGATATCAAATTTTATTTCTAAAAAATTTAACCCACATGTACAATAATATTTATAGTGGCTCTTTTTGTGGTGGCAAAGAAACGGAAATTGAGGGGATGCCCATCAATTGGGGAATGGCTGAACAAGTTGTGGTATATGAATGTAATGGAATACTGTTGTGCTATAAGAAATGATGAACAGGTGGACTTCAGAAAAACCTGGAAAGACTTATATAAACTAACGCTGAGTGAGGGGAGCAGATGCAGGAGAACATTGTACCCAGTTACAGCCACATTGTGTGATGACTAACTTTGATAGACTTAGCTTTTCTCAGCAATGCAAGGTTCTAAGACAACTCTAAAAAGTTCATGATGGAAAATGCTGTCCATATTCAGAAAAAGAATTACGGAGTCTGAATGCAGATTGAAGCATTCTATTTGCTTTCTCTCTCTTTTTTGTTTTGTTTCTTCTTTCTCGTGGTTCATTCCATTGGTTATAATTCTTCTTTGCTACAAGACTAGTGTGAAAATATGTTTAATGTGAATATATATGTTGAGCCTGTATCAGATTGCATGCCATCTTGGGGAGGGGGCAGGGGAGGGAGGGGGAGAAAATTTGGAACTCAAAAGCTTGTGGAACTGAATGGTGTAAATTAAAAATAAATTAATTAATTTTTAAAAAAATTTGCATTCACTGCTACCCATCCCGTCAGTCTCAGGGGCAAAAGTTCAGATACTCTCTGAACACATTTGGACATGTTCTCTTCTTCACGTGGACCTGACTGGAGGATAGGGGTGGTAATTAGAGCTAGGAGAAATAGGGGTTTACTTTGTGTGGCAATAGGCAGAAAGAACCACTCCTGGCCTGACCTCCTAGGTGTGTGTTTGCTTCTTTGTAGGGACCTTATATTGTCCTGCCTTCTAGGGGAGTTCGACCCAGCTTGGAAGATTCCCCAAACTTCAGGGTAAGCTCTCCTTTTTTTAATCACCACCAGAGAAAGTGCCACTTGCTAAGAGGCAGGGATGTTCCCCAGTGAGGATCTGGGAGCCCGGGAACCCAGAAGATGGACAGGTGGGCACTAGAGGAGAGGGCAAATGAGGAAGGAGACAGCTGAGGGCCGCAGCTACTGGGTTCCTGCCTCTGGAAACTCTGATAGCCTGGACATCCGAGGCTTTGATGCTCCTCAAAGGGACGGAAATATCAAGGCAGGAAAGGGAAGAGGAACAGGAAAGGACTGACTGGGATTTGGGTGCCATTAATGCCCCCATCCTCCCGGGTCTGTCTGTCCTATAAACAGACAGAATGGACTCATGTAACCCTTTCCACCCCAAGGGCAGCATCCCAACGAATGACTCTGTCCTTGGCACAGCCTTCCCAGGGAGCTTCTGGGTCCCCTCCCTCTGGACATTTCCCTGGCAACGGGGCTGGAGAAGAAAAAACAAAGAGACAAGAAACAAAAGACAAATCCACTGAATCTGAAAAGGAGCCGGAGTCCCTGAAGGGCAAAGCAGCCACACTCTTGTCTAAGGACACCTAGGAGACAGAAGCAGACCCAGGAGGGAGCAATTAACCAGCAGCCCCCTGGGGAGGAAGGACCAAAGACAGGCAGGGTTGTTTTCTTGCTCTGCTTTCCCTAGCTTTCTGTTCGTCTCTCAGACTGAAATGGCAAGGGGAGCCAGAGCTGGAGGGAGGGTTTGAAGGGTTCAAGCCCCGTCTCTGGGGAGCCATGCCTGTGGGCGGTGCTTCTAGAAGGTCACTGCATGGGGAAAGGGCAGAAAGGGGCCACCTAAGCCCTTCTCTCTCATTTAGGGCAAAGCACTGAGTCTGACACTGATTCTGAAGGGACCCCAGTAATCATCTAAACCAGAGGTGTCAGCCACATGGCCCCAGCACTATCCCCAGGGAGGCCAGAACCAGACTAAAATATGGGGAAATATTTAACAAAAGAAATAAAAATATAATAGAACATGGAAAATGTTAACATGTGGTTTTCTAAGTCAATATCTCGCCCACTGAGATTCTTATCTATGGCTTAGTGGCCCCGGTTTCTATTTGAGTTTGACCTGGCTGATCTAAGCCATTTCCCTCCTGGACTTTTACAGATAAGGAAACTGAGACCTGAGAAGTTTCAGTAACTAGCCTGAGGCCACACAGATCTATGTAAAAACAGCAAATGAGCCTAGATCTACCCTTCTAGGCCCCTCCGGGATATCCCCTCTTTCTGATTCGGGAGGACTACAGGGAGTCCTGAGGTTTCTTGTGGAAATCACTCGATAGTGCCATACATACATTCTACCTCCACCAGGACACTGATGGTTTGCTTCCTGTCCAGAGGAATCTGCCTTCTTCAGGCCAGAGTGAGATGGACAGAGAATAAAATATTTAGGCAGGAAAAGGTCAGGAAGGACACCTGCTGTCAGGAGACTAAAGAAGCCTGGTTCTAGAAAATTGGGAAATTCTCCCATGTCAGATCTAGGAAGGAAGCATAAGCAAGTGGTCAAAAAGTGAAGGGATAATAGAAGTCAGATCTAGGGAAACTGAGGCAGAGTAAGCAAGTGACCAAAAAGCAAAGGGACAACATAAGGCCTTCAGCACCTCTGGAGCTGACTGCATTCTTCCTGGGCTAAGTGGGATTCCCTCCTTTCCTGGTAGAGCCTGCGCAAGGCAGCCCCTGTGCTGTAGGGTACCCCACGAAAGAAGAGGGTGCTGATGTTGCTCGTAATAGTAAAAGCTGAGATTTCAATACTGTTTTGTGTTTTCCTCGCAATAGCCCCATGAAGTAGGCAATATGGGTATTGCTGTCTCCCCTTGTAGAGATGAGGACAACAGACTTGGAAAGCTTAAGTGACTTGCTTTCTTCTGTAAAGAGGAGGAGATGTTGTTTTCTCCCACGGAGGTCACATAATCAGTTTTTTGATTCCTGGGAAATCTGGGCTATGATTCAAATGTCTCATTTTCGCTGTTCCCCTATTTCTTAAATACTAGGTATCTTCAAAGATCCCAATGGAAGCTCAGTGGAGAAAAAAGAGGTGTCATGAGAGAGTCAGGATTTGAACTCATAACCTCCAACTCCCCAGTCAAAGTTTTGCCAGGATTTCGCTCCAGAGCAACAGCCCCTGGGCTGGCAGTTCTGACCCAGACTAGTACGAGCTTTAGTTTTCTCATCCCTGGGAAGTTTATGGCCCAGAGGGAACAGAAGATGAGGATGTTGAATCCACAGCATCTTTCTGGCCTCTTGGGCTCATCCTGAGCCCAGGCAGAGTGCTCCTCAGGGTCAATGACTCTAGGCCACAAGACTGCACACTGGCCTGTATCCAGCAACCCCTGTCCCCTACTCCACCCTCAGGCCTAGCTGGGAGAATCTACCTTCCTTCTCCCAACAAGACCACATTGCAGCCAAGTCCATCTCATGAGCCTTTAAACTCAGGCTTTGGCCATCCTCAAGCCCCAAAAGATGTAGTAGGACAACCTTGCCAGAGCAGGCCAGGCCCATGCTCAGTAACCCAGGCAGGTATCCAGGCTCAGACCTAGGGGCACTCTCTTTCCCTTCCCAGAAAAAAAAAAGGTTCTCTGTGTAGGCCCCCGAGAACATGACCTAACGGTCCTCTGGTGGGTGACAGGATCTCAGAATTAGAGCTAGAACTTACAACCATTTTGGCCCACTTCCCCCTCACTCTCATTTTATAATTGAAGATCTGGGACCTGAAGTGGTTTGCCCAAGGTACCCCAGGGTGCAAGTAGAAGTGTCAGGATTCGAATTAAGGTTTTTTAACTCTAAACCTTTGACTGTTCCTTCTACCGGACCACGATGCCCCTCAAAATAAGAGACCCAGGCCCTACCCAGTTCTGTGTCTCCCCCGTGTCCTCTCCTCATCTCCCTGGCCGTACCTCCAGAAATTGTGCACTGACTTTGAACTCGGGCCCAGGCACTCCCTGTTCCTGGGCCTGTCTCTTGCGTTCGGCAATGCCCCTGAAGAGGTGTCCTATGGCCCTCGGGATGATACCATGCTCCTCCTCCGTGGTGCTCATGTCGAAGCCAGTGCCCATGGTATATGTCTTCCCAGCTCCTGTCTGTGGAGTGGGGAGATATGACAGGACAGTTAGTTCTTAAAGCATCTTCTAGGCGGAACCAAAGCTAATGGACCCAAAGGTGAGGATCTCTGATGCCTTCCCTGACTCAATCATTACACAACCCCTTCTCCTCTAAGACCTTCATCTCTCCTAGAAAGACCTTTTCAATTGATTTCATGACCTCCAGAGAACTTTTCACTTGTTAACAATGTCTTACGTGTCTCTCATCTAACTAGGAGCTGACCTGGGGAGGGAGGGAGGCCTTACCTGTCCGTAGGCCAGCACTGTGGCATTGTAGCCCTCAAAGCAGCCCTCGATGAGCTTGCCCACACAAGCTGTGTAGATTTGCTCTTGCCAGGTGTCCAGGTCAAAGACAAAGTCATAGGTGAAAGCCTTGTCCTTCCCCAGAAGCACCTGGGGCTCTCCAGGAGTGACGGAGGTACAGATGTGACAGCCTTCAATCTTCTCCTTGGATAGCTGGGGGCGGATCCTGCTCAGGGAGAGAGAGAGAAAAAGACAGAGACAGAGACAGAGAGGGAGAGAAAAAGAGAGAAGAGAGACAGAGACAGAGATGGAGGGAGGAAGTGGGAGACAGAGACAGACAGACAGACAGAGACAGAGATGGGGAGGGAGGGAGAGGAAGAAGGAAAGAGGGAGGGAAAGAAAGAGAGAGAGAAAGAGAGACAGAGAGAGAGAAAGAGAGAGAGAGAGTCCTGGTCAGGCTTCTAACCCAGAAATAAGGAAGTATGCCTTAGGTTCCCTTTCTCTCCAAACTTTCTTAGAATGAACACGTCTCTTATCTCATAAGTTCGAGAAAGGCAAGGAATGGAGCCTACTGAGCAGGCCGACACTCTAAGAAAGGAAGTACAGAAGAAATCCCAGTCTCTAGTGGGACCCAGGGCTAGGATAGGAACAGCAACAAAGGCCAAGAGGCCTTAGCATCTGTCTATTAGGCTTCCCAGCTGCATTTCACTTCCTGTAGCCATCAAATGTTCCCTCTTTCCCAGAAGCCCTCAGCCCGGGTCCCTGGAGCTGGGGGAACTTTTTGAGGCACAAGCCCTGGTAGAGAGCCAGGTATCCCAGGGCCCCATCTCTGGGAGGAGCCATGGACCAAGAAGACAGACTCCCATGAGCCAGAAAATGTTCAAGGAGTCTCAGGGAAGGGCAAGGTCCTCTGAAAGGGACCACAGGCCAGACACACAAAGTTGGGCCTAAGTCTAAGGGACTAGTAGCATGAGCCCGAAAGCAAGGGAATGGAATGGGGAAACAAGCATCCATATGGCATGAGCAGAGAGAGAGCCATGGACAGCGCTTTCTCTTCTCAGGTCCTACTCCCTCCCTTCTCACTGGCACCAAAGCAGCTGGTACCATGGTGAAATCCCCATGGCAACTGAGTGCCTGCCAGGGTATCTGGGGGTGGGTAAGAGGAAGCACTCCCTTCCCTCCCAAATGAATCAGAGAGGGGGGCGAATTAGGCTCTGCCACCCATCAGCTCCTGCAAACCCTCCTGCCTGCTCTGGTCCCTCACAATGAGCTGCCTGTCAGGCTTCCTCATCCTAAGCCAACATTTATCGAGAAGATGAAAAGACTGAGAGAGGAACCAGAGAAGGAGCCCAGTGGAGCCTGGAAGACAAGCCAGCAGCTCTCTTCCCTCTGACCCAGGACCTTTGTGGTTCTAAAATCTTGCAAGGGTGGGGTAGGATGAGAGAGGGGTGGCCTGAAGGTGAAGATGGGCCAGCTGGGCTCAGAAGGAACAGGAGCTTACTAGGAACCATATTAGGGAAGGGGGTGCCCAGTACTTATGGTAACAAGACCACCACCCTGGCTACCCTAGATCCCATTCATAACCGGCTGGGAAATGTAAAATGATTCTTATGGAAACGTAAGCTGAACAAACACAAAGACAGCAGTATGAATCACAGGGCCCTTTCTCCAAAGGACACTTCCCTTTTAGGAAATGGGATGGGAAGGGGAAATTACGGAGCTTCTCTAGTGACCCCCAACTTCAACTTCTCCCTAAAACAAAGGACCAGCTTTTAAGAACCAATATTCTACCAAGGTTCTTGTACAGTTGTGAGTCACTCAACACTACAGGCTGAAGAATCCAAACGGATTATTGCTCAGGACAATAGGGGGAATGGTGGGTGTGAGCAGGCTGCCGCACAAACAAAATTAGGAACTGTGAATGAAAAGTATCATCAGACTAATGCGTGAGCAACAACAACAAAAAAAAATAGACTGGTCTTATGGCCAGAGCTGAGCAGCCCCTGTGCCTCCTAGGAACAATAAGAGAAAGAGAGAAAGGCCCTGAGGTCATCAAGCGTCTTGGGTGGGGGGCGCCCCCTTCCGCACCTCCCTGAATCGTTCCCACTACCTTGTGGGAGGACGTAGGTGAGAAGCACAGGCAGGGCAGCCGTGGAAGTGCCACCATTTACATTCTAAGAAGGAACACGAGGATGTCCTTGCAAGAGAACGATGAGCCTCCGAGATAATGTTCGAATATTCGAGTCTCAAGTTTGGATGAAATCGGGCCTTGTAGCAGAGGAGCAAAGGCTTTGATCATTCAATTCCATTTCATTTGGTCCAATCCAAATCCCAAAGACACGACGGTCCCAGCACCCAAGGCAGCCCCCACTCAAGAATCGTCTAATTCCAGGGTAATTACAGTCACACGGTGAGTCAAGGGCAGGAAGAGAGGGGGACACAAGTGCCCGGGTTCCCGGTACAGAATCCAACCTCGACTCTGAGAGGAGGGCCTGCCCAGCTCTCCTCTGTATACGGGGCGTGTTGCAGTCAAACAAGGACTCCAGTAGAAAGGGCATTCTCAGGCTCTGGAGGAAGGGGATCTGGGTTCAGATTCTGTCATTCAAACCTCGCTGGGCTTCAGTTTATTCATTTATAAACTGGGGGGTGGAGGCAGGAATTTTGTTTTTGCTTGTCTCTGCATATTTGTTACAAGGGATCTGTTTTTGTTTTTGTTTTTTCCAATGCGGTGAGGGGACGAGGAGGTGGGGGAATAAGTGCCTACCAATTGAAAAATAAAATGAGAAGGCTGAATTGGATGGCCTCTACTGTCCCTTCATATTCTAGATCTGTGATGCTATGGCCTGAGTTCAAATTGCAGCTTGGGAACTTACTGCCTGTGTGACTTTGGACTGGTCACTTAACTGCTCTGGGCCTTAGGAGATGATGGGCTACCCCTCCCCCCGACCCCGACCCCGACCCCGCCATAGTCAGTGTGGGGTGGAATGGACATGGATGGCAGAGAATTCCCAGAAGAAGGGCAAGTATAGTGTAACAGCGTAAAGCCTGACTTGGCATCACAAGGCCTAAAGGTTCCCAGAGAGAAAATACACCCAACATTTTAACAACCTTCAAGCTCTCAATAGGAGGTATGATTCTCAGAGAGCGCCCTTTGGTCACACAAAGGCTGAAGATCCTTTTTCCCAGGGAGGAGGGGTGGCTCTAACCTCTCCTTAGGGCTGTGGACTGCAGCCCCTGAGGTTCAGAAAAATGTACTTCCCTCCCAGGCTTTCTTCCTACCCATGATAGGATTTTCTGGATCCAATTCAAATACCATTTAATTACCTCTAGCAAATGGCAGCTGTAATGATTGGAGGAAATCGAATCAGGGTCCCTGAGGATGGCCTGCTCCGTGGGGGTGGGGGATCAACACAGCCTTCCTGATTGTGGTTATAAGCTGCTCAGTTTGCTTTGACCATCCCCAAGGGCCCACCTGTCTGAGAAGAGGAAGACCAACTATAAAGGGTCTGGCTCTTTGAGGCCTTGAAAGTCAGGGCCAACGATGTTCAGCAATTGATCAGGCAGCCCCGAGGCCCTCTGTGACCCCAGGGTACCCTTGTCTGGATCCCCCCAATCACAATGCTCACCCCAGCCAGGAACAGAACTCACATGTCTTTGACTCCCCCCATTCTGGTGAGACCCAAACAACGCAGAATTAACTCTATGTTACCTAGATCAGGCAATGTCATTTAGGGGGAAGGGTTGCCGGTGCCCACACTACTTTACCTTCTCCCCTCTGGTAACCTGGACTCAGACCCTGAGGCCTTGGGTTCTGATAGGCCAGCTTTTGTCTTCTCTTCCGGGGGCCCAGACCACCACTCCTCTGCCTAGACTTTGAGTGCCAGCTTCCACTCCCTTTCAACCCTTCCTAGCTCAATTTCTCATATAGCCTTAACCTATTAGAAGGTAAGCTGTTGAGGCAGTTAGGGGCATAATGGATGGAACACCGGCTCTGGAGTCAGGAGGATCTGAGTTCAGATTTGACCTCAACTAGCTGTGTGACTCTGGGCAAGTCACTTCGCCCTGTTGGCCTCAGTTTCCTCATCTGTAAAATGAATGGGAGAAGGAAATGGCAAATCACTCTGGTATCTTTGCCAAGAAAACTCCAAAAGGAGTCACAAAGAGTTGTTAACCACAACAACAGTGACAATGATAATGTTGGCAAATCTTTTACAAAGCTCATTTTATCTGACCTCACAACAACCCTGGAAGGCAGTGCTGTTATTATCCCCATTTTATAGACGAGAAAATTGAGGCCAAGAGATGTGAAGTGACTTGCCCAGGGTCACACAGCTCCTAAGAGTCTAAGGTCAGATTTGAACTCAAGACTTCCTGACTCCAAATCCAACAGCCCTAGCCACAAGACCCAGGACTTCCTGTCTCCTCCTGGCTCCTCTTGGGAGAGATAAATAATTCAGATCTTCCACTAAGGCACCTGTTGAACCCCAAAGCTGGCCCTAGCTCATCTCTAGCAGTGACTCTCCACTGCTCACTGACTGGATGAGGCCAGCCTCCCTCTGGAAAGTGCAGGCCTTGTGCATCTTCTTGGTTCCCTTCCTCACTTTCTAAGAATCACAGAATCTCAGAGCCAGAAGAGTCCTCAGACACCATCTAGTCCAGGCCTCCAGGCCACATGTGCCCCTCTAGGTCCTCGAGTGTGGCCCTTGGACTGAATCCAAACTTCACAGAACAAATCCCCTGAATAAAAAGGTTTGTTCTGTAAAACTTGGGTTCGGTCAAAGGGCCGCACCCGAGGACCTAAAGGCCACGTGTGACCTCGAGGCCGCAGGTCCCCATCCCTCGCCCCTGAACAGGCATTCATCTCCTTAATGACATCCTTAATGAGGAGACCTCCATGCACAGCTTAACGACCAAGGCTTTTAGGAAGCTTTTCCTTCCCTACTACATTGGGCCTATCTTCCACCACAGGTTCCAGTTCTGCCCTCAGGGGCCAAGCAGAAAGACTATTCCTCTTCCATATAAGTTTCCTTTAAATATTTGTAGACAGCCAACATGTCCCCACTTCTCATTTCCAGATGGGAAGACTGAGGCCCAGCCCAGGCCCAGACTCCAAACTCACAGTCCCAAAGCACCTGTCTGAGGAAAGAACACTGATGGGGAAACTTTCTCAAACCCAGGCTCAGCAGGCTGTGTGACCTTGGGAAAGTCAAATATTCTCAGCTTCAGGTTCTTCACATGTAAAATGGGATGGGAGGCTGGGGTGGTATGGGCAGGATAGAGCTAGACTTCATTATTCCAAAGGACTCTTATAGCTTTAAATTTCTCTGACCCACGAGGCTTTCTGTACCATCCTTTGCCCTACGGGATCCTCCTAGGGTGAGGCTACTTCTGGAAGGCTGCCAAGGCAGAAGGGCCCTGGTCACAGAGATAAGCGCAGCTCTCCCCACCCCCTGCAGGGCTCTTGGGTCAGTTGGAGTAAAGAATAAGTCCAGTGTAGTAGGCCTGACTGAAAGGAGAGGAAGGAAGGGAAACCTGGAACCCTCTTCCTTAAACCCACACCCCCTGGGGGAGACTGGGAGCCGAGAGCTTGGGTCTTACTCTCAGGCATCACAGCTGGCTCCAGGGAGCCTAAGCATTTCCCTTCCCCCTCCCCTACAGAAGGAGATCTGGGTGCCCTGGCTCCCAACCCCACCTGCACCATTCAAGAGAAGGAAGGCTCAGGCTGGGGGGCTTCAAAGGAGAAGGCCAACACAGAAAGCCCCCTGAAACTCCTAGAACAGAGCCCAATCTATTCCTCACTTGGCAATGCCCAGCCTGAAGTCAGAGGGAGGGGGCCGCAACTTTTTCAGGGGCACAATCTGGCATGGGCCTGGAAAGCTCAGAAACTTCCTCTGTCCACAATGAAGAGGGAGCAGGTCAGATGTGGGAATGGCCCTTCTGGTCCTCTCCCTTTCCCCCTTCCTTCTCCAATACACACATCCACACCATAGACAGGGCTAATGGGCAAGCCACTGAAGAGAGCTGAGCCATCTCAGAGACAAAGGCAGGGGGAAAAGAGCTGAGCTCAGCATTCACAGAGCTGCTTGGAGAGACAGGCAGGGAGGGCAGTGGGCAAAGGAGACCAGGAGGAAATGCATGAAAGGCCGCTCTGAAATGAGTGGCTGGCCTTCCTCACCCCCGCCCCAGCTCCAGCATCCCAAGCAGCATCTGGACAGGGGTCCAGTAACTTTCGAGTGGCCCATACCTGGGGGTGGGGGATGGGTGCAGAAGGAGGTAAGTATCTCCTTCCCTAACAATCTCACCCTCACCACCCAGGGACATCTCTAAAAATCCTTGGCTCCCAAAAGCTCCACCCAGTGGCCCCTAAGATTTGTTAGTCTAGCCCTGGCTACTAGCTAGGATTCTCAGCCCACTGCTGGTTTCTCAACAGCCTTTGCCCCAAGTCCCCACCCACTCTGCACCCTGGTTTTGCTTCCTTTTCCTGGCTCCAGAGACCCATCAACCTTCTATCTCTTTAGCAGATTATCTTGCATATTCTGTTAATGTACACATTGTTTCCCCCATCAGAATATAAATTCCTTGAGGGCTGGGACAGTTTTTGGTCTTTCTTTGTAGCTAGGTGGTACAGTGGATAGAGCCAGGCCTGGAGTTGAGAAGACCTGACTTCAAATCTCACCTCAGACACTCATTAGCTGTGTGACCTTGGGCAAGTCACTTCACCCTGTTTGCCTCAGTTTCCTCATCTGCAAAATGACCTAGAGAAGGAAATGGCAAACCACTTCAGTATCTCTGCCGAGAAAACCCCAAATGGAGTCAGGAAGAGTTACATACAACTGAACAATAACAACTTAGCACAGTGCCTGGGACATGGTAAGTGATTAATAAAGGCTTGGTTGGTCAACAGATTTTGTAATCTGGTACTATGTGGCTGGCACTATGCTAAGTGCTGGGGATACAAAGAAAGGCAAAAACCATAGTGTCTGTGTTTAAGGAACTCAGATTCTAGTTGGGGAGACGAGGTGAACACTACTATGAAAATATAAGATATATGTATATATATATATGCATATACATCTATGGGGAGATGATGTCAGAGGGAAGTGGGAACAGGGGATTGTAAAGGTGGGATTTGATCTTGGTAACTCCTCCTCATTGTCTGGGGAGAAGCCTGAGGTCAGAATGCAACCCCTGGTCCTCTGGTTCCAAGGCCAGTGCTTTTTCTGCTAGCCCACATTGCCTGAGCCATTCATTCACCCCTGCAGCCACCTTGGTAGGGGCTGTGACCTCATGGGGAACAAGGAGTTAACATACAGATATTAGAGAGATTGACATCTCCTCTCTCATAACTCAAACACTATTAGTAACCGGCCTGCACCTTTCTCTCTTATCTCCATCTTAGCTCTCTCTCTTCTGAGTCTGTCTCTCCTTTCTCTGACTTTGTCTCTGTCTCTCTCTCTTTCCTCTCTTCCTCTCCCTCTCCCTCTCTCTCCTCTTTGCTCTTTCTCCTCTGTCTTTCCTCTCTCATCTTTGTCTCTCCCATCCCATCACCGCCCCATCTCTCTCTCTCTCTCTCTCTCTCTCTCTCTCTCCACCCCCTCCCTCTCTCTTCCATCTCGCTGTCTCGGTCTCTCCTCTCTGTCTCTCTCACCATAGCAAGCATGATCAGTTCTGTAACTACAGTACAATGGGGCAAGCTAGAACATCAGCCAGACAAGTCCTGCTTCTAAGCCTGTCTTTCCCTGCTGGTCACAGGCAGCCCCAGCAGGGACTCCAGGCTCTTGCTTTCCTATCCTTTCAGTATGTCCATCCTGCCAGCCTTACCGGAGTGACAGAATCCAGCTTCAACTGCACTGGAAAGGGGTTTATAATTAGACAGCAGGAAGAACTTCCTGTGTGTAAATTTTTAACCCGTGAAGGGGATGGCTAGGGAAGACTAAAGATGTTCAAAGAAGGAGATTCTGTAATTACTGGATAGATCCATCCCCAGATAACCTAGTTGGCCTGGGATAACTTACAAAACCTGTACAGGGCTAGTGATTGCAAATAGTTGGCTACCAAAGACCCCGCCCAGCTTGCCAATAGCCTCTCAGTCCCAGGAAGCAGTACAGATACTCCTCCCTATTTTATAGAGGAAATGAGGTCTATGATGGTGAAGTCAAAATCAAACAGAAATGAGGGCCACCAAACCATATGTAAAGATTCCTGCAGACTACATACCGATTTAGAAAACCACAGGTTAACATCATCTATGTTCTATTATTTTATGTTCTATTCTCTTTTGGGTTCAATTTCTTTATAAAATGAAAGGGTTGGACTATAGTGGTGGTGTCAAACTGAACAGGAACCCCACACAGATCTCTACAGAAGTATCCCTGTGGGGCACACACTGACTTAGCTTTAAAATGCTAATGTTATGTAGGTTTTTTATTTATTTTGTTCAATACTGCCCAATTCCATTTCGATCTGGTTTGATCTGCTCTTGGAAGTGTGGCAGTGTTGGCACCATACCTCTGGACTAAATGACCTTAAAAGTCCTTCCTAATTCTATTCTATGATGCTGTGATCCCTCAAGGAGCTCAGAAAGGGAGCCCAGAAGTCCCTCTCCTTGAGCTGAGGCACACAGCATTCCCTCAATGCAGACACGCTAACCAGTGTCTATCTTCATCCCTTGTCCTAATGAGCATCCTGTCCTCCTCCTCCCCTTGGCCTCCTGCCAGCTCAGCTGCTCTGCGCTCTCTCTCTGTCTCTCACAAAAAGCTGGAGAGAGCGAGCCCTGCTCTCCCAGGGGGGTCTGGCTCCCAGACACCCCAGGGGCCCTCCATCGTCTCAGCCCCAAAGGAGATAGGGCAGAGGAACCATCTCAGCCTGAGGAGCTTCAGTGGAACACTGGCTCTTTAAAGGGGTGAGGGGAAGAAAGAGGGCTTCCATCACCCTCTCCCAACAAACAACACACCCCAGAATTGAGGTCTCCGCAAACACTCTGGTCCTTTGTCTTCACACTGAGGGTCTGTCTCCCATAAGGACTTTTTTTCCTTCTCTCCCTAACTGTGTCCCCTAGCCCCATTTCCTTCAGATACTCACCACCCACCCCTCAGCGAGGGTCCACAGAAAAGGAAGAGAAAGACGCACTCTGACCCCACTGACTGGGCAGCTTTGTGCTATGGGGTTAAAGGTCCTTGTTTTATGGCTCCAGCACAGGGACTTGGAGGCAGGAAAGGAAGGCTTGGGGAAGGACAGGAGGAACTGAAGACCCATTCAGGGTCCCTCTTTGTGTCCACCTGGCTCTCTGCCCTCTCTTTTCTGCACCCTGGATAAATTCTTAATTGGGGGTCAGGAGGGGATAGAAGCATCTTAAGGACTCTTGGGATACCACAGGTAAGAGGGTATCTTGGTGAGATACTGAAATGGGACTGGGATTCTGTCCCACAACCATTCCAAGTGATCTATCTTCCCTAGGTTCCTCTCCACACTCCTCCCCCCACTCCAAGGAAAAGGGCTCAATGACTCTGCCCCCCCCCCAAAAAAAAACCACTAAGAAAACAAAGAAGAGGCCAGGCAATTGCCTTTCCAAGGTATTTTCAAAGGACATCTGCATATGATAATAGCTAATAATTCCATAGCACTTTAAGGTTTGCAAAGCACTTTCTGTGTCTTATCTCACTGGATCTCCTCATGACAATCTTGTGAGGTGAGTGTTATTATGATTCCCCCCTTTTTACAGATGAAGAAACTAAGCCTGGAGGAGATGAATGAAATGACTTGCTCAGAATTACCCATTTATGTGTTTATTATTTATTTATCTATTCAGAGTGGAAGGCAGAATCTGGGCTCAAGTCTTCCTGACTCGAACCAGAGGAGGGGGAAAGTCAAAGAAATAGTGATTTTGAACCCCCGACTCCAAATCTGGAACTCTTTCTGCTCTGTTATATTGCCCCAGGCTTGGCTTTAGCCTGGACCCTGGCCTGGGAGTGGAGATAGAGGAGGTTCCATGAAAGAATGGAGGGTCTTCTTTCAGCCTGTCCTCTGCTCTCAAACCCACTGCACCTGGGACCTTCCTGTGTCTCTCCCAGATGGTGTGTGCAGGTACTCAGTGGAGAGTGACGGAGCTTCTTGGCCAAACCACTTCCATCTTACTCTTTGGGCACTTCAGCAATGGGATCTTTGAAAGGTCTTTCCACACCTAACCACTAACATCTCAACTTTCAAGCAGAGAACATGGGGAAGAACATAGGCTACCCCAGTCTGGTCTCTATGATCCCAAGGGTCTATCCTTCTTCTACCCTGAGCAGTGCAACAGGAAAACCTGAGAGCCAGGGAATGGGTATGAGGCAGACCCATTAGCTCTGCTCTGGGGGAAGCCCAGGCTCAGCTGTGCTCTAACTTCACCCTCTGTTGACACATCCCACCAGCCCCCAGTCACCATCTCCTAACCCTGCCCCCCCCACCCCGGGGGGGGGGGCTGCAAGGGCATCTGGCCCAGGGTTTCCCATGACCTCCCTGGAGACACATCCCTGAGCTTGGCTCTGGGAGAGACCCTGAGCAGTGACAGCATCTGGCCGGGAGCAACCCCAGGATCCCTTAGGGATGGATGGCCCCACAGTTCAGGAATGCAGAGCAACAGGCGGGCCTGGTATGCTTAAAGGAAGACCACAGAAAACAACGAGCTTGCTCCCCCCAGTCAGGGTCTATCCCAGGATCTCCCTAGTTTCCTGCTTGGTCTCTAAACCTGTTCCCTGCTCCAGACCTTATCGCTGCAGGCCAGTTACTAATAGTGTTTGAGTTATGAGAGAGGAGATGTCAATCTCTCTAATATCTGTATGTTAACTCCTTGTTCCCCATGAGGTCACAGCCCCTACCAAGGTGGCTGCAGGGGTGAATGAATGGCTCAGGCAATGTGGGCTAGCAGAAAAAGCACTGGCCTTGGAACCAGAGGACCAGGGATTGCATTCTGACTCCTCCTCGTTGTCTGGGGAGAAGCTTGAGGTCAGAAAAAGACTTCCTAGCAGTGGGAATGGCGGTGCCTTAAAGGGTGGGGAGTTCCGCCTTATTGGAGGGCTTCACCAAGAGGCTAGATGACACAGATGGAAAGGATCCTTGTTCAGGTACACTTGGACTAGAGGGCCTGGAGAATGACCCAGAGCAGCCTGAAGATTCTAAGATCTTGAGGACTCAAGTGCCTTTTCAGTAGTAAGAAGGGGCTGGATTAAATGATCTCTAAATCCTATGGAGCAAGAGTCCCCTAAACATGGGACAGGCTGGCCTCTACCCCAGCATTAGCCACAGATTTCCAACCAAAAAGAGAGCACAGGGCAGGAAACCGAGGTATCCCAAGGATAGGGAGGGGCCCCAGCTCCCTCTTCTCCTTTCCATCCCAGGACTGGGTTGTAGCTCTGATCTTTGCCTCCCTGAACCAACCCTAAGGAAATCCCTCTTCCCCCAGTCCCCAGGCTCTTCTCACAGCCAGCCTGCCACCCCACCCTTCCCGACCTGTGGGCTAGGGAGGAATGGGTGCCATTACATTAGTTACTGCCACCTTTCTCAGTTCAACCAGCCTGGGCTGTGATATGGGGGCCCTCCCCTAACTCCCTTTAAACCCATCTCTCCTCTTCATCCCTGACCTGCTTGCCTATAGCTATAGCCGAACCTAACACAGAGAACAGAGGACAGGGGGCTGAAGAGGGAGGAGTACTGGGAAGAGTATGAAGTATATTCCCCCAGCCCTTGGACCAAAACTTCTTTTTCTAAGGTCAAGGAGAGGAGGAAGAGACTGAAGAAGCACACATCATAGTCATCTCTAAACTGCCTGGTGGAGGGGGCAGACTATCCAGACTGATAGCTCCTCCCCTCAGCCCCCCAGCTCTTGTTTGGGGACAGGGCTGCATGTACTCCATTCCAGCCAACTGCCATCTTCACATGGAGACCACTGCAATGCAGCAAAGGAGCATCTCCATCTAACAGAGCGTGGGATGGGTGAAGTCTTCCCACACATACTTGGGGAGGAGGCAGGGGCAGGGAGAGAGAGATATATTTAGGAACTATTAGCCTGGTGTTCACAAACAGGGCTGGGACCAAAGGTAGATAAGAAGGGCAGCTGCCTAGGTGTAACAGGAAGGTGATGAGGGAATGTGCAAAGAAGGAAACTTTTTAATATGACTATAAATGCACATACTTTCTAAAATCCTCCTCTCCAAGGAATATGGGGGTTTATTTTGTGACAAGTCAAGTCACATAGGTCACACCTTGGTGGGGAAGGGTGTTGGGGTGGGGGTTGGGAGGGGAAAGAGATCTAATTCCTGAAAATGCACCAATGCAAATTCTAGACCTTGCCCAGGTAGCACACATGCCTTGTCCTGGCTATGATTAAAGCCATTCTCCCTTTTTAAGAAACCCACTATATGAACATTTGGACTCATTCGTAGTATTCTCTTTCATTTATATAAATAAACACAGTCTATCTTTCAAAGCATGTTTATATCCTTTATCTCATTTTACCTTCCCACTTATTCTATGAGGTAGGTAGAATACAGCTCCAGGATGGGAACTCCTTAACGATCCTCATTTGAAGGAGGCCCAAAGTTAAATGACTTTCTCAAAGTCACACAGCTTGTTACTGTTTGTGTCAGTAGAAGAATGAAGAGCTTTGGATTCTCATTTCAGGGTTTTTGCCACCTCATCCTGGCATCTCCTCTCTCTTTATGTGAAACAATAACGTAATTTATATATTTGTTGTATTTATACAATTTTTGAAGAGACAGCATAGCATGGTAGATTTTAAATGTGAGATATTATTGGCAGATTTTTTTTCGCAAAAGAATTCACCCCAGGATTACCTTAAAGAGAATACTTGTGGTTCATTAAGATAGGATTTAAATACGGAATTATGGAATGTTCCATTCGACTTAACATTTATTTAGCATCTAAGGTCCAGAAAGACTTTGGGTACTGGGGCCCACAAATAGAACCGTCTCTGCCTTCACGGGGCTTACATTTTACTGGATTAGGGCTGAAGAGAGTCCTTTGAAAACATCTGGTATGACCTCTGCATTTTACAGATAGGAAAATGAGGCCCAGATTAATCAAATGATATGCCCCAAGGTCACATGACTGTGTAGAGGCAGAGTCTGTCTTAAGTAGAAGAATGGAAAAGAAATAAGAATCTGATTGGTCTGAGGCCTGACTCCTACATCTTGTGCTAACCTCAATCATCAACCTAGAGTTGGGGGGCAATCTCCAGTGTTCCTGATCTATATCTTGCCACTGGACCCAGATGGCTCTGAAGGAGAAAGTGAGGCTGGTGACCTTGCACAGCCCTCCCTCACTTAAATCCAATTCACTTCCATGTCATGGCATCACTTCCCTGATGTCACGGTTCTCTTTGAGAACAAAGGACAAATAGCAACAACATAGAACATAAGAGGTGGATGGTATTGAATCCAGATCTCAAGAGATTATTTACAGGTGAGGAAGGCAGGCAGGAGAAGCTACTAGCTGAGGTGTTGGCTTTTCCCACTGGTGGGATCATCGGTTCCGATCTATGTGTTTCAAGCAGCTAATTTGACGCCGCCTAACTGCTGCTGTTTTCAAATGCTCAGACCCAATGAGAAGCAGCAAAATTAAGGGCAGAGTTGGGCCTTTCAGTCAGAGAGGTTTCCGGGGCAATGTGGTTACTACAGTTTACTTCCTCCTCCAGATAAAAGCCTGGCCTCACTGACAATTAGTCAACAAGCATTTCTTAAGGGCCTTACCACATGCCAGGCATGGTGCTAAGGGCTGGGTATACAGTGAAAGACAAAAACAGCCCCTGCCCTCATGGAGCTCAAAGTCTCATGGGAGAAACTTGTGGGAGGACCAGCTCCTGGGCCTCGGGGTTCCTTCTGGGGCTCACTTCTTGTTTCTCCTGCATCCTCCTTCCAGAAGCCCCATTACATTGGGGGAATATTTGTACCTGTCCCTCTTTGGAGAATGCCAGCTCCTTGAAGGCAGGGCTTATGTCATGTTATGCTATGTTATGCTATGCTATGCTATGTTATGCTATGTTATGTTATGTTATGTTGTTATGTTATGCTATGTTATGTTATGTTATATTATGTCATGTTATGTTATGTGTACCCTGTCCCTCCTAGGAGATTGCCAACTCCTTGAAGGCAAGGCTTATGTTATGTTATATTATATTACACTATATTATATTCTAAGTGCCCTATCTCTCCTAGGAGAATGCCAGCTCCTTGAAGACAGGGGTTATGTTATGTTATGTTATGTCATGTTATGTTATGTGTGCCCTGTCCCTCCTAGGAGATTGCCAACTCCTTGAAGGCAGGGCTTATGTTATGTTATATTATATTACACTATATTATATTCTAAGTGCCCTATCTTTCCTAGGAGAATGCCAGCTCCTTGAAGGCAGGGGTTATGTTATGTTATGTTGTGT
Organism: Phalanger gymnotis; assembly: GCA_028646595.1. Classification (NCBI taxonomy): domain Eukaryota; kingdom Metazoa; phylum Chordata; class Mammalia; order Diprotodontia; family Phalangeridae; genus Phalanger; species Phalanger gymnotis. The sequence goes on along the minus strand of CM053626.1, from coordinate 258,573,719 downwards.
TGTGTTATGTTATGTTATGTTGTGTTATGTTACGTTACATTATGTTACATTATATCATGTTATGTGTGCCCTGTCCCTCCTAGGAGAATGGCAGCTCTTTGAAGGCAGGGCTTATGTCTTTATGTCCTCAGTACCAGATACATATAAGTGCTTAACTGTTGCTTGATGAATAAACTGGTCTTAGTTGCTCTCTTTTCTGAGCTCAGGACTGGAACCTTGGAGGAGAGGGGGGTGGATGTTGGTGTGCACCTCCACCCCAGTCTGTCCAAATTCTCTAGGCATCTTCTCTGTCCCTCACTCAGTGACTCAAGCCACTGGGATTGTAAGTAATAGGACCAGGACTTGAACCCAAAGTCTTCTGGCCCCAAATCCGGTGCCTCTGCCCTTGATCCCCCCATATACAGAGAACGGTAGTGGCTAGCTCACTGGACATGGAGTCAGAAAGACCTGGGTTCAAATGTTGCCTTGGACACTCATTGGCTTGCATGACCCTGACAAATCACTTCTCTTCTATGGGCCTCGGTTTCCTCATTTGTGGAATGAGGGGGATGGCTTCTGGGGAAACTTCTGCCTCTGAATCTCCAGGGCATAGAAAGGAAGCTCAGGGAAACGTGAACAATGATAAGAGAGAGGCTTAGAGGAGAAAGCAGGAGCAGGGGCCCCTTCTCAGTGGGGGTGTTTATAGGGAGGCCTGGGGCTTGGAAGGGGCTTAAATAAACTCACCACGTGACTCGGCTTCCTTCCCCAATTTCAGACTTCTAACAGTCTAAGAGTCTCCAGTCTAACCTTCTCTCTTTGCTGGGCCTGCTTACTCCCAGGCCCGGGGGCCCTGACAGCATCCTGTCCTCACGGGGTCATCTTGGCCTTCCTTTCCACCACCCCCATGAGCAGAGTTCAGTCTCCAAAGGACTGGCAAGACCCAGGCAGCTTGGGGCCCTTACACTATTAAGAGATTACAGGATGAAGGGGCCCCAGAAGGGAGTGAGGCTTTGGTGCAGTGATCCTGCTCTGACCCGGCTGTGTTCAGGGGCTCTCCTCAGAACACTGCCCAAGGACTGCTGGTTACCCCACCTCCCTTCCCCTGACTACAGCCAGTCAGCTAGATTAGGCCAGGCCCTACCCACACGGGGAGGTGGTCTGATTATCTGTGGGGGTGGGGAAGAAGAGAGGAGCAAGGATAGAGGCAGGGAGGGTGCCTTGCAGCTGTTCTAAAAGCCCGGACCCTGCTGGGTTCTGCTGACAGCTCAGACCACTCCATGCCCACTCCCCGCTCAGGAACCCTGGATCTTTGAGCTTTCTTCTTGCCTGTTCCCTATCACTCTTTCTACCTGCCCCCTCCCCCTACTTCCTATTCCTTCTCCCATTCACTCTGGCGTTAGGCAAATAACCCAGCTTTGATCTTCCTCATCATGGGCCGATGCCAGGCCAAGAGCACCATCTAGTACCTCTTCATCTGTTTATTCCCCCACCACTTAGCCCTCAGAGCCACATGCCAAACCAGATCTGGCTGATCCCTAGCCTCTCCATTCCCAGATCTGAGCTCCAGGGTCCCTGAGGACTCATGTGCTGCTCCGACAGCATTTTATTTAGATATGAGGAAGGACTTGCAGGACATAAAGAAAAAACATTAGAAGGGATGACTGGATGTCTGATTCCCCTCTGAGAGACTTCAACCTTCCCCACCCTAACCCCTCTCCTCAATCTTAAAGAGGCAGGAGCATGGCCAAGATGAACCCAGGTGGGCTATGACTACTCAGCAATTCTGATTTCCCTGTACTGAGTTTCAATTTGTAAGAGAAGGTCAAAGAAACTGTCAGTCTTCTCTTCTGTCCCCCATGGGGCCATCTGCTCCCCTCTCTCTCAGTCCCAGCCCCCACCCCCCACCCCCCACCCCATCCTCAGCCATTCTCAGATCTTGGATTAGAAACTGGGCTCTGGGCAGCATTTTCTGCCTTCCACGGCTGGCTGCCCATTCAGGTCCCAGTGTGTTCTGAAGGCTGCACTGTGGGAGAGAGGGAGAGAAGGGGGGGGCGCTACACATATTCCTGCATGCCCTCCTATCCCACCCCCTTAGATTGAATGCCCCTTTCCTTCAGATCAGCAGCTCTCCATCCAGCTAGGGACCAAGACCAGCTGCTGCCCAGGGAACAGGGGTGCTTGGTCCTCATGTACACAATACCTAACATGTGACAGAGCCCCTCCCTATTCCCCCTTATTCATTTCATGTTCCACCTCAAGCTGGGACTGGGTGGGGTCTCATCCCCAGCCTGTCCTACTCACTCCAAGGTAGGGATGATTCCCTTCCCTCTACAAGATGAGGGACAAGCCCAAAGGAGTTCAGCCTTCCTCTTGAAAAAAGAAAGCTTGAGTGGAGGTGGGGAGGGGAAGAGGAGGCTTTGTTGAGGGTCTCCCTTCAAAATGGTACCTAAGGGAAAGGCTATAAGGAGTGAGCTCACCCCCTGCCTTCTCTCTTCTCACAGATGCCCTTCTTCTCAGTCCCCTGAGCTCATAATGGGGGGTGGGGGTAGGAAGACCTGGGGGGGAAGGGGGCCAGGCAGGGGCCCGGGACTCATTTTCCTTTTATGGTGGTTTCTCTCTCTGCCTCTAGCACACTGCAGATGCTTTATTTATATTTCCTATTCTCCCTGGTGGACCTGCCCCCCTTCGACCTCCTTGCAATATTGCTATGGCATAGTCACCAGGCAGCAGCACAACCCTGACCCCCCAACCCCATACCACAGAAGTGTGTGTGTGTGTGTGTGTGTGTGTGTGTGTAGAGGCACCTGCAGTGCTGTTCTTTGTCTAACACAGCCCTATGCCTGGGACAGGAAAGCTCTGTGTAAGTGATGCTCAGTCACGGAGCCCAGAGGTGATTAAGCTTAGAATCGGTCGTCATTCTCCCTGCCCTTAGCCACCCCTTCAGAATGGGCTGTGCTGTCATCTTCATCCCAATAGTCATGGTTGCACGTCAAGGCAGGCACTCATCACACTTGGGGGTGGGGTGGGGTTTGATGGACAGCAGAGAGCCTGTTCACACTATACAGCTTCAGCTCTATCTGGAGGTAGTCCTAGGAACCCTGTCATATCCTTCACCAGGAGGGGGTTGGTGGAGAGATTCATGAGACCTTGCAATACTCCTATTCCGAGTACATATACCAGGCTGCTTGACCAATTACACCCTAGTCCTGGTTGGGAAGGGATGCAGGGGGAGAGATGCAGAAATGTAAAATATAGCATTGTCCCTGCCAGGCCTCTGGTCTTTCCAGCCTCCAGTGGAAACACCCTTAATCCCCTCAACAGACAGATTTGACAAGGAAAAAAAAGGCGGGATGGAGAAGAAAGGTCAGACAAACCCTCATTACCCCATCAGAGAGCAGTACAAAGGCCTCAGATGTTCAACTTTGCAGTGTTTCCTGCTGTCACCTCCAAGAAAGGGAGACGTGTACACCCTTCCCCTTCACGACAAGCCCCCTTTGCTATTTCCTCTCCATTCCCACCCCAATCTGTCAATATTTTACCTCATACCAGCCACACAAAATGGATCCCCAGGTAGCTGCTCCTTTCCCCCCAAACACTAAAACAGACCCAAAGATTGGGAGAGATGCAAACTGTCAGTCTACCCTCCTCCCAGCTTAGAAAACAATGACCTCAGCCCAGGTCTCTTCTCCTATGGGGACCCAGATTCTCTTTAACTGGCAATCCCAATTAAAAACCAAACCAGCCTCCCTCTCTCCCTTGACTCCATCCAAGGAGACGGCATCAATCAGGAAAAGGGATCTTTGTTTGGAGAAGCCGTGCAGCAGCGGGGGCAGACGGCTGGAGTGGTGGGGTGGGGTGGGAATCAGTGTCCAGCAGCCGCAAGACTGCAGTTTTTGACTGGCAAGAGCCTAGAATTTGTTGGTTTGTTTTTTTTCAAATCTTAAAATAATAATAATAATCCCTAATGAGACAACGCATGGGGCGGCGAAGAGGAAACACACAGATGCCCTGGCTTGGGCCAGGGTTGGGTGTGAAATACCGGATTTCCTTGTTTATTCGATTTTCTGTTCATTAAGGGCTCCCAGGAGAAGAGGTGGATATTATCTCCCAAACAAAGCCACCCTCTAGTCGCTCTCCTAGGGACCCCACACACACCAAGCCTGAAGCCTCAGATCATTCTTGGATCCCCGTGCTGCAGAACTCAAGGAGAATGTGGAACTGGGGGTGGGGGTGGGGTGGTCCAGGCTCCCCACCTGAAACAAAGCTTCGCAGAGGAGCCGCACCCCCGGCGCCCCCTCCCCACACACAGACACAGACACACACCCCTCCTTCCTCTTCCGCGCGCCCCCTCCCCGCGGCTCTTACCTGACCGCCACCTTGACGCAGCAGTCGCCCTGGCTTGCCATGGCTCTCCCAGATCTCCAGGGACCTCTGGCATGGATCAAGGGATCGAGTCAGAGAGCCAGTGCCTGAGGATGCAGGAGGAAGAGGAGGAGGCGGCGCTGGCACTGGAGTCTTGCGCCGCGGCTGCGGCTGCTGTTGCTGCTGCTGCGGCTGCTGCTGCTGCTGCGGCGGCGGCTGTGGCTGCGGCTGGAGGTGACATGCTCCCCGCGGCGGCGGCGGCGGCTTCTGTGGGGCTCATGGGGAGCGGGCAGTAGAACCCCGGAGCTCCCCGCTCGCCAGTGCGCCCTCCATGTGGCCGGGGCCCTGAGGCTCTGCGCTGAAATGGACCTGACAGCTGAGGCCGAAATTGACCAACTCCATCCACACCCCCTCCCGCACGCGCTCACGCCCGCACCCGCGCACACACTCACATCGCTCACACACTCATTCACACCCCCACTCACAGCCTCGCACACACCCCCACACCCCCAAGCGCACCTACCACCCTTCTCCAGCCACCTCCAGCGGCAGCGGGAACAAAGGGGGCGGGGGCCGGGCGGGCTGGAGACCCCGCCCCCACACCCTCCGCAGAGCCAGCGCATGGCCCCGCCCCCCGCCCGGCGTGGACCAGTCAGACGCCGAGGAGAACAGAAGGGGCGGGGCCTCATCCTTTAAAGGGACCTCTTGGCTTTCTTCCACCTCTCCTGCCTTTCTGAGGTGGCTGCCCCCTCCCCCCCTCCCCCCGCCTCTCCCGTAGGGGTTATTTATCCTTTCTCCGCATGGCACCCGTTAATAACCCTAATCCCAGGTCACATTTCTCCACCAGAACCCAGCAGGGTGGGGGCAGTATTATTACCTACCTCCACTTTACGGAGGAGGAAACTGAGGCTCGACTAATCTAATCCATCCACATATATGAAGTGCCTACTGGGTGCCAGGCACCGGTCTAAATTAGTTTCCCTGCTCCCTCTCACCGCCCCGCCTTAGAGGACAGAGACAGAGTTATTGTTTTTAATTTTTGTATGTCCAGTGCCTACACAGTACCTTGCACTAAGCTTAATTCCTATGTGTTGGATTCCCCTAGATCCGGGCTGCTGAATGCTCACTGCAATGGCAGAGGGGTCTTGAAGTTACCTTGGGAAGGGAGATGAGGTGTGAAAAAACAGTCCCTGCCCTCAGAGGGTTTATAATCTAACCTCGGAGGCTGCAAGCCGGGGGTCTCCCAGCTAGAAGCCATAGAAGGAATCTGGAGGGATCCGCAAAAGGGGGTGGGTGGGTTGGGAGTATACACCCGTCCACACCCAAATTTAATCTGCATTATTCACGTTTTTTCACCATCACATTCAATTAACCAACCCTTGATCAGTAACAGCGTTTGCAGATTTCCGAGGTGTCAACGTTCACGGTGAAAATTCCCGAGTCAGTTCAAGCCGATTCCAGTATACCGCCTAACTGGATGTGACCTTAAAGATGATTCAGCCCAGCTACCTTTCTCTACAAATGACAGAAATCTTCTAGCAGAAGCTCTTGGATGGCAAGGATTGCTTTTGCCTCTTTTTGCATCCCCAGGGTCTGGCACATGATAGTCAATTTGATAAACGCTTATTGACCGGGAGGTAGAGCCAGGAGTTTGCTGACTCCCAGTCCTGGAGTTCAGAGTCACAGGTGAATTCCTAGAGAAAAAAAAATTAATTAAAAAAGCAGTTATTAAGTGTTTACTGTGTGTCGAGGACATAAAATCTCCCCAGCCTTAGACAAATGAAGTTCATTATACTTAAAGCATAATCCACCTCATCTCCCTTCCCAAGGCAATGTCATGACCTCACTCACTCATTCCAGTGGGCAACAGCCCTGATTTAGGGGAATTCAACAAATATTTATTCATCTACTAGGTGCATAGCACTGTGCATGTACTGGAGATATAAAGATTAAAAAAAAATTCAATCTCTGTCCTCTAAAAGGAGAAAAAAACAATCAAACAGTTATCTGAAGGTTAAATAAGGCAAAGGAGAGATCTAGACAAAGTCATCTGAAAATAGGAAGAGGCAATAGGGTGATGCTATGAAAAAAGAAGGCCATTCCAAATGACAGGTTTTGTTGTTTGATTGTTTCCGACTCTTCATGACTCCATTCGGGGTCTTCTTGGCAAAGATGCTGGAGAGGTTGGCCATTTCCTTCTCCAGCTCATTTGACAGATGAAGAAACTGAGGTAAACAGGGTTGAATGACTTGCCCAGGGTCACACAACTAGTGTCAGGCCAAATTTGAACTCAGGAAGAGTCTTCCTGAAATCCAGGCTCAGTGCTCTGTGCACTATGGCCCCACCTAGCTACCCTGAGTTAGAAGATCTGAGTTTGAATGTTGACCTTGCCTATCACTACTAAAGTGACATTGAGCAAATCTCATAACCTCTAAGGGTTGGAATAGATGATAGTTCCTTCAGTGCTAAATAATCTATCATCTTATGGTGGGAGAGTAGGGAAAGAGCTTGATAGTCAGGAAGATCTGGCTGCAAGGCCTACATCTGATTCACAAGGGCAGTGTGCCACTGGGCAAATCACTTTAGCCTCTCCGGGCCCCAGGCAACTTTCTAAGAACTGAGGCACATTGGTAGAAGTACCCTTGCCCGGAATTCCCAATTTCAAAGAAATCTGGTCTTGACAACAAAACAAAACAAGACTGATATGAGAAATGAGAAACTACTTCAAGCTGGCAGGAATCATGAAAGGCTTCGTTGAGGTGGCAGGACCTAAGGAAGAAAAGGATTCTGATAGATGGCAATGTGGAAGAGATTTGTGGCGGTATCCTATGCAGGTCAGCTTATGCCATCACAAGGAGGTCTAAGAGGCAGGACTGGACCACTATCGATCAGTATGGCCAGAACATAAGAGATTGTGAAAGGAGGGAGTATAATGTCAGAAAGGTAGGTTGGCAACTGATTATTGCTAGGCTTAGGAATTAGTACTTCATCATAGAAGAAACTGGGAGAGGCTGATGGTTTTTTAAATTAAATTTAAAAAAAAATTTTCCTGATGGTTTTTGAGAAGGGGTAGCACATGGTGAGACCTATGCCTTTAAAAGATGATTTTGCTAGTTGGATGAAGGGTGGGTTGGAGAGGACAGGAGGCGTGTTAATCATTTGGGAGGCCACTATAATACTCTTGATGAACATTATTGCGGGCCTAAAATAGGATAAATATGAAGGAAGAGACTGGTAGAAAAAGATAAAGAAGACTCTTTGGATGTGGAGGGTGAGGGAGAGCAAAGACGGGAGACTGGTACCTGGGTACCCGATACTGGTACCCAGGTATCTGGGTACTCTAGTACTCCCAGGTACCTGGGAAGAAGGAAATGCCATGAACAGAAATAGGCAAATTGGAAGGAAAAGCAGGTTGGGGGAGGGGAGAGAGGATGAATAATAATAGCTAATATTTATTTAGCATCCACCAAGTGCCAAGAATTATGTTTACAAATCTGTGTTTACTATGATTATCTCATTTGATCCTCACGATCTTGTGAGGTAGGCACTGTTATCTCCCTTTTACAGATGAGGAAACTGAGATTAAGTGGTTTGCCCAGGGTCACAATAGTTATTAAGTGTCTGAACACAGGTCTTCCTGTCTCCAGAGCTGGGGGCTCTATGTTAGTGCACAGACCAGCTGCCTCTGAATCCAATTGGAGACATACTGACTATGAGGTGCAAAAAAGAGGTCCTCGTGGAGATGCCTAGTTGACAGTCAATGAGGGAAGGCTTGAGCTAAGGGGAGGAAATAGGGCTGTATATGTAGATCTGAGGAATCATCTACATGGAAGTGAAAACTGAAGCCAAAGGAGGGAATGATACCACTCTGTGAGAGAGAATAGAAGGGGACACCCACATTTAGGGAAGCAGTACAAAATGAAGCAGAGGAAGGAGAGGTTTTCATCCAGTTAAGTTCTTTCTAGTTTAACTTAAAGGCACCCCTTCTCTCTTTCTTCCTCTCCTCTTCACTCTTTCCTCCCTTCCTTCTTTCCTTCTTTCCTTCCTTCCTTCCTTCCTTCCTTCCTTCCTTCCTTCCTTCCTTCCTTCCTTCCTTCCTTCCTTCCTTTCTTTCTTTCTTTCTTTCTTTCTTTCTTTCTTTCTTTCTTTCTTTCTTTCTTTCTTTCTTTCTCCTTTCTCTCCTTTTCTTTCTCTCTTTTCTTCTTCTCTCTGTCTATCTCTGTCTCTGTGTCTCTTCTCTGTCTCTCTCTCTCTGTCTCCCCCCATGTCTCTGTTTCTATCTCTGTCTCTCTGTTTCTGTTTCTCTGTCTCCCTGCCTCTCTCTCCCTACTCTGTCTCTGTCTGTCTCTGTCTTTGTCTGTCTGTCTGTCTGTCTGTCTCTCCCTCTGTCTCTCTCTTCCCCTCTCTTTCTCTTTTCTCGTCCCACCTCCCCCGGCAATGCATGTTAAAGTTCATTTCTTCTTGTTTATTTAAAGTTCCTTTCTTTTTATCCATCCTGGTCCTCTAAATGCTTCCTAGTACTCTTCCATCCACTTGGAGCCCAGATCTGCCTTCTTTTCACCTAGCCCCCAAGGACTCCATATGACCTACAGACGAGGTCACATATCCTTAGTAGGACCCAGTGAAAGTTGTTTCAAAGAAGAGGTGGGGCATCTGGTGGGAGGGAAGCTGCCCTGGGGGCCAGAGGGCATCAGTCTACAAGCATCAAATAAGTACCCACTTGGTCAGGCACAGAGCTAGGCAATGGTGATGCAAACACAGAACATGAAATGATCTCCACTTTCAAGGCATTACGAGGCCCCAACACCTGGACCAAGCCTTAGGAAGTGAGCTAAGGGAAGTGTCAGAAATGAGAGAGTTGTCAAGTTGTCAAACTAGCTGTCAAGGGACGAGGAGGAACCCAGGAAGAGGTCAGGAAACAGGATGTGAAAAGAGGAAACCTTGGAAGGACAAATGGTTACAGGGTCTCCTGGAAGCCCCTGGGTCTGGAATCCTTGCCTCAGTCATTGGGATCAGCCCTGGCTTTCTCCAGCCCCTGCCGCCTGGACTCTTCCTCTCTTCCCCACTCTCCCACACCCCCAAGTCTCCCAACACATTGGGGTCATTCAGATGGCTCCTTAAGCAGCTGCCTCTCTCTTCACCCAACTCCTCGCTCTGGATACAGACCAAGAGAAGAACCCAGCTGCTGGTTCCAGATGTGGTCAGAGCTCCCTGGGTGGATCAGAGAGGGGTGGGGATGGGCTGCAGAAGAGAGATGCTTTCCCCCAGCTGTGGGACCTGACTTCAGAGCGTCTTACATCACCCTCAGATGATGAAATTCTGTCAGAGATTTTGGCAGGGAGATGAGTTAGGAAAGGAGGATAAATCTTCCCTCTCTCAGGAAGACAGGATTGTAGGGTTTAGAATTAGAAGGACGTTGGAGATCATGGCGTCTAACCTCCTCCTTCCACAATTCTCCTGACCCTTTTCCCCTAATCCCGGTTACAGTCACTAGGGAGGAGCAAGACCAAAGGCCATTTGAAGCGGGGAAGTCTCCCCATTCCCCATAGCTCTTTCCTCATCTTCTCCTTCTGACCCTCTTCTGCTTTATCCTGAGTCAGAGAAAAAAAGACAGCCCTGAGAGAAGCCTGAATCAGTTCATCTAACAAGGAAGTGGCTTTGGCCAGAGCCCAAGACCCAGTACCCACCTTCAGCCTGACCCACTGACTCTGAGCTTCACTAACCTCAGCAGAATTCCAGGCAGTCTGGACGCCAGCCCCTTCTCTGGTCACTCAGCACTGGCAGACACCAGAATGCAGATTGTAGTAGAATCTTCTCTCCCGCACCTTACTCAACTTTGTGTCTTCAGACCATTCAAAGTCAAACCAAGGCTGTTTTTTTTAATAGATTTTTTTAACTAGCTCTAAGACTTGGAAGGGGTTCTTAGTTATTTTCCCCTGTGTCATAGTGTCATAGCACAGTGCTTGGTACATAGTAGGTGCTTAATAAATGTTCACTGTACCATCATGGACCCCTTTGGCAATCTAGCAAAGCTTATAGATTCCTTCTCAGAATAATGTTTTAAAATGAGTAAAGTGAAACACACAGGATTACAAAGGAAACTAATTATATTGAAATACATCTAGGTGGCGAAGTGGATAGATCGCTTGGCCTGGAGTCAGGAAGGCCTGAGTTCAAATCTGACCTCAGACACTTACTATCTGTGTGACCCTGGGCAAGTCACCTAACTATTTGCCTCAGTTTCCTCATCTGTAAAATGATCTGAAGGAAATGGCAAATCCCTCCAATGTCTCTGCCAAGAAAACCCTAAATGGGGTAACAAAGAGTCGGACACGACTGAAATGACTGAATAAAACAGTTATCAAAAATACAAAAACAAATTCATGTGCTCTTGGAATAGATGAAGGCATGATGTAGTAGATAGAGGACTGGCCTCAGAGCCTGGAAGACTTGGGTTAAAGTCTTGGGTAAAATTAACTTCTAGTACTCTAAGCATTTCTCTAAGACTATAAATCGAAGAGATGCCAACCTGCATTGGGAGAGGGAGTTTCCTCATCTGGGAGACAGTCCTTGTCCTCAAGGAATTTACCACTCACTAGGAGATGATGTGACTTATATATAGATCAGTGTTAGTGAGTAGAGAGATGGCTTCTAAGACAGGAAGAGCAGATGGAATTCAAGGGGCCGCTTCTGACACATTTAAGCAATAAGAACCTGGCTGAATCACCTAATCTCTTAGTACGTCCAGACAAAACTTTATCTTTTTTTTTTAGGTGGTTTTTTTTTGAGGCAATGGGTTTAAGTGACTTGCCCAGGGTCACACAGCTAGTGTCTGGATTTGAACTCAAGTTCTCCTGACTCTAGTGCTGGTACTTTATCTGCTGCACCACCTAGGCAAGGCTTTAAATTGTTGAGTAATTACAAATCAGTATTGGTAGAAGGAGTTTCCACATTGGCAGTTCCAATCACACCAATTAAATGACAGGAATCAAAAACCAAAAAACCCACGATTTCTAAACCTAACAAATAAATATTGTACTACAGGGTAGAATTCGATGGGGACAAAGAGATTTAGTGACAGAGTCCGACAATAATCTGAGGATGAAGAGATCCTTTTCAGCTGGAGGAACCATATTGGGAAAGGCTTCACAAAACTGATGGTACTTGAACTAGATCTAGAAGAAACTGGAAGTGACAAGGAGGGAACAAAACACTAGAAGCTACCAAGACTAAGCTTATCCCCAGCCCATTCACTTACATGTGCAACTAATATCTGAACTCCCCTTTCCCCCAGGTTATCCTTGCTCCCACTCCATTTCCTTGGTCCCAAGGAACCTTTTAGCACACTCTACCACTTCATATGATGAGGACTCCAAGAACTGCATCATCACACCTCCCCCACTAAGGAGGCGTCAGAGAACCACACCTAAATCAGCTAGTATGACATACACTGCCCACCTCAGAGACCCAGAAAAGAACCATTTATTTCTAGACAACCTCTCCTCTCCCTCCATGGGGGAATTGTATTTGCTCTGTGCTGACCACAAAGTGGGGTTGGGTAGGGGTATGGGGGTCAGCTGCCTACTTCTCCAGGTCCTAGTTTTTTCTTGAAAAAGGACACCAAACCCAATGGGCTGGTGTGTCCTCAGGATCTAGGACTAGTTTTTCCCTATCACAACAGCAACAGCAATATAATAACTGCTGCTGTTTGTCTTTTGTTGTTGAAGAGGACCGTGACATCAGGAAGACGATGCCATGACTCGCAAGTGAATTGGATTTAAGGGAGGGAGGGCTGTGCAAAGTCACTAGCCTCACTCTCTCCTCTAGAGCCATTTAGGTCCAGTGGTCAGATATAGATAGGATGACCGGAGATGGCCCCTATATATAATAACTAGCATTTACACAGTGTTTTATATAAGTTAACTCATTTAATCCTCATGGCAATGCTGTTGGGGGAGGGCACTATTATTATACCCATTTTACAGATGAGGAAATTGGGGCACAGAAGGATTAAGGGACTTAACTGAACTCGCACAGCCAATAAACATTTGAGGCTGGATTTGAACTCAGGTCTTCCTGATTCTAGGTCCTGCCGTCTTTCCCTTGAACCACTTTTAGCACTGAGTATCTCCCTAGAGGATTGTGTTAACCACTGAGGAAGATACAAAGTTTACATAAGACAGAACCATATCAGCGTTCTGCCTTTATGGAGCTCAAAGCCTGGCTAAGGGACCAGATACAAACACAGTAACAATAATACGTTACCAAATAACCCTATCAGAAGAGTAAACCAAGCTCCCATGACAGGGCCAAATGGAAAAGTGTTATTCAGATCATCTAACCCATCCTAAGAGGCACCCAGGGTCCCTTCTATTCACCCCTCCTCAGACTCTCAGATTTGTTTCTAGCTCTGCTTCTAGGGAGATAAAGACACTAAGGGGCTTTGTCCAGAGTGACACAGTATAGGCAGTGGAAGCTTTAGAATCTCAGCTCCTGTCATTCTTTTGTTAATGTTTGTCCTTCCTTCTTGAAGAGTACCATGATGACTTCAGGGAGGTGATGCCATGACGTGCAAGCAAATTGGATTTAAGGGAGAGAGGTCTGTGCAGAGTTACCAGACTCACTCTCTCCTCTGGAGCCATGGGGGTCCAGTGGCCAGATATAGATCAGGACGACTGGAAATGCCCACCCCCCATTGCATTTGTAGAGCCCCGGGGAAGGGGTGGTGTCTATGACAGAACCAAAGGGGATTACTAAAATCAATTGTGAAACTGCCCTGAAATAGCTGTAGGAATGGAAAGGGAACAAGGGTATAAAAAGTACAAAGGTCACTTACAGTTTTTACTATGTCCTGTGAGTTTGCATAATTATGTTCTTAATTTAGTTTTAATTACTTTAGGTTGTTGGGTGTGTGTGTGTGTGTGTGTGTGTGTGTTTTGAGGCAATTGGAGATAAGCCCAGGGTCACACAGCTAATAATTATCTGAGGCTAGATTTGAACTCAGGGCCTCCTGACTCTAGTGCCAGTGCTCTTATCCACTGTGCCACATAGATGCCCCTAATTTAGTTTTAATTAATCTGATATTTAAATGAATTTGAAATCTCTCTGTTCAAGTCCTACTCAAGGCATGAAGGTGACCCTACATTCTTAAAAACTCTGCTTTTGGAGTACAAGCTCTGGAAAGATTTTCCAAGAAGAAAAAGCTTCTCATTACACTGGAGAAGGAATGACATTTTTTTAGTCATAGCAATTCACAAAGGTTGTCCAGATTGGAGAAAGGTTGCAATCTGGACCACCCACACTAATGAAATCAAAATTCTTTGAGACAGAAATTTATTTAGTCCTTAAGCAAGCACTTATGTCTAAGTCTCAGTTTCCTCATCTGCCTAACGGGGATGACGATACTTGCTATATACACTTAGCAGAGGTTTGCTATGAAGAAAGTGCTTTGCAAAGCTTAAAGTGCTGTAGAGATGGGAATTATTGTAATATTGTTAGGCAGGAATCTGGCTCAGCACCTTCCAAAGCCACTGATGGATTCCAGTTCCTTCCCTTTGCTTTTCTGACCTAGGCCATACTGGGGTTTCCTGGCTCTCTCTCTGTGCCTCATAGGAGGTCCCCTCTGACAGGGCAGAAGATGAATCACTCCCATCCAAGCAGACTGAAGATTCTTTGCTGGGAAATGCCTGCAGTTCACTGCTCCCACCCCGCCTCCTCATCCCGGAATCCTAAAGCAGAGGAGAAGGTAAGTTAGGGCAAGGGAACAGCAGAAAGGAAACGGAAGCACCAATGGCTGAAGGTTTGAGAAAAGAAACTCCCCAGGAAACATGAAGGCCCACGAGGGTCAAGACTTGGAAGCTTCTGTTGCCACAGGCCCTTCTCCTTCCTGAGCTACCTGAGATGTAGCCACGGAGTTGGGAGAGTCTAGGCCCTGCCAGTTGGGCAGGAGGGCTCTGAGGGGATGTGATGGATCATAAAGCCAGACTTGGCCACATGTGGTGGGAAAAGAGCTTGAATGACTACCAGAGGGGGTGAGAAGAAAGCGGCCCAAAGGAACTGTCCCTTCAGACTCTACTTTCTGTCTCCACCCCCTCAGGCCTTTCCAGCACATCTCACCTTTTCTTTTTAAAAAGTTTTATTGATGCCTTTTATTTTTGTGCTGTCATTTCCTGATAACACCCTCCCCTCCCCTACCACACCCCTAACCTGTGAAAGTCTGTGGAAACTTCCCTTGCAACAAAGAAAAACTGTTCAAGACAAAACTGCTTTCCTGTGCCTTCAAATCCACTCCGGGCTTTGAAGCCTCTCTTCTGCCCATCCTTTTTCCTCTTTTCCCTCTCTTCCAGTTTTCTTCCCTGCCCCTCTCCTCCCTCCCTGTTTGCCTGCCTTTCTTCCTCACCGAAGTTCACCTCTTCTCTCCTTCCCTACACCCCCCACTTCTTTCCCTCCATTATCACCACTTCTTTCCTAGCCAAGTTGCACTATAGATAGAGAGCCTCAGGCTTGGAGTTAGGAAGATCCGAGTTCAAATCTAGCATCAGAAAGTTTACTAGCTGTGTGACCCTGGGCAAGTCACTTAATTTCTGTTTGCCTCAGTTTCCACAAATGCAAAATGGGAATAGCTGGGCCGTCTCCTGTCATCCTGATCTATATCTTGTCACTGGACCCAGATGGCTCTGGAGGAGAAAGTGAGGCCGGTGACTTTGCACAGCCCTGCCTCACTCAAATCCAATTCACTTGTATGTCACGGCATCACCTCTCTGATATCATAGTCCTCTTTGAGAATGAAGGACAAACAACAACGACAACAGAATGGGGGGGATAATAACAGCACCTACCTCCTAGGGTTGTGCTATGGTTCAAATGAGGTCATAGTTAGAAAGTGCCTGGCACATAGCAGGTGCTATATGAATATTTACCATTACTATTACTTCTCTTTCTTCCTCCTTGCATTCTCCTCTTTTCCTTTCTTTCCTATCTTCCCCCTTTCCTATATTCTTTCTCTCAGCTCCCACAGCTCTGTTGGAGCTGCCAAATTGATTCTTTCCAGTTTTACTTTACCAAGGTCTCTTATCTCCCTCCCCTCAACATACACCCCAAGACCCTAGCTGGTTGGAGATTAGGGTCTGGGTCCCACTTTATATTAAAAAGATCAGGATCCTGCCTTATGGACACTTAAGGAGATTAGGGTCCTCCCTTATGGACCTCATCCTCAAAAGTCCCAGAAGTATACTGGGTCCCCCTAAGCTGAGAAGCTGCGGGCAGCTGGGCAGATGAGAGGCAGTGTGGTGGGGTGAAAGATGAAATGACTGAGGAAACAAAGGTTGGAGCTTCTGGGCGTAGTGATTTATTAAGCAACGTATGCTGATTGCTCAACAAACCGGGACCATGCCCCCTTGGCTTTGGCAATAGATCCCAAATACAAGGGGAGATAGATTAGGGTGGCAGAAGTATTGTGGGGACTATGGAGCGAGAAGGGTCCCACTCACTGTCATACTTCAAATACTGCCACAGCTACAGAAAGAGAACATCTTGCCCAAAGGGGTCTCTTGGTAGAAGCTGGCTTTCAACAACCCTTTATGTTGTTAGCTCTTCCTCCATTAGACTGTAAACTCCCTTGTCTTTTTATTTGTATACACAGTGCTTAGGACAGTGCCTGGCACACAGCAGAGCTTAATAAATGTTTATTGAATTGAATTGAACCTGACCGACTGGGGCTCTGAAGACAACTAACCTACTCTTACCAACTGTGACAAGAGAACTCTGAAGGCCTCAGTGACCTCAGCCTGACCACTCCTCTCTTGCCTTAAGGTCACCTCAGTTCTGTAGTCCTCGTAACCAGGAATCTCTTCATTCCTTGTCAAATTGTCACCTAGGATTTATTAAGCTCCATTCAGTGTTGTGGAAAATGGACACTGGTCCATTTTGTTATGCTACCCTTAAATCTATGCCTAGAAGCCCTCCCACATTTACATATGTAAATCAGGGAAATAATTAATAATAATAACCAGCATCTTAAAATTTACAAAGCACTTTACCAATACAATCTCTGAGAGATAGGTGCTATTATTATCCTCATTTATAGATGAAGAAACTGAGGCAAACAGAAATTCAATGACTACTTTAATGTCTGCGGCGGGATTTGTATTGAGGTCTTCCTGACTCCAGGTCTACCACTCTATCTGCTGTGCCACTGAGCTGCTTCATTATGATGGAAGGAGTAAGAGTACTAGATTTAGACTTAGGAAATATAGGTTCAGATCCCAGGTAAAGCCATGCTCATTCGTGGTGTGACCTTGGGTAAGCCACTTAGCTTTTGTGTGCCCCCATGCAAAATGGGAGGGTAGAACTAGATGGTCTCTAAGATCCATTTAAAGGTCAATAAAATTCTGTGTTCCATGATCCTATAGATCTCTGATGGTATTGGGGTAAAGATTTAGGCTCTCAGTCTCCAGTTTAGCCCCACTTCCTGTGCCGCCAGAACAGGGGGAGGAGGAGGAGGCGAGGCTAACCCACAGAGGAAACCAGACTTTGTTATAAATAGCAAGGAAGGGAAAATAGCTGCTACAGATCGCAAACATCCATCCAGCCTCAGGGGGTATTTTTAGTTTAATTAGCCCTCTGTTTAATTTAAAAAATTGAATTTCAGAAACCTATCCCAGAAACCCTCTCCAGGCACAAGGATTTGGCTAAAGGTAGAAGGTAGGGACAAAGACCATTCTCCAGTGTCATAAATGTCACAGTGGGAAGGGGGCACCCCCCCCCCAAACATCATCCAATCCAGGAGTTCTGCAGCTGGGGAACATGGGAACCTATGGGTAGATTTCGAGGCATCTCTGAATTTGTATGAGAAAGAAATCACATCTTTATTTTCACTAACCTCTAACTGAAATTTAACATTTCCTTCAACTATGAATGGAGGGAACAAATATTCTGAAAAGGGATACACGAGCTTCGTTAGCCTTCCAAAGGAGCCCAAGACACAAAAAGGTAAAGAACTCTTGCTGTAATTTTCTCATTTTATAGAGGAGGAATTGTTGTTTAGTTATTTCAATCGTGTCCGATGCTTCATGACCCTATTTGGGGTTTTCTTGGTAAAGGTACAGGGGTGGTTTTGCCGTTTCCTTCTCCAGCTCATTTTACAGATGAGGAAACTGAGGCAAACAGGGTTAAGTGACTTGCCCAGGGTCACATAGCTAGTGACTATCGGAGGCCAGATTTGATTTCATGAAGATGAGTCTCCCTCATTCTAAGCTTGGCACTCTATCCACCTCGCCACCTAGCAAGATAGAGCAAGGTGACCAAGACGGTCACAAGGGACTTTTTGGCTGAGCCGGGACTGATACCCAACTCTTCTAACTCCCAATCTAGCAATCTTCCTACTACAGGACACCAAGTCTTAGAGGCAAAAGATCAGCTCTCATCCTATCCCTCCCTATTTCCTCCCCTCCACTACCTCATTCCCAACAACCAGGGCCTGGACTCAGTAAGACCCGAGTTCAAAGACATTTAACTAATGGTGTGACCATGGGCAAGTCAACTTACCTTTCTTTGCCTCAGTTTCCTAAACTGAAAAAAGAGGATAATTGTTATAATCCACCTTGTGGGGATCAAATGAAGTATTTCTTTTTTTTAACATATAAAATTTTATTAAAACTATTTAACACCTTTTAGGTCTTCAAATACAATTACTCTATAAATACAACACCAAAGACATCATTTTCGTTAAACAGATGGGCTAAATGGATAGGGCTCCTTCAATCAATAGAATTTGTTATATCCGCATCAGTACCACCACTGCACAAATAACTATACATACATACAAACATGTAAATGCATATTGTGTGCGTGTGTGTGCGTGTGTGTGTGTATCACAGATTTAGAGCTAGAAGAGGCTTCAGAGGCCATCTAGTCCAATCCTTTTATTTTACTCAAGAGGTAACCAAGGACCAAGGAGGTTCAATGGCTTGCCCAAAGTCACACTAATAGTGTTATTGTCACAGGTTGGATTTGAACCCAGGATTTCTCTTTCCGGAGTTAAATGAGGTGTTTCTAAAGCTATTAGGACCGTGTCCACCACTTAGTAGGTGCTTAATAAATGCCGGTTTCCTTCCTTCCTGTACACACATGGGAGTGGTGACGAGAGAGAGTCATTTTAGTTGGAAGAGTTACAGGGGATGGTGATATGGTGAGTAAAAATGTAACAAAGGTAAATTGAGGCAAGTTTTCTGGACAAGATAACTGTTTATTAACAGTGATCTGTTAATAAAATGGGTCACTGGCCACCTCGGCAAAGCCAGAGATCTGAGCACGATCAATTTATCGTTGTCATTGTATAATTAGGAAGATGATGCCATGACCTGCAAGTGAATTGGATTACAGCGAGGCAAGGCTGTGCAGCCTCACTTTCTTGTCCGGAGCCATCTGAGTCCAGTGGCCAGATATAGATCAGGATAACTGGGGATGGCCCCTGATCCGTTTATTAGATAGGCCAGCAATAACCAATAAAATGGTATCTTTCAATGACAAAAGACCCTGACAGAGCGCTGACAGGGCCTTTTCAACCTAGTTGTCTTCCTTCTGAAGGGCCTGAGAGTACATCATTTAAACTTCCCCTGCAAAGATAAGACAATTCTGGTTGGTGGACATTTTAGTGAGGCGCTTGCTTCAGAGTTACCTCAGCTCTTCCCCATTACTTCTTCATTGGGAAATGGGAGTAATCCTCAAGTGATAAGATTAGTCTTTAGCTGGGAAAAGTGGGTTGGGTTGGCCTTCAGGTGTGACTTATCACATCCTTCTCTGACAATTAAGGAATGCTAATTGTTTTTTGGGCCTCAGCTGCTTCTAGTAATCTTGGCCAGAAAAATCAGAACCACCCCAATCATGATCTCTTCCTTCTCCCTTGCCCCTCTTTTAGGGCAGCTAGGAGGTGCAGTGGGTAGTGTGCCAGGCTTGGAATCGGGAAAACTCTTCCTGCGCTAAAATCTAGTCTCAGACACTCATTAGCTATATGACCCTGGGCAAGTCACTTAACCCTGTTTGCCTCAGTTTCCTCATGTGTAAAATAATAAAAAAAAAACATTCCAGTATCTTTGCCAAGAAAATTCCAAATGGGGTCACAAAGAGTCAGACATGACTAAAAAGGACTGAATCATTTTACAGACTTGACTGAAAGGATGCCGGGGAAGCCAGAGACAGAGATGGGGAGGAGAGCATTCCAGGCATGGGGAGCGGCCAATGAAATTGTGCAGAATCTGGATATGGAAGCACCCTGTTCCAGGAACATAAAGGAGGCTGATGTCGCTGGATTGCCGAGTATGTGGGGGACATATTAGAAGACTGGAAAAGTAGGAGGCGCTCAAGCTGTAAAGGAATGCCAATGTCAAACAGGGCTTTTTATATTTGATCTTGGAAGTTATAGGGAGCCCCTGGAGTTGACTGATTGGGAATGGTGGGTTATGACATGGTCTCACCTGCACTTTAGGAAGAATATTTTGACAACTGAGTGAAGGATGAACTGGAGTGAGGAACAATTTGAAGCAAGGAGACCAACCAGCCGGCTATGTGAATAGTCCAGGGTAAAGTGATGAGGGCTTGTACCAGGATGGTGGCAATGTCTGAGCAGAGAAGGGGGCACATAGAGGAGATATTCTGAAGGTAGAAATGACAGGAAATGGTAGCAGATTGGATGTGGGTAGTGAGAGAGAGTGAGGAGTTGAGGAGGATATCTAGCTTTCAAGCCTAGGTAACTGGGAGGATGGTGGTACCCTCAAGTGACATCTTCCTTAGTTCAAATCTGGTCTCAGACACTTACTAGCTACATGACCCTGGGCAAGTCACTTAACTCTTTGTCTCAGTGTCCTCTTTTGTAAAATGAGCTGGAGAAAGAAATGGCAAACCATTCCAGTGTCTCTTGCAAGAACCACCCCCCTCCAAAAAAAAGGGGAGAAGAAGAGTTAGACAAGACTAAAATGACTAAACAACACCGACAACAAACTGATCCTCATAATAGCTCCAGGAGATGAGTATTATTGTTATCCTCATTTTAGGCAAACAGAGGTCAAGCGACTTGCCCAAGGTCACACAGCTAGTACATCTGGGAGGCTAGATTTAAAATCCGGTCTTCTTGACTCCAAGTCCAATGTTCTGTCACCTCTAGGTAGGAGGAGAACCAAGAGAAAGTAGCATCAAAAAATCTGAGAGAAAAATGTCCAGGAGAAGAGGGGAGTTAGCATGCAATGCCATAGCTCTCTATCCAGAAGGATGAGGACTGAGAAAAGGCCTTCAGATCTGGCCTTGAAGGGATCATTGGTGACTTTGGAGAGAGCACTATTACTAGCATGGTGAAATCTGAACCTGGGGATCCACCCAACCTGCTTGTCATCATCACTGGGCCCAGTGCTTCATCTTTGGAGCTACCTATCTGTCATCCCTTGCCTTTGCTACTTGCCTCTATTGTTTCTATGCTTAAATCTACCATGCGTTTCATTTGGGAGGTTTAGTAGTATTCTACCTTTGATGTGATCAGCACCATGTTGTCCTCCCCATCTGGAAGATTGCTCCATCCTTAAGAAATCCTTCCATTTGAACTCTACATGGGACGTCTACCTGTATGAGAGTGACAAATGACTTTGGTAGATGTATGACTTATTTTATGTCTGGGTATTAGAGTCTCGATACTAGAATCACAGACTTGATATTATGTCTTGATACTAGAATCAGAGACTCCCCGAACAAAATTACTTTCATCGTATCTATGGAAGAATCTTGAGTGATTTGGACATGTTCATGGGGGGAACATTTGGTTGGAAGATAGTTTTTAAGGCTCTGTTTCAATCTACCTAATCAAACACTTCAAACAATTTCTTTCTTTTTTTTTTTTTACAAAGAACAAACTAAGCAGAGTGAAATCTTTGAGTCAGTTGTGTGACAGAGATGTGGTCTGCTAGAAAACACTGTTTGTGAAAACCTGCCTGTTACACCCTTTTCCTTTTTTCAGCAAAGATATTACCAATTCATGTGTGGATTATTCTTGCCAAGTTTTTTATTGATAAAGAAAGTAGCTATGTGGGTCAGTAGGCATTGAGGACTTCTAAATCATCTTTTATTCTCATGATCATTCTAAGTCATTCAGCAGCTTACCCTCTTTCAGATGTCTTGAAGACTGATCCCTCAAAATTGGTTCACCCTCAGCACAAGTTTTCTCTTAGCATATTTGCTCTGGTCCAGTTGTCCTTCCAGTCTTCTGTCTTTTGGTGTATTTCCTCTCCCTCACAGGGCACATCAGAGACTGAGATGTTAGCGTCCAAAAGGAATGATTCCACTATCATTAAGATTTCAATTCAGTTCAACAAATGTATTGTCTACTATGTTCATAACACAGTATCACATGGGAGTTGGGGGAGGGGGACTTACAAAACAAACAAACAAACAAAACCAAATAGTCCCTGCCCTCTAGGACCTTACATTCGCCTGGGCAGAGCGATGAAGAAATCGCTCGTTAGAGAAATGCTGATGGATCTGTTTTTTATTGGTCATCTTCCTTCTAGTTTTATCTTTAAATGTTCTTGGGATCACTTGGTTTAATTGGGACTCATGCCAAGCTCCCCGTAAATGTCTTTGTGTCCCTGACGCTTCTTGCTGTGCCATGAGGCGGATATTGCTCATCATCTTACCGCCCTTCTTTGTAAAGTTCTGCAAAACTCCCAGGGTTATTGTGAGGATAAAAAAAGATAGCATTTGTAAAGACTTAGTAAATCTTAAAGGGCTATATAAATGCTAGCTGTTGTTATTGCTATAATAAAAAATTATATATAATTTATAAAATATAAAATATAATATAATTATATAACTATATTCCTTTATATGTAATATATAAAATTATATATAATAATTATATATAACTTAATAATAATAGTTATTTTTATTAAACAGGCATTGCCCTTGGCTGCTAAGAAAGGGAAAGGGAAGGATATTTTCCTCTAATTGGGCAAAGTTGCTTTGTCTCCACCAGCTTCAGTTTTTCCATCAGCAAAATAGAGATAATACTATTTGTGCTATGTACTTCACCTTGTTATTGAGAGGAAAGCAACTAACAAACTATGAAGGGTTATATAAATGTGAATTATCATTATTCTTTTTTTAGGGGGAAGGCCAACTTTTGTGTTAGGTATGCTAAGAGGAATTATACATGTTATACACGTGTAATGGGGACTTGGCCAATGGGGATCTAGTCCTGGGGGCTTGTGTAATTGTCTCTACTTGCTGCTAAATCGTAGAGGTAGGTTTTCTGAGCCAGACTTTAGAAGAACATCAGGGCCTACTTTTATCACTACCTGGAGGCTTATCATGGTTCCTGCCTCACTCACCACCAAAAGAGAGAGAGATAGTATGTGCTTTTATTTCTGGCTCAGTAGCCAATTAAAAGGCTTTTCTTCACCATGAAGTAAGAAGATAGGAAGCAGTCATAGACTGTCTAAGCATTTTCCAAATCAGGAACAGGGCCCCTTTATTACATATCACGACACACTTGCAGAAGCAGGCTCACAAAATCTTTCATGTGTGCTGGCAGCAGGCAGAGAGTGACTCCGGGCATGCTCTGAGGACTGGATTTCCTTTGGCCAGTCCCCAACACATATATGCCTGTGGAATCATGGAGGGATGGAAGAACAGTAAGGGTGACTTAGTAGCTCGGGGATGAACCTATTCACAGCAGAAGAGGGGGAAAAAGGCTGGCAAGGGTGGCAGTTTTGAGAGTTCACTTACTTCCTGCCTGGCATCATTTTTGTTAACCTTCCCCACCCTGCCCCGATCTCCTCTGAGGCTGACAAGGACAGACATGGTCCTTAGCCCCCTTTCTGACCTCTTGCCTGTCCCTGCTCTTCTCCAGGTGCTGACTAAGAACCCTGCAGTGACCCCTACCCTGGTTAGCCAGAGGTGAGAGGAGGGAGCTGCCTCTCTCTCAGACTCTCCTCCCAACCCCCACTGGGATGCCTGGTTGCTGTAGGGGAGAAAGACCCAGTGTTCTGCAGCTTCCAGCCTTGGCCACCTGTTCCAGAGGCTGAGAAACCAGGAAAGAGGGCCCCTTTGTTTAACTCAGATTTTGACATGGTCCCTGGGAAGTGAGAGGGTGTGCATGGGGTCTTGTTAACCCTTTAGGCTGTCCAGATGGTAGAGAGATTGGTGAACATCTGCCTGGGAATCTGAAATACTCCCAATAAGCAGTAGGAAAAACCTGCCCAATTCCCTCTCCTAACAATTGTTTAGGGAACAGGGCATTAGTTCTTGAGATTAATATAGCAACATGCCTAGCAACTCCTGCTGTGGTGTAATTCCTCTAAGTCAAGATGGAGGTGGGGGTGGGATGGACAGACATTTGTCTTGGTTAAGTGCTTAGAGATCTAAGTGCCCACTTACATCAGAACAACATTAAACCACCTCCCACAATCTCTTCAGGGACAGGTGATCTGCTTCTGTTCCTTGTAACCAATGCTATCATCTTCAAAGCATGGGAAACTAGGTTTAACCGCTTACCCAGCTGCATGCTAAGGATGGGGGCAGGGGAAGTAATCTGAGTCTGCCCAACTGAAGGGACTTTCTATTCAGGGACAGAAAGAGGGGGGATCTCTAATCTAGAAACTGCTCTGTAAATCTTAAAGAAACATATAACTATGAGGTCTCACTATTAGAAAACGAAATGAGGAGAACTAGAAAGTGGAGGAGGTGTAAATAGAGACAGAGAAAGATAAAAGGAAGAACATAAAGGAGAAAGAAAAAAAGATGGTGAAAGAGAAAGAGAAGGAGAGAGAGAGGAGAGAGGAGAGAGAGATGCAGAGGCTTGTCAGAGGACGAGACGAAATGGAAGATTGGAGAGAAATCAGAGTCCCCTTCAGCTTCACAAAACATTTTTCCCCACAGCCCAGTGAGGGAGAATCATTATCGTTTTACAAATGAGGGAACTAATCATCAGAGAAGTTTAAATCGTCAAGGTCGAGTTCATGCTCACACAACTTGGGGTTGAACTCAGATCTTTTGACTCCAAAGTTTGGCATCTTTCCATTTACTCACATTCATTCTCAACGGTTTTCCTTGATTTCTAGATCTGGAAGTGGGCTTTCTCTCACCTGATTTCCTGGCAGTCTATGTTCTTCTAATAAACTTGTATTCTAATTTTATATTTACGGATGCACATGTCATCCTGAGGTAGGGCCGTGTCTTACTGTGTCTCTTTCAAAACCTGGCACAGTGGACAACAGTCAGTCAATTATACAAACAAGCATTTATTAAACACTTAGGAGCCAGGCTCTGTACTAAGTATTGAGGATACAAAGGAGGGCAAAAACAATGTCCCTGCCCTAAAGGAGCTCGTATTCTACCTGGAGAAATAACATGCAAAAAATTGTCTGTACAAAATACATACAGTGTTAGTGGAAGGTAAGCTCAGGTACTAGCAGTGTGTGTGTGTGGGCGGGGAGGGGATTGGGGGGTGGGAATCAGGAAAGGCCTGAAGAAGACAATTTCAGCTGAGTCTCTAAAGAAGCCAGGAGAGGGAGTGCCTTCCAGGCCGGAGGACAACCAGTGAAAAGGCAGGGAGTTTGGGAGATGAACTCCTTGTGTGAGGAACAACAAGGAGGCCAATGGCTCTTTATGGTGAAAAAAGTGTAAGATTGGAAAGGTAGGAAGAGGGCAGGTTGTGAAGGGCTTTATAAATAAAATAGAGGATTTTATCATTGATCCTGGAGGTAATAGGAAGTGTATTGATTGCGGAGTGTGTGTGTGTATGTGTGTGTGTGTGTGTGTGTGTGTGTGTGTGTGTGTGTGTGATCATCACCACTCAGCCTTGGAGAAGTCACCTTGGCAGCTGAAGCCGAGGATGGCAGACCAACAGGAAAGCTATTGGTGTGGTCAGTTGTGGCATACAGAGGACCGCACCAGGATGTTAGTGGGGAGGAGATGTATTCAAGAGATATTATGAAATAGAAGAGAAAAGACTTACACTGCTCATACTAAATGTTTAACAAATATTTTAAAAATGAATAAAAAGGCAGAAAGAGAGGATAAAGAAGGGAAAGAGAAAAGAAGGAAAAAGAACAGAAGGAATCAGAAGCTTTTCTCTGGCTGAGCGCCCCTCAGCCCCACAAAAGAGCCAACAGATTGTCTTCCTGCGAGTTCCCAGCCCCTTCCCCCATAACCCCTAGGGACCCTCTCACTCCCAGGCTGCTGGAGTCCAGATGTTGCCCAACACAAGCCACTTCCCTTTGATTAAGTTAACAAATAAACACCCAGCCCAGCCCCAATCCAGCCCCCAGACTGGGAGCTATTGATTTTCAGTCTCAGGGGATGCATCATTTCTCAGTGTTTTAATAGAGATTCATTCCAGCCAGACCCTGCCTAGCAAAGGAGACTAATGAGCATTTAACACTTTTAAAATCAAGAAGACCCAGGGAAAAGGACTGAAGATGGTTGGGGGGTGGGGCAGGGTGGGTCAGGAAGGAGAAAACTGCAAGAGATTAACCACCCACCTGCTACCTGTCTGAAATTCAGGTGGATGGATGGATCAGGAGTTATTTCTTACTCTGGACCTGTGATTTTGTTGGCATAATAATAATGATGATGATGATAGCTAAAGCGTCTATGGTGCTTACTATGTGCTAAGCACTTAACAATCATTATCTCATTTGAATCCTTATGACAATCCTGGGAGGCAGGTGCTATTATTACCTCCATTTTACAGATGAAGAAACTGAGGCAAACAGAGGTTAAATGACTTGCCCAGGGTCACACAGCCAGGGGATGTCCAAGGCTGGATTGGGACTCAGGTCTTCCTCCCTCCAGGCTCAGCTCCCTAGCTACTGTAGCCCCAGGCACAGGGACCTGTTGATAGGGAAACTCCTTCCACCAACATAGCTTAGCAACTGCTCTTCAAATGATAGTCCTGGGGTCCAAGGTGGGATGTGAACCCAGCTCTTCTTAACTCTAAGGCTAGCTCTCTATCTACTATTCCAGGCTGCCTCTCTTAAAAAAATTTTTAAAGGTAAATCCCACATAACTGGTTCATTTTGTTAGAGATGGAGGAAAGGTGGGCATGAATGGAAAAGGCTTGAACAGTCAGGAAGATATCAAATCTGGAACTTAACATTCCTCAAGTGATGGCAATTCACAACCGCTCCTTGAGGGAAGCTTTAATTGTTAAGAAACTTCCTTAAATTGAATGGAAATCCCTGCCTCTGTAACTTGCATCCACCCCTTTTGGGACAAGTAGAACAAAAACTCTGATCTCTCTTACACATTATAACCCTTCAAGAACTTTAAGAGAGCATCTTAGCCCCCCCGCCCCCGGTCTTTTCATTTCCTGACTAAACAGCCACAATTCTTTCAACCTATCCTTGTTTTAGAAATGATGACCATCCTGGTTACCCTCCTCTGGGAAGACTCCAGTCTCTCAATGTCCATAGGATTTAGAGATAGAATGGACCCTGGAAGACATCAAGACCAACCTCCTCATTTTAAAGAATCAGAGAGGTCCAGCACTCCTTGTCCTGAAGAATCTTACATTAAAACAAGAGAGACAACGTGTACTTGTATTTTACCTTGTCACCTAGTTTGTTCTTTTGCCTCCTGGATTCTTGATATAGAAGTGTTTTCTACCTATCTCCTTTGACTGGTTTGATCAATGACACTGGGTATGCCCCTCACCTTATGTGGGCCCAGGCTCTCCCACTGATCCCTCCCTTCCCTGAAATCCTATTTATGTATGCAAGCACAGGGTCACTCAGGGTTACCATCCTGCTCCATAACTTGATTTTTCAAGTTGATTTCATTTTTCTTTATGTCTAGCCTCCCTAACTTGATTTTAAGTGCTCTGAGAGTGGAGATTGGGTTTTTTTTTTCGTGTTACCATGTACAAGTCAGGGCAGCAAGGTGGTGCAGCAGATAGAGTACTGGGTCTGAAGTCAGGAAGTTCAAATATGATCATGAGTTCAAATATGGCCTCAGACAATTCCTAGATGTCTGACCCTGAGCAAATCACTTAATCCTGTTCGCCTCATACGTAAAATCAGCTGAAGAAAGAAATGGCAAACGACTTCAGTATCTTTGCCAGGAAAACCCCAAATGGGTTATGAAGAGTTAGAAATGACTGAACAACAACATGCATGAGTCAATGTCCTATAATTCCTTGTATCTCCCAAAGGACTTAGCACAAGGCCTTGGAGATAATAAATGCTTAATATATATTTGTAGAGAGGAAGCATGAGCATGACCACAGGTGACTTAATACTGGAGTTGGTGTCATAGAGCCCTGTGTTCAAATCTATCATCTGACACAAGAAGAGAGATCATAGGCAAATCTCTAAGCTTCAGTTTTCTCATTGGCGAAAAAAGAGATAACACCAGATCAATAAATTCCAGTGGCTTTTAATTGCCTCTAGGATAAATATACATACATATATATATATGTATATACACACACGTATGTGCATATGTATATATATAAATGCCTCCGTTTGGCTTTTAAATCACTGGCCCCAATCTATCTGTTCAGAACCATTATATATTATACACCTTCCCCAACTCCATGGTCCAGCCAATTGACCTTGCTTTAGTTCCTCACACATGATACTCTCCCTTCCCAGTGCCTTTGCAGGGGCTGTCCTCCCTCCTCACTGGGATGGACTCCCTTTTCATCTTGGTCTCAGAGAACCCTTAACTCCCTTTAAGATACAGTTCAAGCACCACCTTCTAGATGGATTCTTTCTTGATCTACCTAGTTGCTTATGCCCTTTCTCCCTAAGTACCTTATATTTATTCTGAACATATCCATTCTCTATACTTCTGTAACCCCCTCCTCCCCCCGTTAAAATAATTATTTCACTTTAAGTCCAGGAAGTAATAGAATGGGTCCCTAAGGTCCACAGGTTTGCCTTCTTCTTTGGCTTTAAGGAGATTATTTTAGATGAAAATTTATGAGTTAAATCTCAATCATTCTGAGCCCCCAGTTAGGAAAATTCCTAACATTCAGGCAGAGGTTGTATTCTCTGCCTAAATTTACATTTATATCTATCTCTAGTTAACTCTTTGCCTCATGGTGGTTGAAGCAAAATTCAGATTAATTGAAATTATGGGTAATAAAATAGCAGGTTACATTAGTGTCTGTGGATAGATAGACAGGTATCTGGAGGGAAAGAGCTAATCTTTTCTCTAGGTGGGTATACTGGTGGCATTCCCCTGGATGTTTTCTGAAATGCCTATAGAGATGGTCCTAGTTGATATCTCTTTTCTTTGCCAAAACTCAGTCTTTTTTGTCCTTTTGCTGGTTATCCTGAGGCTATTGTTGTTGACTTATGACCTCTCCTTCCCCTCAAAATTTTTATGTGCATCAGAGATAACTCCTCCATTTTATGCAAATTCCTTAGAGAGTAACCGAGTCTCTCACACAGTAATGATTTTGATTGATTCAGGGAGGTGTACAAGCCCTTTTCACACTAGGTTCTGATTGACTCAATCAAGAAGAATACCAATTAACAAAGATTAAGTGAGTATAATAATCAGTGGATTATTACAGCTCCTCTGGTAGACTGTAAGTTCCTTGAGGGCAGGAAATGTTTCGTTTTTTTCTTTTTATCCCCAGCATCTACTAGCGTGGTGTCTGGCACATAGTAATCATGTAGTAAATGCTTCTGGATTTACAGTTCCTACCTCACCAGTTTGTCGCTAGGTTCAAATGAGATAATGTGTGCAATGTCTTTTTTTTTTTTTTTTGAGCAGGGAAGCTTATAGCTGATCTGTGATCTCATCAGAATAGGACAATAAGGCAACCACCCAACTGTTCCACATTTAGTACTGCTGAAGTTAATTGACTTACCAGAGGTCACTCAGTGAGTGTGTCAGAGATAGGATTTGAACCCAAGACTTTGGGACTCTGAGGCTTCATTCTCTTTAGGCTATGAGAAAATTGAGGCTGTCAGCAGTTAAGTGACTTACTTAAGGTCACATGGCTAGTTAGTAGTAGAGCCAGGATTTAGGATTATAAGATTTAGAGCTGCTTTTCTTTTCCAATCCATTCATTTGATATGTGAGAAAAATGAGGCCCAGAGAGCACTGGCTGTGTCTAAGGTCACAGAGAT
This sequence comes from Phalanger gymnotis, assembly GCA_028646595.1. Lineage (NCBI taxonomy): Eukaryota > Metazoa > Chordata > Mammalia > Diprotodontia > Phalangeridae > Phalanger > Phalanger gymnotis. Next base: position 258,544,254 of record CM053626.1, on the reverse strand, counting down.
AGTAAGTAGCATCAACCCATGTCTCTACTCAAATATACCACTGCTTCCTCTCGGGTACATACACAAGTATAATAAAAGGAACATTGGTGAATCAGTGAGGCAGATCAGGACACAGAAATCCCACATGGGCACAGCATTCTCATTGTTAATATTGAAGGCAGGGGAAACAGGATGGGGGGAACCAGCTGTTTCTCGGTCCCTGCTTATGGTATTCCTCTTTCTGGGCAAATTTAGGGACCTTCCTTATTTGGAGGATAATATGTAAATCATTCTGCAAGGACACCATTGAATTGGACTCAGCAGCTCAAGCACTTTGCACGCAAGGCTCACAGACATATTGCCAGGCCAACTCCTTGATCAGCTCTGCCAGTTGCCAGAAATTCGGGCTTGGCTCAGGGGAGAATGTTGATGCCCCCAACCCTCAGCTCGTGTACACTGGAGCACACACACACACACTCACACACACACACAGCCCACACTCCTCTCTCTTTCTCTGGCTAAACCCTTAAATGGATTTCAGACCCCAGGAGTCAAGACTCTTGTACTTGGCAGAGGAGCTGACCCACAGATGCCAGAGTGTCTGAGGCAGACATTGTCCTTAGTTGGGCTACTCAGGTGACAGACAGAAGCTCCTTGGAAGCCCCTTTAAGCTTGCTGTGTCAGACAGTCCTGCTGGGGAGCTGGGCCTAATCCCACCCTACAGTCTGCCTCTCCCTCATCTCCGTTCCTGTTTCTATAATCAGGGAAGATTTGTCTGTCCCCCCCACCCCTCTCCTGTACTTCTCCTGGCCCAAATTTCTCTTTCCTGCACTGGTCCCATTTCTAGGATTTTATTTCAGGGACCTTAGAATAGGAAAAATTTTTAGGTATTGAAACAAGCTGAAGGACCATAATATGGTGATATTGCCTTGGATTTCTATTAGAATCAGACTACTTTGCCTCCACATGGTGACAGATTCTCCTGATGTCAAACCAATGGACTTCTGGGTCCAAGAGGGAGGTGGGGATCTCAGGGTTGTTCCAGGTCAAGGAGTGAAAGGGCTTGGGTCCAAGAAAGGAGACAGCAGATGCTGAGTGTTGGTGTCACACTTGGGGGTCTTTAATGCCCTGCCAGTAGTAATGACCTTGTGCCAATCACACACAGACACGAGTCCGTCCGGGCCTCTGTGAATGATCTGGGGAGGCTCCCTTCAATCAGACTCCTGAGGGGGAAGGGAACCAGTCAGGAGCTGCATCCTTCTGATTTTTCACAATGTTTCATGACCACCTGTCACTCAGCTAATTAGATAGCTATCCTGGTGGGAAGATGCTCTGTTCCCAGGCTTAACCCTCTGACCCACCAGGGCCATTCTGTTATGGCCATTTTAAGGGGCTAATTCAGTGAGGAGATTCACAGCGGGGTGGAGATGAGGGCCTCTTGGGAGCCCCAAGGCCCATCGTAGCTGCCAGGGCTTGGCCCTATAGCTTGAGGCTCCAGGGATGAAGAGGCACTGTTCCTGTCTTCTTTCAGCAGCTTGTGTGTCGCCTCCTCCACTTGCTCTGGTTCCATCTGGCAGGCATCAGCTAATGCTTGTCCGGTTGCCACCACGAAGCCAGTGTCCCCAGCCAGGGTGCCCAGGCCACCCTGAGCCAGAGCCTGTCCAGGGACGCGAGAAAGCAAGGGCATGGATAACTTCTTGTCCTTTGGTGGAGTCTGGCTTTCTCAGAATAGGCTCTCCTTATCCATGTGACCCTGGGGCTACCCTGGTTCACCTGTCCCAGCCCTTAAGGATCTGTCCCATTTCATTTAAATGGTGGGTCTAAACCCCTGTTCTGTCATGGCTCAGTGGATAGGGCATTGGCTCTCAAGTTAGAGCATGTAGGTTCAAATCAATCCTCTGAGATATAATAATAAATAATAATTAATAATAATAGTAAACAACCCCTACCGCACTTTAAGGTTTGTATAACATATTACAAATATTATCTCATTTGCTCCTCATAAAAACCCTGGGAGGTGAGTACTCGTATTATTATGCCCATTTATAGATGAGGAAACTGAGGCAGACAGATGGGGGGCTGTATGGAAGAGATCATAAATATAAAACTAGGAGGGACCCTAGAGGTCAACTAGTCCAATCCCCTTATTTTACAAACAAGGAAACTGAGGACCACAGAGGTTAAGTGACTTGCTTAAAACCATGCAGGTAGCTAAGTAGCACAATGAACAGAACCCAGAACTTGAAATGACAAAGATTTGAGTTAAAATCCAGCTTCAGACTCTGGGCAAGTCATTTATCCTGGGTCTGCCTGTTTGCTCACCTGTGAAATGGGGATAATGGTATTATCTACCTCCCAGGGTTGTTGTGGAGATCAAATGAGATAATATTTGTAAAGTACTTTGCAAACTTTTAGGCTTGATTTGAACACACATGCTCTGACTTGAGAGCTAGCGTGTCCGCTGTACCATGACAGCACGGAGGTTTAGATGTGCTGTTTAAATAGTGTAGGGAACTTCCCCTGCCAATAAAGATCTGCATCTGTTCGGCAATTTATGGTTTTGGAGAATTGTCTAGGAGTCCACGATTCGCCTTGGGCCACTCAGCTAGTATCAGAAGCTGGATCTGAACCCAGGTCTTCCGGATTCTGAGGCCAGCCCTTTAGACACTAGGTAGGTCGTACTGTCTTCTCTCTTCATGCCATCTACCCCTCCCCAAGCTGAAATCCCTCTTCCCTCCTCATGCCCTTAATTCTGGACACGTCACCAGCCCCAGACTCACCTTCCGGATCAGCCGGGCAGTAGCTGGCGTAGAAGATGCAGGAGCTTCTGGGTCCATCCCCTTCCTGCCACCTGTGGTCACGGCACACTGGGACTCTGGCACGGGGCTCTCCCTCTCCCTAGAAATGCTATTCTCCTTCCTGTGAGACTGATCCCAAATGGACAGAGGACCAGGTCTCAGGAGGGGCACTAGACTTCTTTGGGGACCAGCTCACTGGAGGGAATCTTAGTCACCAACCACAGGAAAGAAAGACTCAGGATTTCTGGCCCATTCCCGATTAAGGGCTAATGTCTGCTATGCCAGTGTCTCCCTCTCCTTCCCCTCCATCCCCCTTCCTCTCAGCCAACACACATATTGTTCCATGGCCCAGTTTCAGGAAGGAGACCGTGTCTATATATGACTTTTCCCTTTATTACCTTGTCAGAGGAGGTAGAAGTTTGGGCCCCTGAGGATGCCACCAGGTTGGCTGCCTGCTGCCTGGTCATTCTGACCTTCTGTTTCTCTGGATAAACAGCACCTTGATGTTCTGCTGGGGAGAAGGGGGGTTGGCTTGACCTTGGCACACTGGCAACCTCTGCCAGATCTACAGGAAGTGAAGCCATGAGCAGTCAAAGATATCTCCCTGAAGAGGACACGCTCAGGCCTCATTACCATCAAGATTGGACACCTCCAGTTTCCCTGGTCTCTCCACCTTTACAAGTTCAGCTCCCTTAGGAGACATCAGGGATGTGGGCCAGTCCAAGGCAGCCTGTTCTCCAGTATATCCCTTGTTGAGAGAAGGCCTTACCCTTCCAGTCTCCTGCCTCAGCGTTCCCTTGGGTCACCTCTACCCACAGAGTCTTCATGCCCCTCCTCCAGCCCCATGTTGTGATCTCTTATTCGGACCAGCCCCACGATGCCCTTCCAGCACATGCATTTGGCTCACTCCCTCATTCGTTCCCCTCTGAAACTTGCTAGGTGAGAGCTAGCTAATCTTATAAACTAATTCCAGCTAAGGACCTCCATGATTGGGTTAAGGAGTTGAATTTTTAATCAGAGCTCTCTGGAGACAGCATAACCACATGCATTTTCTCTAATGCTGGTGGTTTTTTTTTCTTAAGGGAAGATAGGAGAAATATTTTTCACAAGTGTTTCTTTATAAAACTTCCCTCATTTCACACTATTTAGTAGGCAGCCTCCCACTCTGCCCACATGGACTGGCTGAGGATATACCTACCATACCCATATAGTTCCCATGGCAACAAGTTCCAAGGCAACCCCCTCATCTTGCCTGCCACCTGAAGTCTGAGATCCTACCCCACCCAGGCAAGAAGGGGAAAGCTTGGAGTGGGTACTGATGTATTTCCTCAGAGGATAGTGTCTACTTAAGGGAGTGGAAGGGGGAAGCTGGGAAGGGGGTTGATCCCAGACAAGGTTGGGCTTCCCACTGGGCCAAAGAAAAGAGGACTGACCTGGGGCAGAGTGAGGGTAGAGAAGGCCATCCCTCTTTGGGGAAGGTGATGCTGGGAGCTCATTCTCGTGATGGATACTGAAACAGAAGCAGGAAATAGACCATCAGTCTCCTGACTCTTCATTGTGACCATCTCCACCAACCTAAGACTCCATTCTGATGGCTCTTAACCTGTCCCATGGATCTGGCTGCCCTGTGAGACCATGATGCCTACGCTGTGGCCAAAGGGCCACCTGTCTCAGTGCCAATAGCATCTACCCTCTCCTGTAGACTGGTCAGCTTTCTCCCTGTCACCTACTACCTCCGTACTCACCCCTGTCTCCTTCTTTGCTTCCCTTATTTACCCCTTCCTGGAATGCCATTTTTCCTTGTAATAGGTACTCAGTAAATACCTTTTTTTTCAGGGGGGAAGGCAGGGCAATTGGGGTTAAGTGACTTGCCCAAGGTCACACAGCTAGTAAGTATGTCAAGTGTCTGAGGCTGAATTTGAACTCAGGTCCTCTTGACTCCAGGGCCAGTGATCTACTCACTGCGTCACCTAGCTGCCCCTTCAGTAAATACGTTTTTGGGGGATTGTTTATTTATTTAATATTTTCAGTTTTCAGCATTGATTTTCACAAGAGTTTGAATTACAAATTTTCTCCCCATTTCTCCCCTCCTCCCACTCCAAGATGGCATATATTCTGATGGCCCCATTCCCCAGTCAGGCCTCCCTTCTGTCACTCCACTACCCCCATCCCCTTTTCCCTTACTTTCTAGTAGGGCAAGATAGATTTCTATGCCCCATTGCCTGTATAGCTTACTTCCTAGTTGCATGTAAAAACTTTTTTTTTGAACATCTGCTTTTTAAAACTTTGAGTTCCAAATTCTCTCCCCTCTTCCTCAGTAAATACTTTTAAATTGAATTGGTCTCCATGGAACTAGGAGAGAGATTCCTGCATATGGGAAGTGGCTGATGCACTGAGCTCATGCCCAGATTCTCTCTATTTGCCTCTGCTATACCAATCTTTGTTTATTAACTTAGAAAACCACATATTAATATTATCTACATTTTATTGTATTTTTATTTATTTTGTTAAATATTTACCAATTGCATTTTAATCTGGTTTGAGCTGCACTAGGAACTGCTGGAGCATGCTTTGGGCAGTTTTTTGACACCTCTGATCTAGCCCAAACCTTTTCTATATTTGAGGAAATTGAGGCAAACAGAGGTTAAGTGGTTTGCCCAAGGTCATACAAGTGACAAAGCTGGGATTTGAACTCAGGCCCTTTGTCTCAAAATCTAGTGTGCTTCCACTGTACTATCTTATATCCCGAATCTCACAGAGACAGCTAGGCAGCACAATGGATAGAGTACCAGGCCTAGAATCAGGAAGACCCAAGTTCAAATCTGGCCTTAGACACATACTAGTTGTATGATCCTGGACAAATCACTTAACCCTGTTTGTCTCAGTTTTTTTTTCATCTACAAAATAGGGATAATAATATAGCATACCTTCCATGATATAATATTTGTAAGGCACTTAGCACAGTGCCTGGTACATAGTAGGCACTAAATAAATGCTTGTTTCCTTCCTTGTAGATTTCTGAATTATACAGTGACCTAGATGCAAACCTTCTTTCCCTCTTGTCCCTTAAGCCTAGATTATTGCAGGATTCTACTTTTTAACTAATAATATTTCCAATAAGTTGCTCAATAAACTCATCAATTCATTTCACTGCTCCCTGGAGATACCACCATCTGTCTGCAAGTCTGTGGAATGAGCAATCATTCAGACTGAAATTACAGCGTGACTTCTGAAATGGGGATGCCCCCTCCTGGTGTAATGGGTCTCTGCAGGCCACCTTAGCTACCCTGTGTCACAGTGAATTGGAAGAGATATGAGAAGGCGTTAAGCCTAATGTCTTCATTTTACAGATGAGTATGCCGAGGCCTAAAGTGGTTAGGTGACTTTTCCAAGGTAGTAAATGATAGAGCCAGAATATGTACCCAGGTCTTCTGACTCCAAATAAAATTTCCTTTTCCACTGAACCACTCTGCTTTCCTCCTTCATGGGAAAAATGAAGGGAATGCTCCTTTCCTCCCCCCTCCCCACCAAGCCAGGATGATGCTTGTTCTTGCTCTCCTCCCCTCCCCAAGACTACCATCCCCAAACCTAGGGCTGACAGTTTCCAGTCACCACCTGGAGAACACGCAGCTGTTGGCATTGTTGGTATTGGCATTGCTGGCATTTGTGTTGGCATGAGTCCTGGCCAGGGGATTGGCATGTGGTTCTGGGGGGAAGTCATCTAAGAAGACAGGGGAGTCCATATCCTCCATCTCCATCTCTGTGAACTGCAAGGGCCTCTGGCTGGCAACATGGGGGGGCAATGAGTCGGTCCTCTCCAGGAAGGTGTCCACCTGGCCAAAAAGGCCTCCTGTCCTCTGGAACCAAGGGAAAAGAACAATAAGGCTGAGAACAATGTCCAGAAAACATAGGCTGGGAGTGACTCTAAGTCAGACAAGGCTAGAGACAGAGGGACAGAGGCCCCTTGGGAAGTGAATGGCCATCTTCTGCCAGCTAATAGGTTCACAGGAGGATGACCTGGGCAGTGAGGTATTCCTGAGGTTTGCCACCTCTACTCCCACCACTGCCCCTTAAGACCCCTTAAAGAGCTGTCTCTTCACCTGGGATGACATGGTAGACTGCCATTCTGAGAGCTGGAGATGATACAGGGGAAAGAGGAGACATAGTCTCTGCCCTCAGGAAGTTTCTAGCCCGAAGAGCAAATTATTACATTAATAATTGATGATAGTTAATGATCACAAAATGAGGAGACATGAAGACAACAGATGGACAGTGACGGATATAAGGGCTGGAGTTGATGCTGGACTGAAAGGAGGCAGGTGGGGCTGGTCAGAATTTGGATGGGGGGAGGGACACGACTGGACAGAAAAGAAGGAGAGGCTCAGAGGCGGGGCACAGGATAAGTTGTATGTAGGATTAGAAATAGAATTGCTTGGTTAGAAGCAAAGACTGGGAGCCAAGTAGCCACAAAAGGAGAGGATGGTCAGATGAGGGAGAGGATGGTCCGTTCCCAGGCTGCTGCTTATCTTGGGGCAGGATCTATCTGACGTGTCTGGATCTGACACTGTCTCTCTCTTTGTTTCCATGGGGCCATGCTGCTCCTTCGCTCTCCAGCCATTCAGGTTGTCCGGCTCTCACTCACCCGGTAGATCCCCTCCTCCATGGCTGCCTCCACCATGGCCCTCTCCAGCTCTTCTTCAGCTGTCAGATCTCCAGAGATGGCTCGGTGAATCTCAGGAGCCGCTTCCTCTTCAATGCTCCGAAGCCCAGCCTTACGCAGGAAAAGAAATGCAATGATCAGTGCATCTAAGGAGAAGAGATGAGGGCTCCTAGCCCCAGTGGTGCTCCCCTCCTCTGACCGGGGTTTCCAACATTGGGAGCCAAAGTCTCCCTGAAGTGCCACCATTGTCCCTTTTTCATTTTGCTGTTATGTCACTCACTTTCCTTTTAGCTCATCAAGGTCCCTGAGCAGGCAATCCTGGAGCTCTCAGGGAGGTCATCTAGTTCATCTTATCTAGGAAGGTCCTCATGCTAATCACCCCAGGGGATATACCACATCCCTCTTAGGTTGCCTGCACCTGACTTTTGCTAAGTTAGTTATGGTCTAATGTGACTCTATCAAGCTGCAGTTTATTCCTATTGTCTTTTACCCTGTTTTAAGATGGGGAATATTGGGCCCATCTCCTGGGTGATGACATTTCTTTTAACCTTCGACCATTCAGAAATGACATATGCACCTCTCCTGGTTTGGTCCCTTTATCATTGATAGTGCAAGAACACTTACCTGTATGACCTTAGGCATACAGGTGATGCTCCTCATCTGTAAAATGCGGGAATTAGAATGGACGACCTCTAGGGTTCCTCCAGCTTTAACATTATGAATCTACCATATGGGAAAGGTGGCATCTCCACTCTACATTTTAGCGGGGAGATGATGCCTCTTGGTGGAGGTGTGCATGTGTGGACATCTCTGGGCCCATCGTGCTACTCACCTGGATCTGCACAGTGTCTTTTTTGGGTCGATATCCATAGTACTCCTCCTGGCGCTTCATAAACTTCCGGAAATGATCTTGGATGAGGAAAGTGGCGTAGAATTTTCCTACTGTCACTTCATCATCTAGAGGGTTAACCAACAGAACCATGAGCCCCAATTGCGGTGTGCTTCCTGGGCCCAATGTAGAGTAGAAGATGTCAAGAAAGAAGTGGGATTAGACATGATAAAACTTCATTTCCCTTGGTTATCTGGGCCAATTGGGATACTCTATCCCGAGGCTCATGGTCAGCTCTGACAGACTTCCATGAATGCAAAGGCATTCCAAACATCTGATAGCAAGGCATTCCTCTATGACAAAGGACTGGCTCTCTTGGAAATCTCATTCCTTCCTCTCCTTTAATAACCTTGTTCTCAACTATGAGTCCAAAGGGCCACTGATGAAATATCCTTCCTACTTCTTGATAGAGAGGTGATGGAATCAAGGTGTGAATGAAACATATATTTTTGGACTTAGTCAATGTGTGAACTTTTTTGGGGAAACTATACATATTTGTTTCAAGGACTTTTAATGGGAGTAAGTATGGAGGAATGCAAGGAGTATCTTTTCTGTATTTTACTACTCCTGAATTACCCATTGTTCCTTTAAAGGGGATATCTCTTGAGCCACCATTCCCTTAAAATAGAGATAGTATAGCAAAAAAAGAAAAAAAAGACAGAAAAGAGTAATTGAGGCATCTTTTAAAAAAATTCAGAGAGAGGAATGGAAGGAAAGTCAGAAAAATGCACAGAAGAGCAAGACAGCTTTGAAAATTAGAGGTTGAATTTATTATATTAAGAAGCAAAGCAAGCAATATGTACATACACACATGGAAATATGCATTTTATTGGACATTTTTTAAGAATAAAAGTTAAAAAAAAACTGCTGGCCTTTGGCTCCCTAAGCCATACTTACCTCCAATGGGGGGGATGACTTGGTCGAGGAGCTTCATACTAGTTCTCTTCCAGATCTTCTTAATGATAGCTCTTAGCTCCTCATTGGCTTGTTCAAAGTTACCTGGTAGCAAGTGAGAGGCAGGAATGGCTTCTGACACCATTCATACCAAGTCAATCCCTTGAGACAAATGGCCTCCAGGCCTTCTTGGGAGGACAAGACATTTTTCTGACATCGTTGCCCTTCTAGTGGGTCTGAAGCCCATTTCTTGGATCACTGTCCCCGACCCTGGTTATCAGGGCCCAAAGCTAACCTTGGTTTTGTTCTCTCATTGCCTCAGCTGTCTGGTTCCTAGGTACAGAACATTCCCACATTTCAAGGTTCTCCAACATCTACCTCCCTGTTCATCTCTTACTCCCCTGATGTTTGCCCCTTGCAACATTTTTCTATAATATACCTCTTGTCGCCCAGTAAAGAAATCCCTTTTCTTAGGGTGATTAACTTTAGGGAGAAATGGTGATGGCTATTATGTAGAATAAGCATCCACAGGTGCTCAGGGGTAGGGACTAGGGGGACAAGATTGTGTGCTGATGAGCTTCTAGGGAAGGACCGTGGCACAGAGACTCATTGACATCTCACGGGGTTTGTGGGACTGCATTGGTCGAAGAGGCTAAATCATTTTTGTATATGTCATGGACCCCTTTGGTAGTCTGTTGCAATCTATGGATCCCTTCTCAGAATGATATTTTTAAATGCATAAAATAAGACACATAATATTACAAAGGGAACCCAACTGTACTGAATTGTGGTTATCAAAATATTAAGAGAACAAGTTCACAGGCCCCAGGTTAAAAACCTTTCATATAGACTGATAAGCATCTATACACACATACATATAGAAGACTTTTGGGCCACCCTGTATTACAAATATTATATATATATATATTATACTATATCATCATATACTATATCACATATAATTATGCAGTATATAATGTAGTGTATAATTTGTTAATATTATATTATATATTATTATAATTATAGTATTATATATTATTATATATTATATATAATTATAATATTATATTATATATTTATATATTATTATATATTATATAATTATATAATATATTATATATTTATAATATATTATATATAATAAATATTATATATTTATATATATTATATATAATATTATAATATATTAAATGATATAAACAACAGATATTACATATATATGTGTATATATATATATAAATACAGGATGGCCCAAAAGTCTTAGTGTGTATACATACACAAATATGTGTGTGCGAATGTGTAGATTATATATATAGTATGTATATTTAAGTATATATGCACACACACATATATAAGATATATTATGTATTACATATAATATAGATGTAATTATTTGATAAGGGAGTACTAATAACCAGGGTAATCACGAAAGGTTTCTCATGGGAGGGGGCACATGCATTAAACCTTAAGGAAGTGAGGGATTCTAGAGGGCAAAGGTGAGGACAGAGGTCATTCCAAGCACTGGGGACAGACCGTGCAGAGGCAAGGGGAGGGAATGATGGGAATCAGGAAGTCAGCCAGGTTGGTTGGAACCCAGAGCAAATGATGGGAAATAAAGTAAAATAACCTTGGAAAGGTACACTGAAGCCAAGTTGGAAAGTCTTAAAATGCCAAGTTGTGGTTTGAATTTTATCCTGAAGGCATTGGGAAACCAGTGAAGCTCCTTAAAGAGGGCAATATCATGGTTAGATTTGTGCTTTAGGAGCATTATCTTAGTACTTTGTGGAAGATGGATTGGAGAGGAGAGAGACAGAAAGGTGGGAGCTTGTTACAGTAGAGCAGGTAAGAGGTGATGAGGGCCTGAACTATGGAGGTGGTCATGCGAGTGGAGAAAAGGGAACGGATGTGAGAAATGTTATGGGGACAGAATTAACAAGACTTGGCAACTCATAGAATATGTTGTCCACTTGTTTCAATCATGTCTTACTCTTCCTGAAGACCCCATTCGGGGTTTTCTTGGCAAAGATATTGGAGTGATTTGCTGTTTCCTTCTTCAGCTCATTTTACAGATGAGGAAACTGAGGTAAACAGGGTTAAGTGACTTGCCCAGGGTCACACAGCTAGTAAGTGGCTGAGCCTGGATTTGAACTCAAGAAGATAAGTCTTCCTGATTCTAGGCCTGGTGTTCCATCCACTGCCAATATGGAGGTGAGCAAAATAGGGGAGTCCAAGAGAAAAGCAATTTTCCAAACCAGGAGGTGCCTGAAAGGATGGTAGTGGCTTCAGTGGAAATAGGGAAGCTTTCAGAATGGATGGGTTTAGCAAATGATAGGAAAGGGGAAGAAAATGAGTTGTTTTGTATGTGTTGGATTCTAGGTGGGGCATCCAAATGGAGATGTCTAATAGGTAGGTGGTCATATAGGGCCGCAGACTAGGGCAGGTTGAATTTAGATCTGTCGGTCTAATTTAGACTGTATTGAAATCTGGGAATGATATTCATAGAGGTGATAGTCGAACTGATGGGTGTTGGTGAGATAACCCAGGGGGTGAAAAGAGAAAGGGCCCAGAACAGAAGCTGGGAAGAATTTCCTAGTCTGAGTGCTGGGTTTTTTCACTGTGTCCTAAACTAAATCTTCATATAATTTTGTGAGTGGTTGGTAATTTTATCCTTTTTATGTGAATATAATGTAATATAACACCATTATGTCCTTTCTCTGTAAATCTTTGCTAATCCTTTAGGTGGGCTTGGGTTTGAGAAGAAGGGAACATCTGCCCAAAGAGAGGGGCAGCTATGGTGACAGATGGATTCTAAGGCACAGAGGTGGAGGGTGACTCAGTGTGCTTAGCACAGTGCCTGGCACATAGTTAGCATGTCATAAAGGCTTGTTGACTCACTGATTCATAAGTGTCACTGACCCTTTTGCTGACAGGACCAGTCAAGAGCATGTGGAACTAAGGCAAGAGGGGGGAACCAGGGACCTCAAGGTCACATGTGGCCCTCTAGGTCCTCAAGTGAAGCCCCATCACACTTGAGGACCTAGAGGGCCATATGTGGCCTTGAGGTCCCTGGTTCCCCATCCCTGAACTAAGGGAACCGACTAATCCATGTATTTCATACAGCTGAAGAGATGGCTGGTTTCCAATCAGTCTTCTAACTTCTCCTATGCACCTCTCTGTTCTTTCTCTCTAGTCTTTTCTTGAACTGAGCCAAGATAGTTATCAAAGACACTTTCCAGAACATCCTTAAGAGATATACACATGTATGTATGTATGTGTGTGTATGTATGTACACAAGTATGTATATATGCATGTGTGTATGTATGTATGTAAATATGTATGTATGTATGGGAGTGGATCCTCAGAGATTATTGTTCTGTGTCTAGAGATGGCCTAACTCCCTCTGAGTCCTGTAGGGCAGAGGGACATGTAGTTTTGGGAATTTCCCCTGCTTCCACTCTCCACTATTTATTTTCTCACCATACAAACCAATGGGATGCTAAGGGTGAAGGATGGCCCCCTTTCGGCCAGAAGGGTGGAGAATCAGGGAACACGTGGGCTAAAAATATCTCTCTACTAGGAGGAGAAAGGGGAACCCATGAAGGGGATGGGGTTCTCACCTTCTGTCTTGATCTTGAGAGCTGTTCGGACCAGAGCGAAGAGGGTAGCATTGAAGGTGACGGTGCCATCACTGTTGAGGGGCATGTTCATGCTTACTAACCGCTACACAAAGAAAGGGAAAGGTCTATGGGACTGCAGGAACAGACTGGGTTGAGAGCTAAGTTTGGATGGCGAGCACCATTTTCATCAGCTCTGAGTAGATGAGGACAAGGTGTGGGTGGTAGGGTGGTCAGGAACCTTTTTTGTGGACTTTTAGAAAGATGGATTTAAGGGAAAATAACTAGAGGATTATGGAACGTTAGAGGTGGAAAGCCCCTTTCCCACTCTTTGATCCAGTTTTGTCATCTGACAGTGACACTGAGGCCTGGAGAGTTAAAGTGACTTTCTCAGTGTCACACAGAGAGTTAGTGGCTGATTTAGACCAATGGGATCTTAATCTAAAAGAGTCAGAATGGACCTTAGAGGCATTCTCATCCAATACAGAGAAGGAAATTGAGAGTAAAGCGATAGTGTCACAGAGCTTGGAAGTGTCTGAGGTAGGATCTAAACCCTGGACCTACTGACTCCAAGCTCAGGACTGTACTCGTTAAGCAACACTATCTCTTCCAGGACTATAACCTAGGTCTCCTGTTACCAGTCCAGTCTACTTTCTACTACAGCTACTATACTATGAGACCACACTACAAGGAGAGTGCAAAGTTGAGAGAAGAATCTTATAAGTCTCCATATAGGTACCCAAAGGCTTCGGAAATACTTGGCCGGAGTTGACACACATGCCTCCCACCCGGAGAATCTCCACAACTCCCCAGCCTCCAATGTGGGATCCTCCTGGCAAAACACAAATTCCACTGGTTACCTTACATGCCACCCGGTGAGGGCAGAACTTCCCAAAGCCCAGAGGGGGTTGGATCCTTCTCAACAGGGTCACAACATCCAGATGCTTGATTCTGCCCCTAAAGCACAAACAAGGGTTTATCATCCCAGCCCCTCAGGGAGCTGGAGATGGGGAAGAAGCCTAGGAAATGTGGGAATGTCCCACTCTTGGATTCTGAGACCATTCTCTAAAGTCCAGATTTGGTGGGAGGGAGGCTGAGCAGCCATTCCTTAGAGGACTCAGCGGGTACATTATCACCCATTACGAAGATGGTTATAATTTAACTGAGGGAGCCAGAGAAGTTGCCATAACCACGGGTCAAGCAAGGTACTTCCTTCCCTAGGCTCTGGTCCTTTTTTCTCCAGGGCAAGAAACTCATTTCAGAGTTAGGTATACACAAATGGATTATGGACAAATGGAGATTTAACAGGAAGATGTCTAAATAGACTAGTGGTATAACAGACTCCCAACTAGGAGTTAGAGATGGAGGTTTTAGGGGACAGTTTAAGACCAGGGTCCCTCGCTCTGGCTGCACTTACTTAGCTTCAGGGTCATACTCAGCCCAGATCTTCTTGAACTCATCCAGGTGATGTGGGCCCAGGATGGACCAGTCTCGGGTGAGGTAGTCAAAATTGTCCATAATGACAGCCACAAAGAGGTTGATGATCTGCAAGGAGGGGAACCAAGCATGAAAAGCTAGAAACAATGGGGAGACTTCTCAGCAAAGGTGAGGGACTATGGACGTGGAATGTTGTAATCAAATTAGCTGCAAACAATGCTGCTAATATTTATAAAGTTCTTAGCACAGAGCCTGGTGCATGGTAGGTATTATATAAAGCTTATTCCCTTCTCTTCCCCTCCTCTCTTTGCATAGACTCTTGATTGGCTTGATTTTTTTCCTTTCTACTTTTAGTCCTTGCTGTAAGAGATAGCTCTCTGGGGATGAGAGATATTTGGAAATGATATAAAATATAAGATATCAGTACAAATCAAGCAAAAAAGCAAAAGAAGTGATGGGCACAAGGGGAAGATAGGACAGGAGTCACTGGTGAAGAGAAAAAGATTGAGATGCTGAAGAGCTGGCTCCCTCAGGTCTTCCCTGTGGGTAGAAAGCCGGGCAGGGGGTCCAGGAGGAAAATGCTTTTTGTCTTGTTCCTCACAATGGGCTCTCATGCTACTGGACACATGACTTCAATTCTCTGGATCCAGAGTCCCTTTGGGGCGAGCGGTATTAGCTTTCTAAACAGTGATTTTGGGGTGAGTGAAATCATATTTAAATACTTTTTGTAGGAAGCTCCTTAATATAAGGTTGCATGAAATCTCTTGTAAAATTAATAATTGATAACACAGAATTTTACACATATTTTCTCATTTGAGCCTGACAAAAACTTTGTGAGGTGGATACTATAGAGTTGTTTGTCTCTCTCTGTCACTCTCTCTCTTTTCCTCCCTCTCTTTCTTTCTTTCTTTCTTTCTTTCTTTCTTTCTTTCTTTCTTTCTTTCTTTCTTTCTTTCTTCCTTTCTTTCTTTCCTTCTTTCTTTCTTTCTTTCTTTCTTCCTTTCTTTCTTTCCTTCTTTCTTTCTCTATCTCACCCAGGCTGGAAGGGCAGTGGCCACTCATGGACTTAATCCCACTGCTGATTAGCCTGGGACCTTTGACCCTCTCTTTTTCCTAACTAGATTAGATCCTCCCCTCAGGCTGCCCACCATATTGGTGCCAGACAGTGTGGACACCCAATCAATTTAGCTCTATAGCATCTCCAAACTCCCAAGCTCCCCTGCAACAGGGACCATAGGCAGGTGCTACCATGCCTGGCTTACTACAGACATTATTATGCACATTTTAAAGATGAGGAAAGTAAAGGTCAGAGTTACTAAGTGATTTATCCATGGTCACATAACTAGTAAGTGTCAGAGATGGGATTTGAACCCACGTTTTCCTGTCTCCAATTCTAGCACTCCATCTGCTATGCAAGCTGCCTCTTCTGTAACCCTTTTACTCCTAACTAGGGAATGAAAATCTGACAGAGGCAACTGACAGAGGGTAGACGGCATTTATGAAGCACAGTTATCACTAAGATAAATTTTTATTTATTTTACCCCATATTTGGCTTTTTAACATTAATTTTTAAAAAAATTTGAGTTCTACATTTTCTCCCTCACACTCTAGCCCCTCACCTCCCCTCCCCACTGAGAAGGCAAACAATATGATATCCATGTGAAAACATGCAAAACATGTGTCTGTATTAGCCATGTTGTGAAAAAAAACAAGAAAAATAAAGAAATGAAAAGATATGCTTCACTCCTCATTCAGAGTTCATCAGCTCTCTCTCTGGAGGTGGACGGTGCTTTTCATCATGGCTCTTTTGGAGCTGTCTTGGATCATGGTACTGATCAGAGTAGCCAAGTCTTTCACAGCTGATCATCCTTAAAATAATGCTATTTCTGTATACAGTATTCTACAGGCCGATCTTTCAAAAAGGGTATCATCTCATATAATACCAAAATTCACGGCATCACTTTTTGTGACAATGAAGCAGACCCTTAAATTGGCAAAACAAAACGTCATTCATGAAGGTGATAGAATATTATGGGACTGTAAGAAGTGATGAAGAACTCAGGCAAACATGAAGAGACTTGTATGAACTGAAATAGAATGAAATGAGCAGAACCAGGAAACGTATCTCTATGTCTCTCTATCTCTCTCTCTCTACACACACACACACACACACACACACACACACACGTGTATATGTAATATATATACACGCCACATATATACATATACGTATATATGCACACAACAAATATATAGACTACAATATGTGGACTACAACAAAGTAAATGGAAGAACAAACACCTCAAATTAATGTTTAATTATAATTACCAAACTTAGAGAAGACATGAGAAAATATACCTCCCTCCCTTCCTTGCAGAGGTAGGGGACCATGGGTGTGAAATATTTTTATGTATTTTGTACACACAGAAATATATACGCACATATAGAAAACAGGAAAATTTTGATTGATATAAGGGAAAAAATAACAGATATCTAATAGAAGCTCCAGATTTACTCATGGGGATATGAATTTGAGTAAGGAAAGGTGATTGTCTTCCATTTCCTAATGAGTTTGTGAAGGGACCTGGATTAAATACAGACTGAGATACAAAAATTCAGGCTTAAGAACTGTTTAACCACTGTAGCGATCACCCATGATTCCAGAGGACTAGTGATGAAGCATGCTAGCCACTCCCTGACAGAGAGGTGGTAAACTCAAGGTACAGAATGATACCCATTTATGGACATGGTCAATGGAGGAATTTATTTTGTTTGGCTGTGTCTATTTGTTACAAGTTTTGTTTTTCTTTTCTTTATAGAGGGGAGGGAAATGGGAGGAAGAGAAGAGAAATGCTTATCGATTTAAAAAAATTTAATTAAAATAACAAAAAAGAAGAAAAAAAGTTTAAAAAGAAAGAAAAGTCCAAAAAGGCAAATTTGTGACCTTTGTTCTCATATTCATCCCTGTCCCTGGTCTCTGAGATGACTAAATGGATGACTTACCAGGAAGGCACAGAGCATGTAGAAGCTGATGAAGTAGAAATAGGCAAAACCTGTTCCACAGGTATATTCCTCCCCAACATTGGCATCAGACTTGGGGTCACAGAGCTTTCCATAGGTGCAGGCCAGCAAGATTTCCTGCCATGCCTCTCCTGTTGCACACCTAGGATGAGACAGGCTTCTGTTAGCTTTTTCAAACCTGGAATACATGGGCTTTGCTAGGATGCCAGGATCCCTTTCCTGACTTTGCTCTTATGTTACTGTGTAACTGGCACTTATCACTGTCTTTTTTTTAACTATCATGCTTCAATTTATCCTTTGCCCTTTGACCTCCATTCTCATGGGAATGCTACAAGGATGTATGACCTTGAATTGTAGAGACTCCTTAGGGGCAAAACAAGCCCAGTTTGTTTTCCCAAGGGGGAAAACTTAGGGATGCTGTGGGAGAGGGGCTTATATGGAGTCATAGTAAGGCAGATTTTAAGAAATAGAAGCTAGAAGTCTTTGCCCCCAGGAGCTCCAGACTGGGTTAGCTAGATTCTAGCCTCAACAAGGGATATGGCAGTGTAACAGAGGAACAGTCCATGTGCTTAAATGGGAGCAGACTGAGGAGTAAAGGAAACATTTTCCTCATCGAGGTAGCTCTTGATACAGTAGTCAGGAAGGGAAAAGGGGAAGTGTCCCCAAAATATAACCAGCACAGGCAAATGATGCTTTGCCCCAGGATGCCAATACCACTAGGATGGTGGGGGGGTTCTTCCCTCTGAAGACTCATTACCTCCTTATAACCACTATCTATGCCCTCTCTCGAAGTCTTCTGCCAATGTGTGGTCCATCTAATCTCCTCCCCTCCCCCAAACACCTCCAACCCCCCCCCAACCCCACTCTACTGTTTTTGGTGAAAAAATTCTAGTTAAAATTCTCACAAGTCCTACCTGAAAAGCAGGAGCACGGCTTGTGGGAATGCCTGGAAGTTATTATTCCGATTGATTTGGGTCCCATCCACCATGGCAATTTTCCCAAACATCTGCAGGGCAAAGAGGACTACAGTTCCCAGGTTCAGCATGTGAACATCTCCCAATTAGCCTTATTTCCTATTCTTACCATCCAAGCTCCTCCCCCTCATTACCTTCTCCCCACTTCTCCGTTCTTCTCACTTTCTACACTTTCAGGCCCTGAGAACACAAAATCCCCAAAGAAACTGTTTTATTATTCTAAACGAGATGAACATCTTCCTCTTATCAGGTCATAGGATGAGGCTTTAAAGAATAAGGTGGATGGGGGCCAGACCTGGGACTGGTCTAAGAAACATCCAGATGAAGAAGCTTATGGCAAGGCAGGTAGGCACCTCCTCTGAAGTTTATAGCCAAGTCCCAATTAATGTGGTCTCATGCATTCAAATTTGCACCATTTGAAGTTATAAAAATATGGTAATTGGCTCTAGTCTAATGCAAATATGCAGTGGGAACTCAAATACTGTATATAGGCTTTGAGAGCTGCCCAGAATAGTAAGACGTTACATGACTTGACCAGTCTTACCCCACCATTATGTTACACAGAGGTGGGCCTTGAAATTTGGGGTCTTCATGGCTTTGAGGCCAGGTCTCTATCCTTTATGCAAAAGTGCTTTTTGAAGAGTAATGCCCTTTTTTAAATGATGCTTTTCCTAATAGAGACCCTAGAGGCAGCATTTCATGTAAACTGAGAGCATTTCAGAGTATGGGCTGGTGTGTGTGTGGTGTACACAGAAAACTCGGACCTCTTGGGCCTTCAAGGGTGTGCTTAAGGGATATTCTGGCCTCCGACTTGTATCTATCTATCTTACAGGATTTCTTCTGGTTCTCTCTTGGGATCAGGTAAACTTGTAAGGACTGATGAATGGCTTCTAACAATGCGTCAGGCTGGCCTCCTTCCTCCTCTTTTCAGGGTCATTGTTGGAACTGAAGCTGGGTGAACCCCAGCAGAGCTCCCCGTTTATTCAGGCTGGGCAGAGTCAACCTCAAATGGTAGGAGCTGGTGAGGAGGAAGGGGAGGAGGCAGGGAGAGAAGGAGCAAGGATGAGGAGAAGGCCATTTTTATGCCATAGAACATTGGGCAGTATGGTGTAGTGGGCAGAGAGCTGGCTTCAGAGCCAAGAAAACCCAGGTTCAAATCCTACTTCAAACACGTCCTGTCTATGCGATCCTGAGCAATCCCCTTCTGAGAGCCCCAGGCCACTCTTTAAGGCTAGAAATTGAAGAAAAGGTATGGACCTGCATTGGTATAGAAGGTATTTCCTCTTCAGGACCCTCCCTTCTCCTAATAACCATTTAATTGCAGGTCTGGTTAAAAAAACACCCAAAATAGTACAACTGTGAGGAATGAGGCTTAAGTAAAGAGCCTGGGCATGTTTTGAATGCAGGAGGCATGGCAGACAAGCCCCACCTTGGCAATGGCTTCCTGGGCTTTCCCATCTCCAGGGTCTAGTCCCACTCCCTCCCTGCCCTAGGATACTGGCAGAGCAATGGTTGCTCCTCCCCCTCCTCTCTTCTCAGGATAGTGTTGGGACTTCAATCTAAGGGGAGGACCCCCGGCCCCGTGGTTATGCCCAGGGCTCCCTCCTGAGCCCCTTCCTCACCTGCATCCCGATGACCGCATAGATGAAAAAGAGCATGACAATCAACAGGGCCACATATGGCAAAGCCTAGGGCACAAAACCGGGAGAGTCAGGAGGGTGGCGCTGTGTCCCAGATTGGGGGCCTCCAGGGGACAAGCTCTCTCCCTCGCCCTTCTCCTTTTTGCTCCAGATTTGGTTTCAGCAGTGTTCTAAACTCCCACTGTGGAAAGTGGTTCCACCGATAAGGACTGGTAACACCTCTAGAATGACTTAGTTGCCCGGGAGCACTAAGAGATTGGATGATGTCATTACCCAGCTAAGACATATCAGAGTCAGGGCTTGAACCCTGGACATTTGGATTCTATGCCATATTGCCATAATGCCTCTCCTCCCGTCTTCCGTCTAAGGGACTTATGGGTCTGCCACTTCCAGATGTCAATGGGGCCCCAGGTTTGGGGGACAGAAAGCTGATGCCTCTCACTTGGCTTTGATGAGCTGTCATCTCCCCAGCAGCCAGGTGAAAGGGGTCTCTTACCCCACCCTAACTATAGACCCACAGAGGGCACTGAGGAATAAATTTTGTGGAGCTGAGAAATACTCACCTGGAAAGACTTGATGAAGGTCCAGAGGAGCGTTCGGACACCCTCGCCCCGGCTCAATAGTTTTATCAGCCTCATGACTCGGAACAGGCGGAAAAAGGCGCTGGATATGCGGGCGCTCTCGTCGGGGTCCTGCCGGGGCAGCAGCCCCAGAAATCAGTCTCAGGAAGGAGGCTTCCTCCTTGGCTTCTGAGCTGAGGCCTCTGCAGCAGCCCCCTTGGAGCAGGGTTAGTCTGGCTCTACTTGATGGGGATTGCTTCCCTGCCTCTAAGGTGAACCCACATCCCTCAGTCATTATCAGTATGGAAATTTCCATGACCTCTGTAAGGAAATGTCTTTTCCCTGCTTCTTGTGTCCCAATGCTTTCACTCTACGGAATGAACTTGTGGAAATAAAGAAAAAATAACAGCCTGGGAGTCAGGGGTTCTGGATTGTATTCCTAGTTTGGCTACTGACTCACCATATGTGCGAAGGCAAAATTATCTGTGCCTCAGTTTCCCTATCTATAAAAATTGGGGCGGGGGGTAGTGGGTGGGAAGGGCTTCTCCAGTGAAGGTTATCGTGTTGAGGTCTCAAAATTTCACTGAGAAAAAGCCAGGCACGTTGTTACCACCATGATGACCATCCCCACCACCTCCCTTTCCTGTCTGCCTCTTGGTTTCCAGTACCCACCCCCATCCCTTGCTCTCAGCAAGATTCAAGAAGAGCAGGAGGGGAAGGGACAGAGAAAAAGCCATCATGCAGGGCTAGGGGCAAGCTCATGCAGTCAGGAATTACAGTGTTGGCGCAGCCTCCTCCCAGGCAGTACAGTCCCCCGCTGGAAGCTAGGAAAGTCTGTGGAGAGAAGAAAGGAGGGGAAGAGAGAAAATCAGAGAGATAGGATGTAGCAAGGAGGAAGGGAGAGATGAGGGAAAGACCCAGGACTTGCAAAGGCATAAGAGGGAGACAAAGACAGGATACAAGCAACTCAGTTTGGGTTCTAAACCAGTGGGGCCAGATGGTTTCCAATCTGTTCCTAAATGGCAAAGAGGAAAGCATTGAGGGGAGAGGAGGAGCAGAGCTGAGGGACAAGAACCAGGTGGCAGAAGGGTTGGGTCCTTCTACTTTCCCCAAGGTCTGTTTACACTCAAATTGAATTCTTCACCTGATATGAGGATGCTTTGGCACATGTAACACTCTTGATAGACATGGGCACTTCAGAGGAAGCCTACTTTTTCATTTGAAAATGGATCCAGATAAATCCAGATGTTTCAGAAGGATTTGCATCTGGACCTGGACCTCATATAGCTCCCTTCAGTCAGGTAGTTTCCTCACAGTGCTGTACTTCAACTGCAGAAATCTTGTCAAAGACCAAGATTTCAACAATGCTATTTATTTGCATAAAGAGCAGGTGGGGAGAGCACAGCCAAATCTCTATGACCCAATCTGCCCAGGGATTGGGAGATAAGGTGGAGAAAAGGAGAGAGAATGAAGATTTAACTCCACTTGACTCTTGGGAGGTGGAAGAGAGGACATCTGGGATCCATTTGTGAAAAGTTTTTTGCACATAGGGACGTGGGTTCAGGGGAAGCCAATATTGGAATAGATCATTCATTTTACAGATTATCCGATAAAAACGGGAGAATAGAAGCACCTATTATGTGCGTGTGAGAGGCAGCAAGGCAGAGAAGTGACCTGGAAGTTGGGAAGACTTAGATCTGAGTCCTTTCTCTGACACATCCTGGCTCTGTGACCGTAGGCAAATCACTTAATCTCGCATAGTTATAGGCAAAGTCTAAGACCATACAGAAATTGCAGAGAAGGCTCCCACCTGCACTGGTAGACGGAGTTTCCCTCTCTGGGAGTTCCCTCTAAGAATGAAATCATAGGTCCAGTCTCTATCTCTATACCCATTATAGGTGAGGCCCTATGCTAGGCCCCCCAACAAACAAGGACAAACAGGAAAGACAGTGCTTCCCCTTGAGGCATTTGTATTTATCTATGAAAGCTGTAACCTATGTAAACTGTACATACAATAATATACAAATGAAAGTTGTTATTCTCTATAAGCGACCGTCCAAGGCAGGGGAAGGCTGCCTGGACCCAAAGGGCATGGGACTCTTCATTATTTTATTATCATTATTCCTCTGCCCAAGTCCTGCCCTCCCTGGCACAGAGGTGATCCTGGATTTTCAAAAACTGTCAACCAATAAGCATTCATTAAATGCCCATTACATGCCAGGCACTGTGTGTGCTGTGTTCTGGGGGTACAACTGCAATACATGGAAAAATCCCTACTGGCATAGAGCTTATCTGTCAGTGGACTGCAATCCCCAGAGACTTCTACCAAGCTGGAAAGGCTCTGAGTACGGGACCAGCCTGGCTGAATTTGGTGAGGCTCATCACGGAAAGGTCAGCAGCCAACTGACCAAGGAGGGGATTGAGATCAGCTGTTGTTGACTACATTTCCATGCTGGGGAAACCACAGACCCTTGGAAGTATTGAAGCATTATTATTGTTGCTATTGTGATTATTGGTGCAGTGGACAGGGCTCTGGACCTGAAGTCAGGAAGACCTGAGTTCAAACATGGCCTTAGACACTAACTAGCCATATGACCCTGGGCTTGTCAATTTCTCTCTTCCTCAGTTTCCCGATCTGCAAAACGGGGCTAACAGGATTCACTTCCCAGGATCATTTTGAGGATAATATCTGTAAAGCACTTTGCAACCCTTAATGTGTTATGTAAATGTTAGCTATTATTACTCCAGACCAGTTTGGTTTCCTTCTGCCACACTAGCACATGACTAGGTTGCCTCCCTCCAGACTCAGCTGGCTTGTGCCCAAGGAATTCAAGTGAATTTTCACATGAGCCTAAGAAAACATTGTTAGGAGGAGAAATCTACTGTTGCTAAAAAAAAAGCCATCTTTCAAAAACAAAATAAATAACTTTCAGAATTTCTAAGTCAGTGTTCTTCTTTGATGATTTAAAAAAAAATCAAGCCATGACTCTAGTTGTTGGGGAACCAAGAAACACTTTGGGATTTTATTCAGACCCTGTTGCTCTCCAGGAGGCCTGTGAACAGTCAAGCTAGGGGATTATTCTGGAGTTCTATTTTCCCCGGAAGCTGTATATATAAATCCCACGTGTAGAAAATTCACATACACACACAAACACCTCCCCCCTCTCCAAAAACAAAAAAGTCTCACTGCTCTCTAGAGAAGAAAGCCTCAATATGCAATCCTCACATCCTGTACACATCCTGCCCAGAATCCGAACTCTGTTATTCCATATGCAGCTCTATTTGTCATTGTCTGATCTGCACATGCTCCAGTTGAACTGGAGCCCCAGCCTAGGTCTGATGAACAACAGAACAACTGAGCAGCCAAGACCCTAGAAGGCCCCTCCCTGTCTCCTACCACCCATCAGTCCCTCACCCGGCTGACCTTGTTCCTAGTTACCTCCATGGCCGAAGGCTAGCCTGTGGCAGGACTTCTCATCTCATATACTTTCTTTCACACAGAGTCATAACTAACAATTTTTGTGCCCAGGGCAAGCAACGTGAATCCCACCTTCATTTTAGTCGAATAGGGCCAATGATGGAGATCTCAGGATATTTGGAGGCTGCAGCTAGGAGGGTTGGGGGAAGGTGTAGTGACCAGGGCTAGGTCAAGGAGGAACTCCCCTGAGGTAAAGAAGCGGGTTTTTCCTCCCAAGGACTGCAAATAGTGTTAGCACCCTATGGATTTTGGCACTTGGAGGCAAAGTGCTGGTTGCCCCATACTAATTGTAGCTCTGCTCTCACTCAGCCCCAGTAATGGGCCTCCCAACCTCAGTGGTCAAGATCCCTACACCATGGAGTCAGGCAGTGAAAACAACTTTCAACTGGGCAGTGATAAACTCAGAGGGGATCCCTATGAATTTTTAAAGCCCTCACCTCTCTTCGCTGACTTCCAGGACAAATGAGGCATACCTTGTTAGAATCTCACCCAGAGGTGCTCCTCTTCTGTTTAATCTCATTGTTCCCTTGACCTGCCGCACCCCCTCGGACCTTACCACGCCTACTCTTCCTTCTCTACCCAAGTTGATTTTCATCCCCAATGCCACCTGTAGCTCCCTGATCCTTTCCTATCCTCTTGGTTCATTAAGTCTCTTTAGGATTCACTTAGCAGCCTGCCTTGGTCAGTCACTTCAATGATATTCTCTCTGTCTCTCTAGAATTCCTTTGACCTTCTGTTATGCCTCTATTGCCGCCAGAACTACCTTTGATTCATCTCCTAGACTGAAATGCATTGCTAGTGGTTGTCAGGAAGCTGAAAATGCTTTCTTGCTTTCCTCACCATTGCTTGACAATCTATTTCTTCAACTCTAATTGGCCATATTTTCCCTGGCAGTTCCAGACTGATCTATCTTGCTCTCCTCACTCTTTTAAATCTACTCCTGACTTCTTTACTCTTGGGAGAAGACCTGACCTCCTGTTTCACAGACAACAAAATTATTCAACCAACTTCCTTTTTCTCTGCCTCATAGCCTCTCTGTTATCACATCTCCATTTCAAAATTTCCCTGTATCTTTGTCCAATTTTCACCTTATCGCCTGACTCAGAGGAAGTGCCTTTCTTCCTTTCTAGGGCCAACTCTCTAATCTTGAACTCTTTTAAAGAGTAGGTGATTATTCAATAACATACTTGCCTTCTTAAGGCGTAAGAAGGAGAGAATTTAGAACTTAAAGCTTTAAAAAAAGGATGTTTAAATTTTTTTATCTGTAATTGTAAAATATTTAACAAAATAAAATAAATCAAGAGGAAAAATGGATTCTTATTATTACTCGTTTTTATATCACCTAGGTTTTCTCCTATATCTCTAGTCCTTCCCATTCCTCAAGCCAATCTTCATAATAAAGAATTTTTTTTTAAAGAGGGAAAAAAATCCAGGAAAATGGATGCACACATTGAAAAAAAGTCTGACATCATAAGTAATGCTTTACATTTGTGGTGCTCAACCTCTGCAAAGGAGTTTTCCTCATAAACTGTCCTCGTTCCACTGAGACTTCATGAGGAAAGACGGAATCACTTACATAGCAGCTACCATTTACCAGACACTATGGTGAGCACTTTTTTTTTCTTTTACAAATATTGTCTCATTTGATCCTCACAACAACTCTGGAAAGTAGGTGCTATTATGATCCCCATTTTGCAATTGAGGAAACTGAGGCAAACAGAAGTTAGGCCCCCTGCCCATGGGTCACAGAGCTAATAAGTGTCTGAGTTCAGATTTGAACTCAAGTCTTTCTGACTCCAGGCCCAGGGCTCTGCCCATTGAGCCACCTAGCTGCCTCTGAGGCAGCTGGATCCAGCTGGCTGCACTTGAGGACCTAGAGGGCTACACGTGGCTTAGTTTGGATTCCGTCAAAGGACTGCACTTGAGGACCTAGAGGGCCATGTGTGGCCTGGAGGATGCAGATTCCCCACCCTCATAGACTTTTAATCCTACTTCTACTTCCTCATTACTCATTTACTCCATAAACCATTGAAATTTGTTTCCATCCCTATTGAAACTTCTATAACAAGCATCTTGTTTGCCAAATCCAAGATTTTGTTAGTTCTCATCCCCCTTGGTCTCTTTGTAACACTGACATTGTGAACTATGCCTTTTCCCTTTTAAAACCCTCACTAAAAACAACATCAACAACCATCCCCCTGTGGTTTCTGTGCTATCTTGCTTCTCTCCCTGTCTCTCTGACTACACCTCAGGTTTGCTTACTAATTCCTCTTCCTCCTCCTGTCTCCTAACACTGGTATCATTATTTGGTCTCTTTTCCCCCTCCCTACTCTAATTTATCTCCCACACAGGCTGCCAAAGTGATTTTCCTCAAGCCCAGGTCTGGTCACGTCACTCCCCTACTTAGTAAATTATAGTGGTTCCCTGTTACCTCTAAGATAAAACATAAAATCCCCTATTTGCCTTTTAATCCCCTTCCCAATCTGTCCCCAACTTCCTTTCCAGCTTCTTCATACACCACCCCTCTTCCAGCACTCTATAGTCAAACTGGCCTTCTCTTTGTTGCTCACATATGCTAATCTATCTCCCCTTTGCTTTTGTCTTGGCCGTCCCCAGAAATGCCCTCCCACCTTGTATCTGCCTTATAGATCGTAAAGCTTTCCAACTTCACTTTTCCTATCACAGAGGCTACAAGTGAGTATGGTCCACCCTAACCCTTTCTGTAAACTGAAGGGATTTGACAATAAGACCTCTACAATTATTTTTTTTGGAGGGGGGAGGCGAGGAAATCAGGGTTAAGTGACTTGCCCAAGATCACACAGCTGGTAAGGGTCAAGTGTCTGAGGCCGGATTTGACTTCAAGTCCTCCTGACTCTAGGGCAGGTGCTCTATTCACTGCACCACTTAGCTGCCCCATACAGTTATTCTTAACCTTTTTGCGACCCCTTTTAAAAGGGAAAAATAGCCCCACATAGCGAAAAGAACAATAGCTCTTCGAGTCACAAGGCCTGGGTTCAAATCCCATCTCTGATGCTGACTATTTGTATATTTTGGGTGAATCATTTAATCTTCCCAGATTTCTGTTTCCTCATCTGTAAAATGAGGAGGTTAAATTAGACAGCCTCTGAGTTCCTTTCCAGCTCCAGGTCCACGATCCTATTAGTATCTGAGGATTGGGAAAATAGATTCCTTTTAAAACAAAGAACTGATAAAAGAAGGAAAAGCAGTTCAGCAAACACAACACATTTAACCAAGTCTGACAGTGTATATAGTATTGTTTCCAGAGCCCTCCACTTCTGTAATGAAGGGAGGGAGGGAGGTGTATTTTGTTTAGGGTGAAGCTTTTTTGGATATTTTAATTACACAGAATTTAGTTTTTGCTCTGTAATATTCTTTGGGAATTTGTCACATCCTACCTTGTATTATACAAGGTGTCCCAAAAGTCTTAGTGCAGTTTAAAGCTGTATTTATTTGAGAACACGTCTTGTCTCCCCTACAGGATTGTAAAGTCCTTGAGGAGGGAACTTTCACATTAAAAAAAAAAAACAAACTTCATTGTGCTTAACAATACAGCATCCTTGATATAGTAGCCACTCACTAAATGTCTGCCGAATCAACGAATGAATCTGCACGTCTGGAAACCTTACCCTCATTTTGGGTACCTACGATCTCCTGAAACTCACATCGATCTCGCTAAGGATGACGTCGATGATGCTGCCGATGACAATCAGGAAGTCAAACACATTCCAGGGGTCTCCAAAGTAGCCCTGAGAAAGAGAGGGAACAGGAGGAGCAAAGGGGAGAAAGGAGAGAGGGAGTGGAGAGCAACAGAAGGGGAAAGCGGCCTGGGAAGAGAGCATCCTCGGTGGCCAGCAGAGGCCTTTGGGATTCCCTGCCAATTATGGGCAGAGTTGTCAAGGGCCCGGACCTTGAGGGAGAGTGAGGAACCAGGTTTCTCTCTAGTGATTTCACCTCCATCATTCAATTTTAAGTCAGGTACTCCAGAACACCCCCTCACATCTGCATAGGAAAGGTGCTAGATTCGGAGCCAAGAGACCTAGGTTAGAACCTTGGCTCCAGCATTTACCATCTGTGGCAAAATGGGCAAGCCATTTAACTTTCTGAGCCCTTCTTACCTCATCTTCAAAATGGGAATTAAAATGCTCGTACTGCCCCTCTCACAATGTTGTTGTGGGAGAAAGCCCTTTGTCAACCATATAACACTCTATGAACATGGATTCCCAATATGGCTATCCTGATCTTTTCCCATCTTCTCTCTCCTCTGAGCCCAAAGTTGTAAGTAGGTGGTGGGTGAGAATACAAGGGGAGGTAAGAGACCCTGGGCCCAGTCATGCAGAAGGAGAAGAGGCACACAGAAAGAATACTTCATTTCCTCTGTCACTAAGGGCTACAAGTCTCTTTGAGTGACTTCTTCACCTCCAAGACCTGAAGGGGAGGGAAGAGTGACAGGGTGGGGAGTTGGGAGGAGATGTGAGAGGTGATCAAGGGACATGTGCTTCCTGCTTATGGGTTGATAGCATCAAGAAGGAGGAAGATGAAAGGGGATATAGGTGAATGCAGACTCCAAGATGAGGGAGCAGTGTGATGTAGTAAGTGGCATACTGGACCTGGATCTAGGAATATCTAGGTTCAAATCCCACCCAGAACATTTACTACATGACCCTGAGCAAATCCCAGAAACTCGATGATTTTCACTTTCCTTGTCTGTTGGGTTTGTGACCTCTAAGATCCCTTCCAGCTCTCCATCTATGACTCTAGGTTCCTATAAGCTAAAGTCTATTTCTCCATGTTGAGAGGGATCCCTTCTCCTTTCCAACCCTGATGCCTGCGACCATGAACAACACCTCCAATACTCACCTTGGCCTTGAAAGCCATGAGCTTGAGGATCATCTCCAAGGTAAAGATGATTGTAAAGGCCACGTTGAGGATATCCGAAATGTGGTTCATTTCCTCTGACTGGTTGTAATGCTGTGGAAGTGGAAAGGCGGGGAGATGGATTGGGAAGGCAGAGCAAGGCAATATAGTGGCTCAGTTTGGGTAATTCTATTTGTACAGTGCCCAGTACAGCATTTGATTGTCAATAAGTTGTTAGAAATGTCATAGAGGTAAAGGGTTGGGTAAAGAACCTCAGACAGTTGTAGGATTATTTAAGCAATGGGATGATTAATCAAAGCTTAAAAATGAGCATGATAATGAAGCATTTAACTTTGGAATCCTTAGAGATATACCTGCTCTGCAAATACTAAATCCGTTCCTAATTGAAGTGTTACCGAGATGCCAACCCAATCATCCTAGGGCCAGGACCTCAGTCTGTAAGTGAAAAGTCTCTTGGGGGCCTTCTTTGACCCTGGAATCCTGACCTCCCCTCTGCCCTGGCCAGGGACCTGGGCCCTCCCTTGGAGGGAGCTGGTGAGCTGCCCTGAGGGGCCTCTTACCTGCATGCCCAGGCAGATGGTGTTGAGCATGATAAGGGCGAACATCAGGTACTCAAAGTAGGAGGAGGTGACGACGTACCACACCTTGTACTGATAAGGGTTCTTGGGGATGTAGCATCTCAGTGGTCGGGCTTTCAGGGCATACTGCACACACTGGCGCTGAATTAAGAGGCATCAGAATGAAGGGGGAGACAGGAAGTCCCCCAAAGGGTAGTAGGGGATAGGTGACTGCTTGTGGGGGAATCTGCATGATGTCAACTGTGGCTTAGTGGAGGTGCCCAGTCTGCTCTGGGGAAGTTGTGCCACCCTGGTGAGGGCCTTGAGGGGGAAGCCTTCCACTGAAGTCTCACACCATTGGTTATCTTGGCTCTCACCCAACTGATGAGCTCTCTATCCACCTCCCACTCTATCTCAGGCCATTCATGGCATTCCATCCCAGGTTTTCTAGCCAGACATCTCAGTGAATACATGTCAGATGGAGTGCTGGGCACTAAGGGCAAATGAAGACTTTGGTGCTACCAAAGAGTTACTGCCTTTGTCTATCAGCTGGCAAGATCCCTCCCGCACTCCAATCCCACCCAATCTCCCTTTGGGGTTGTGGTAATGAGAATCCTCCCTCCCTTTCCCCAATCCCTCCTTTATGGGCATCGAGGGTACCTGGTTCTTGTCGAGCTCACAGTTCTTGTATTCGGTCTCACCCTGCTCCTGGAAGGTGACTATGATAAAACCCACAAAGATGTTCATCATGAAGAAGGCAATGAGGATGATGTAGATGATGAAGAAGATGGCCACCTCCACATGGTTGTTGTAGACAGGACCCATGTCCTCACTATTTGTGTCAATAGCTTTGTAGAGAAGCCTATGGAAGGACGAAGGGAAGCAAGGTTGAGAAGAGCCTCAAATGCCAGGCTGATTTTGGACTTAATAGTAAGAATAATATTTGTACTATCTATGGATTTTTAAAATGTTTAAATTTCTTTTAAATGAACAAGTTTTAAAATTTAAATTTAGGGGAAGGGAATAAGCATTTTGCTAATTACCTACTACGTGCCAGGTACTATATTAAATGCTTTTACAGTTATTATCTCATTTGATACTCACAAAAACCCGGGATGTAGATGCTACTATGGTCTCATTTTATAGTTGAGGAAACTGAGGCAAACAGACTTTAAATGACTTGCCCAGGGTCATACAGCTAGTAAGTGTTTGAAACCAGATTTGAACTCGGGCTTCCAGACTCTAGGCCCAAGGCTCTATCCACTGTACCACCTAGCTCCTCTCTCTCTCATCTTCCATTTAAAAAAAAAAGGAGGGGGGGGGAAGCCTTATAACAAATATACATGATCAAACAAAATAAATTTTCATATTGGCCATGTCCAAAAAATCACAGGATTATTGTAGGGAAAGCTTTAAGAAACAGTAGAGTGCCACAGAGATGGGAACCATGATGCACTTTCACAGCCTCTAAGAAGCCATGGCAGGTTTTTGAGCATGGGATTGATGTTTACAAAGATAATGATAACCTACATTTACATCATGCTTTCCAAGCTTTCATGATCTCCACATCTGTTTGCTCTTTGAGCATTCCAGCTACCCTGTGAGGTGGTTCCTACAGGGTAAGATTACCTCCTTTCTACAGATGAGGAACCTGACGCTTGGATGGCTTATGTGATTTGCCCATGGCCTCACAGCTAGAAAGTGTTAGAGGTGGGATTAGAATTCAGGTCTTCCTGGCTCCAACCCTAGTGAGCTCTGCCTCTTTTGTATTAAATAGTAGTAGACACAGGAATGTCTATTATTCCAAGGTTTGCACAGTGCCCTTTCTCAGGTCCATGCTGCCTCCTGCGGCCTGTAGCAATTATAAAATGCTTCTAGTGGCATATGATTGACAGCGGTGACCTATTTATTTTACCCATGAATCCCTGGGCACTCTACTTAGTGGTTAGGTATCCCAGGTATTTTACCAACTTGCTCGGGAAGGAAGTCCTCTATAACAATGCCCTACTCTACTTGCAATCTCTAAGGATTAAACGTGTTCTCAGCGTGGGCACACATACACACTGCTGGGTACAATGTGCGTGCATGTGGGGGTGGGTAAAAAAGGAGTATTCTAGCCATCCAATTACCCTCCTACGGTAGCAGTTACCATGCTCATTTTGTATCCTCCCCCACCTTTCCCAATCCCCACACTCACTGGGGCCATCCTTCGAAGGTAGAGACGGTGAAGAGCGCCAACATGGCAGATAGCACGTTGTCAAAGTTGAAGTCATTGTGCAGCCACTCTCTGGGGTATACTTGCATCTGGTTAGGGTCCCCATCTTTGTACACATAGTAATAGCCCCTGAGTAGAGGGAAGCCCAGTCCTTTGAGTGGCTTAGCTGCCTTCTTCCCTCCCTGAAAACCCTCTTTTGGGGCCTCCCTCCACCCCAGAGAAACTCAGACTCCCCTCT
Organism: Phalanger gymnotis; assembly: GCA_028646595.1. Classification (NCBI taxonomy): domain Eukaryota; kingdom Metazoa; phylum Chordata; class Mammalia; order Diprotodontia; family Phalangeridae; genus Phalanger; species Phalanger gymnotis. The sequence goes on along the minus strand of CM053626.1, from coordinate 258,512,404 downwards.
CCGCCATCTCTAGAAAGTAGCAGGAAGGCATAGAGCCCACAGGAATCCCCCAAGTGCATGATCTTCTGATGTCATCCTCATTGGCGGTATTTCTTTGTTACAAGGGAGGGCTCTGAGAGAGATGGGGGAGGGCTATTGGGGAAACAACAGCAGAGAAAATGATGAAGAAGATATAGATCCCATATGTCAGTCTGGAAGGTAAGTCATGGAGGGGCGGGTTTTCTATGGGATCGTAGACTCATAGGACATAGAATCAGAAAGAACCTCAGAGATGATCTGGTTTGACAAGGTGCCTGGGTTAAACGGTAAGCAGAAGAGTTGACATGGTTGCCCAGTAAGGGAGTGGGGTGTCTCTTCACTGACTCTCCCCTGGTCTTATTCTCTTATAGGGTTACAGGATCATAGATTCAAGGCTAAAGGGACTAATGCTCCCATTTTCCAGATGAAGAAAGTGTGGCCAGGGAAGTTAAGTGAATTGTCCAAGGTCACACAATAAGAAACAATCAGAATTAAAGCTCAAGGTCTTTTAATTCAGAGCAAGGATTCTTCTCCCAGTACCACATTGCCTTTTATTTCTTCCCAATTTCCCCAGACCTCCAGGCTTTAAGACACCATCAGATCTTCTCCATCACCCACTATACCAGCATCCTCCTAGCTGACATTCCTGGGCAGCCCCAGGTGGTGAGCTGGGGAACCTTTGCTTGATCATGCCCAGGTGGGGAGCTGGAGGGATGCAACTTACTTGCACTCAGCTTCGGTCATCTTAGATAAGTCATTACAGCTGTAGAACTTCCCCTGAGGTGGGGCGGGGAGAGAGAAAAAAGAGAATAGGGGGTAGGGGAGGAGGGAGACAGACAGACAGAGACAGAAAGACAGAGAGAGGCAGAGACAGAGACAGTGAGGAAGGAGAGAGAGGAGGGGAGAGGTGGGAAGGGGAAAGGAGAAGAGAGGAGAGAAGCAGAGGGAGGGGGAGAGAGAGAGAGAGAGAGAGAGAGAGAGAGAGAGAGAGAGAGAGAGAATGTTGTCATGGAAACTGAATTAAAAAATGGAACCAGAAGGACATCAGGATAGAGTGAGAGTGAAGAATTAACGATTCTGAAAACAGGGAAGTCTCCTTGGCCCTGTTACCTTCAAGAAGGTGAAAACCCTAACCTTTTGGAAGGAAGGCAGGACAAGATAGACTCGACCATCATTACAGTAACAGCTTAACGGTAACGTTGTTCTTGTTAATAATAACACTCTTAGTTTGCTATGCTGTGATATAATGAAATGCAATATATAATATAATCTGATTTGATATGATATATAATATGATATAATATAATATGATATACCATAATGTAATAAACATTGTTAACAATAGCATTAGGGGCAGCACTTATACTTCACAGGACTGCTAGAGCTCAAAGGCATATCGTTTATTTTTAACATTCTTTTTTAAAAAAAATATTGAGTTCCAAATTCTCTTCCTCTTTTTAACCCACTCCCTCTGCCCCCACTGAGAAGCCAAGCGACGTGCTATCAATTATACATCAAACACCATCAAGTCTGATACCTCATTTTGAAGGCCATACTTACTTTCTGCACATTTTATAAGTGAAGAGACCGAGCCCCAGAGAAATAAAATGACTTTGCCCTAAGAGTAGGCAAATAAATGGCAGAGGGAAGATTTGAACCCAGGTTCTGTGATTTCAAATCCAGTCATGGTTCTGGTGTACCACATGATCTCACAGAGCAGGCTGGCTGCCCTATGAGGCTCAGCCAGAGTAAAACATCCAGGGACTCAGGTCTTACTGTTCCTTCTCCCTCTAGAAAAGGGGAAACAGTGCTGTTTCCAGGGCGGGGGGAACAAATGCTCCGCTACCCTCAGAGACTTCCTCCCTAAATATTCTCCAAATCAGATTGGTATCTTCCACAAGGAAGGGCTAATTGCTCTGCACTTAGGGGTTGGAACACACCTCTTAAATTTTTTTTTTTTACCAATTAATAAGTATTTTCTCTCTTTCCCACTCCTGAAAAAAAATAAATCCTTGTAACATGTGGCCCATATGTAAAAAATATTTCTAGCAGCTCCTTTTGCGATAGCAAAGAACTGGAAAGAAAGAGGGTATACATCAATTAGAAAATGGTAAACAAATGATGATATCTGGATAAAATGGGGGCCTCTTACCTTGAAGAGCTGGACTCCAATGCAGGCAAACATGAATTGCAAGAGGGTGGTGACCAAAACGATGTTGCCAATGGTCCGGATAGCCACAAACACACACTGAACCACGTGCTGAGTAATGGAGAATGGATGGGGTGAAGGCCAGCCTCACGGCCAGCCGCCAGGCTTCGAGGAAGTCCCAAGAATGCAGCTGAGTGGCAAGAGAGGGGATCCCCCTGGCTGGAAGGAGAGGGACTGACAGTGGACACTTCCAAGGTCCCATTGAGAAGGGCTTGAGGAAGGAACCCACAGTGGATGCAGTGACTCAGCCAGGCTGGTGAATCAATGTACCAATTTGTGCTTTGGCGTGGGCTGTTTGGGGGCTGTGACACCTCCATGTTCTTTCCCCTCCCAGGGAAAGTGGGTCCGGGGCCTACTCAGCTCTCACCTTCAACCCTTTGGCCCTGTTGATGGCTCGGAGGGGTCGGAGCACCCTCAGCACCCTGAGAATCTTCACCACAGAGATGGTACTGGATCTGAGGGGGTGGGGGAGGGAATACAGGGTGAGGTGAAGAGTGGGAAGGAGACCCTTGCTATAACTCTGCTCCAGCTGAGTAACCCTCTTCACTGACCCCTGCCAGCTACTGGCCTCTTCCTTCTAAGCCTTCAAATAAGCCATTCTTTCTACCCAAAACACTTCCTTTTCTCCTGAGCTCCCTCCCCCTAAGTCACCTCCCTCCTCTCCTTTAAATACTACTCACATATCATTTCTTCTGGGAAGAGAATTTAGAAATCAGCTTGGCCAACCCTATCATTTTACAGTAGTAGAAATACTAATAGTTTCCATATTTAAGGCATTTAAAGGTTTGCAAAGTATTTAACATATATTTTCTCATTAGATCCTCATAGAACTCTAAGATAGGTGCGTTATCATTCCCATTTTATAGATAAAGAAACTTTTAAATTCTACATAAAGTATGAGCCATTGTTACTGTGTGAGGCTCATGAACCCTGGGCTATGGGAAAGGCACCAAGAGCTTCAGAAACCTCCTAGTCTGGGCGTCAGTGTTGTACATCTCATGAGGTCTCCTTCCTCGGAGATGGTCCCCAGTCATTACTCACTCGATGCCCATGGAGATGAGGGACACAGCCACGACCAGCAGGTCCAGGATGTTGAAGTAGTTGCGTAAGAAGGAGCCCTTGTGGAGGAAGGCGCCATAAGCCGTCATCTACAGAGGAAAAAAACAAAACCCAAGGGGATGATACAGACTGAGCAGTTTCTTGTCAATGATGCCTTCTCTCTACAGACTACCCAGCTAGGAATCGACAGCTCTCTCTGTTAGGAAGTTCTTTTATAAATGGAAACTGAGTCCTTGGGATGCTGTGAAGAGCCTGAGGGCAAACAATTAATTACAATATAAATCAGGGCATGAAAAGTGCCTGAGATGGTGCAAAGTACCAGACGAAGGTCAAGCAGGGTGAAATAATTTATAACTGTAGTAACCGAGGAAGGTTTCCTGAAAGAGATGGTTTTTGAGCAGAACTTTGAAGGATGGGTAGGATATAAAGTGATAGAAAGAAAAAGGAAGGCATCTTAGGTGGAAACAACTACATGGACAAAGGCACAGAGGTGGGAAAAGCAAGTCTGGCTGAAGCATAGAATATTTATAAGGGGGTAGTGGGAAACAATGTAGCTTGGAAAAGTAGGTTGAATTGGATTACAGAGGGCCTTGAATGTTAGGCTAAGAATTTTAGACTTTACTTGGAAGCCAACAGGGAACCATTAGACCTGATATAAGGAAAAATTTCCTAATAATAGTGGAGTGGACTGACTCAGGAAGTAAGGAATTAGTTCCTTTTCACTGAAGGGCTGTAACCAGTGGCTCACTACTTGTTGGTTATATTGTAGGGGAGATAATTTTAAGTATAGATTGGATTAGAAAGCCACCGAGTCTCAGATCCTGTGACTTAATTCCTGGGCTGTTTTGGGCATAACTACCTAGTACTGGCTCTGAGATCCCAACCCATGAAATTTCCAGAGTGAATATTCATACCTCAGAAAACCAGAACGTGATTATTGTTTTTGAATTGTCTAGACTTAAAAAAGTGATGGAGAACATGCTGATAATACAGATCAAACTTAAAAGTATGTTGTTGGCACATTTCCCCCCCTTAGAAAGCTGGTTGTTAAACATTTACTAGCCTCCCTTGCAATGGGTCATTGTCCTTTTCCTCTTTTTCGCTGTTCGCTTTTAGAGTGTAAGCCCCTTGATAGACTGGAGTCACAAAACTACGTAAATCATTTATTCCAAGTGTTAGTTTATTTGGAATCTGGTACAGTGCTCTGAACTTAGAAAGGGATTTTTTTTTTTGCTTTTTTTGGATTAGGCTTGTGATGTCACTGGGACTAGAAAGAAGACTTCCTTTGGCAATGAAAATTTGTACCTGGTTTGCAATTTATGCTCTAAGAAAGCTGCCTATGGCACTGAGAAGGTAGGCCACTTGTCCAGGGTCAAAAAACCAGTAGCTATCAGAGATGGGACTCCAATGCAGGCTTTCTTAATTTCAAGGTCAGATTTCTATCCTCCACATCAGTGGTATCAAACTCAAATAGAAGCTAAGCAAAATGTAAATGATCCCATATTGACATAGAAAACCACATATTAAGACTACATTCTATTGTATTTTTATTTATTTTGTTCAATATTTCCCACTGACATTTTAATCTGGTTTGGGCCTCACTTGAGAGTGTTGCCAGATGTGCAGGCCACCTTTTTGACACCTCTGCACTACATCAAATGATAAGAAATGTTAATGAATATTTGATAAACGAAGGAATGAAAATATTGAGGAAAGTTGGCATTCCTTCTGACTCCAAAAGGAAACTCTTACTTCATCTTTCCTTCAGGGTATGGAGGTGACATGACAAATTCTGTCATCCCCTTGAGAACCTGAGGAAGGCTTCTCCTTAGCAGTTTGACCATGTCCCTCTACTCTTGAAATTTGAAAAAAAAATTTAAAAAAATTTCTGATTATTAAAAACCTTTTTTGGTTTAGCCCCCAACCTACATTTGCAGACTTTGCTCCTATTACTGCCCCATGGGTATACTTTATACTCTAGTCAAGCTAGATGACTCACTGTTGCCTGATCATGACCCCATGTTTTCCCACCTTTGAACTTCTGATTGTGTCAGTCTCTCCTGGAATGCTTTCTCCTTATACTTCATCTCTTCCTTTTGAAATCCAACTCATTTTTCATTGTAAGCTTTCCTTGCTCCTTCCAAGTACAAGAGATCAACCCCTCTTCTGAATGCCCAAAGCACTTTGAATTCCTCTGCTGATACTTACATTATTTCAGACATTTTAATAATCTCCCACTAGATTCTGAGCTCCCTGAGGGTAGGTACTGCCTTGTTTTTCTTTGTATCTTTTGCAGTACCTTGCATATACATGTTTGTTGAGTGAATGAATGACATTCAGCAGATGATGGCCCAGAGAAGAGTCCGATAGAGATGTAGACTTTTGGACGCTCAGACCTAACAACATGGGACTCTCTCCTTTAGAGAGTCCCATGTTGTTAGGTCCTAGCATGGCCTCCTGGAGCTATTCCAACGATAATCAGCCTTCAATATGTTAGACACAAGCTTGAGAGAGTACAAACGAAGATTAGCCAGTATGCTAAAGCTGCTCAGAAACTTACAGAAGCACTGTGCTTTGCAACAAAGGGGCTATACACCCACCCTCTAAAAAATTAGAAGTTAAATACTCCTGCGTCATGAGAATAGAGATGTAGATCTTAGTTTCATTCATCCATCCATTTATTCATTGATTCATTTTTCATTCAGTAGAAATTCACTGAGTTCTCATTATATGCAATGTCCTTAGTTAAGTATGGTTGTGGATATAAACCGGATATAGTTCCTGCCATCAAGCAGCTTCCTGTCTAATAGCAGAGGGAGGGAAGATGGGGGGAGGGTGTTACTTTAGTAGTGCTTTGCTGTACTCATGTGACAAATGGCCCTCTCTCTGTACACTTTTGGAGGGTTGTTGTTTGCTATTTCTGAGTGACTGGATAAAATTTATTCATATATCATGGTTACTTCCATCGTCTTTTCTGATTAGCTAAGTGTGGGCCTGGGATTATGGAATGGGCCAATGACGTTGGTCCATGAGACCCTAGTGGACCAATCCCAGTTCAGAGGAATACCATCTTTGTCTGGGGACACACAGGGGGAGATGATGCTCTAGGAGGAGAGAGAGTCAAGATGGGCCAAGTTAGACCCTGGAAACTGCAGCAAGGAAGAAAATGTAAGCTCCCTTAGACAGAAATTGGGTAGTTTTGTTTTCTCTGTCCTTCCAGTTACCTTGCCCTGCTGTATAGTTTGTGAGTTGATGTATTTCTATTTCTTTCATATATAAGCCCTGGAAAACCCATTCATTCTTGGGTTTGGAGTGTATGGTAGACGAGGGAAAGAGGGAAAGAGGGAATAGGTCTAGGGCATCCAGTTATGGTGACAGCAGCAAAAGCAAGGAAAAAGATAATTGGGGATGGATTTAGCAGACACATGAGCCTAGGGAGCCAGGCAGGTTCAGGGGTCAGGAATGTTTGACAGGTCAGGGACCAAGGAAGATCTAGAAAGTAGAGAAAATTGAAAGCACAAAGGCCAGTGTAAGAATATCCCTGGAGAGGCTCCAAGGAGCGACTGACCCAGTCAGGTGAAAGGCCCAGGGTCACAGCCTGCCTCTGTTGACAGGCTGAGCTATTGGATAAGAAATCCTTCTCCTGTGGGCTTTTTGATTTGTAAGGTCCCATTTATAGAGAGGTCCCTTGGGAAAGATGTGCTGCCTTTGGGGCTCATTTGATCTTATCCTTGAGACTTGAGTTCAAAGACATCTCACTTACTAGCTGTATGACTCTGGACAAAGTCACTTAATCAGTTTCTTGATCTGCAAAACGGGAGAAGGTTGGCCTTAGTGGCCACCTAATAGCCCTCTGAATTCTAAATCTATGATCTTATGGTAAAACTGGTCAGAAGCATAGACTCTGTTTTCCATTCCCGCCAGGAGCTGTTCTAAAAGTGCAAAGGAGAGCCTGAGAAAGGCAACTAAGTGACCTGACTTAAGCCGTGTGGGCAGATACCTGGGTGCCCTCAGGAGTCTTCTGGACCACTTACCTTGAGCACAATTTCAACAGTGAAGACAGAAGTGAAGGCGATGTCAAAATAGCCAAGGATCTAAGGGGATGAAGGAGTGACATAGGAGGAAGAAAAGAAACTAGTGAGAGTCAGTGAGGTGACAACGATATTATAACCACCACCAAATAGCAAAATAGATTAAGAACCTATTTGTGCTGGACTCTGTGCCGGACATGGTACAGAGGTTGTCACAGAGACAAGCCTGAAGATATATTCAGGAGTTCTTAACCTGGGTTCTGTGACCTTAACCCCCAAACTATTCAGATAACTGTATTTTAAGATAATTGGTTTCCTTTGTACTCCTACATATTTTATTTTACTTATTTAAAAACACTATTCTGAGAAGGGGTCTATAGGCTTCACCAGATTGTCCAGGACACAAAACTGGTTAAGAGCCCATGAGTTAAAAGTCCAAGACCTGGTACTGATATGGATGAACATGTCGCAGATACACAGAAAGCTGAGTCCTAGAATCTCAAACACATGCATGAATAGATGGGATTAGTATCATTTTGTAAAAGTTGCAATTTATTTTTTATTCTTTTTTATTTTATTAGTTAATTTATTTATTTTTAGTTTTCAACATTCACTTCCGTAAGTTTTAAATTTTCTCCCCCTTCCTCCCCAAGACAGCTTGATGTAGGCTCTGCATATACATTCCTATTAAATATAATTTCACATTAGTCATGTTGTATAGAGGAATTATAATGAATGGAAGAAACCACGAGAAAGAAAAACAAAACAAAACAAAATAAGAAAATAGTCTGCTTTGATTTGCATTCAGACTCCATAGTTCTTTCTCTGGATATGGATAGCATTTCCCATCACGAGTTCTTTGGAGTTGCATTGCTGAGAAGGGCTAAGTCTATCAAAATCAGTCCTTGCACTGTGTGGCTGTTACTGTGTACAATGTTCTCCTGGTTCTGCTCACTTTACTCAGCATCAGTTCATGTAAGTCTTCCCAGATTTCTCTGAAGTCTGCCTGTCAATCATTTCTTACAGCACAATAGCCTGACACATAGTAGGTCCTTAATAAAAACTTCTTACCAAGATCAAAGGACTTCTGGTTCTAAGTCCAATGCTCTTTCCACTATAACTGTACTACCTCTTGTTATAAAATACATAAGGTTCATAGAGTAATATAATGCCTGACACATAGTAGGTCCTTAATAAAAACTTCTTACCAAGATCAAAGGACTTCTGGTTCTAAGTCCAATGCTTTTTATACCACAACCATATTTACCTTTTTCTATGAACTGTAAGCATTGGGGAGAAGGGTGGCCAGCAGAGTCAGGCTCAGTATAAGGAAACACTTCATAAGAAGAGCTATTCAAAAGTGAAATGGGATTTTTTGGGAAGCAGTGAGTCTTCCATTACTAGAAGTCTTTGAATGGAAGCTTTAACACGTCAGGAGTATTGTCAAAAGGATTCCAATAATCTCTGAGGTATCTCTCAGCTCTGTGTTTCTGTAATTCTATGAACCAGCCTTCCTGGGGTTGGCCTTGCCCTGGAATGGAATTTGCTCAGAATCCAGGGACAAATGAGCAAAGAGGAGCCACCTATGATCTGGGGGTGGGGAGAGAAGTTACCTTGTTCCTAAAGGATTCTGCTTGGATGGGATCCTCCGCTGCCAGGGAGATACTGCTGAGCAGAATGAAGAGCAGGATGAAGTTGGTGAACCAGGTGGCGTTGACAATCCGGTGACACAGTACCCTGATCCTGACAAAAGGAAAGGCAGGGAGAGGTGTCCCGGTGAGTGTGAGGCACGCTTAACCTCTCAGTGTGCCCAAGACTATCCATTACAGAGAAGCTGGAAAATCATAGGATTTCAGGTTGGAAGGAACCTCAGAAATCTTCTAGCCCAACCCCCTTAATTTGCAAACGAGGATCTTGGGTGTTGAGAGAGCAGGTGGCTTGTTCAAGGTTCCACAAGCAGGCTGAATTTGAACCTGCATCCTCTGATTCCAAATACAATACTCTTTCATCTCTGCTACATACTCATCATCATTAACAGAGGGAATTTCCATACTGGAGGTTTCTCACATAGACAAAAACACAGATTTAGGCCTTCTCCCCTCCACCAAATATATACAAATACATATGGCACCACCTACTTATTGGTAGGGCTGAAGATGAAGAATGAGCTGGCTTCGGGCATAGGCACTGCTTTTTCTTTCAGCTGTAGCTCTGCCAAGGGGCGAGGCCGAGGGCTCAGTGGGATCTCTGGCTCTTCTTCTTCATCGTCTCCTGTGGGAGATGAGCGGGTTGGGGCGGGGCAGGAAGCACCTGAGGTCATCATCCCATCCCTGAGAATTCTGTTTGTTCTCCCTGGCCCCATTGGCTCTGCCAAAGGTCACAGGACCATAGAATAATAGAATATTGGACTCAGAAGAACATAAGCTCCATGAGGGCAGGCACTGTTTTGTTTCTGTCTGCATGGGTCCAGTGCCTAGCACAGGTCCTTGGTTGTAGTAGACATGTGAGAAATGTTGGTTGAATTGAATTGAGTTGAATTAGATGAGACCTCTAGACAGATGATCCTATGAACCTCTTTATTTGACTGAGGAAGAAGAAGGAGAAATAGCTTTCCCAAGGTCACAGAAGTGACCCAAGCTCTCTGACTTCCAATCCAACAGTCCCACCCTATCAGGCTTTCAGAGGTCAAGCCTAAACATCATCTTTCACCTTACATCCCTTCCAGAAGCTAGTCCTTTTGGCCAGCACTACTATGTGGCAATGTGCCCAGGGTGAAGCACAAAGATTTGACCAGGGCATCAAGTGTCAGTAGTTTGCCACTGTAGGCAGCCTCCCTGACCTGCTGTCACCCCAAGAGAGAACAATGGCATTGAGCTGTCAAAAGGAGAAGACGGGACCCAGGCCCTGATGATGGCCTCAGGCCTGGGGCCTTAAAGTGGAGCAAGGATGAAGAGGGAAGATTCGTGGAGCGGCAGAAAACCCTTCACCGCCTGTCTGCTCTGAATCTCAACAGAAACTTTACGACAAGACTGCCCAAGAGCCGTACTGGGGAATGAGCCCTGGCCTGGAAGTCTGAAGACCTGGATTCCAATCTCTGCTCTGCCCCAAGCCAATTCATTTCATCCCTATAGCTCTTGGTTTTCTCATCTGTAAAACAATGAGGGCGGACTAGCCTACGTCTAAGGTCCCTTTCATCTACACATTCTATGGCTAGAGAGCAGATCTAATAAGTTACCTAACGAAGTGAGGGGATACATGAAACCTAACAAGAGCAGGGCACACAAATCCTAAAAAGTGGGGGCACATAAATTCTAACAAGTGGAGGGCACAAAAATTCTAAAAAGTAGGGGCACATAAATCCTAAAAAGGGAGGCATACAAAATGAATAATCAGGGGACTACTGATTTAGAATTTGAAGGAAATTAGAGGTCATTGACTCCAACTTCCTTATTTTACAGAGGAAGAAACCAAGGTACAGAGAGGTAAAGCTTAATCACCTAATGGATGCCAAGGTTTTTTCAGTTTGTGAGTCGCCATGACCAAAGGATTCATCACTTTTGGCCAGCCTACTGGCAATGAGTCTGTATGCTTTTAGTGAGGTCAGCCTTCAGAAAGCAGATCAGTTCTGTTGCTAATAGTATACTTAAAGCTCTTCCAGCATGGTAGAACCTGCTAGGACTTAACTTGGTTCTGGAATAAGCTTCAAGTACCCAAACTGGCCTAATAATCCACACAAGAAGAACTAAATGGATGAAAAATGCCTATTGCCCACATCATGATACGCAGTTAGATGGCCAGTCCATTGAATTAGTACATCAGTATGCAAATACAGGTCAGGTGTTGTAGAGAGACTTGGAACTGAACAGGAGGAAGAGTCCTCCACTGGGCTGCATCTGGACAATTCCACAGTAGTTTTAACCTTGCATCCCTTCCAGGGGCAATGTTCCATCTTTTTCACGCAAATATTCTCCTGATGATTCTCTGTGACCTAGTCTCTCTGAGTGTGGATAACCCAAAAGGCAATGGCAAAAAGTCAGCGGATGGGTACAAGTAGCCTGCAGCACATTCTCAGTGACGTTTGTTGTCATTTAGTTATTTTAATCCTATTTAACTCTTTGTGACTCCATTTGGGGTTTTCTTGGCAAAGGTACTGGAGTTGTTTGCCATTTCCTTCTCCAGCTTATTTTACAGAAAAGGAAACTGAGGCAAACAGGATTAAGTGACTTGCCCCAGGGTTGCACGGCTAGTAAGCGTCTGAGGCCAGATTTGAACTCAGGAAGATGAGTCTTCCTAACTGACTCCAAGGCCAGCATTCTATCCACTGCACCACCTAGCTGTCCAGCGATGGGCAGCTTGTAGGCTCTTGAGATGGAATCGGGTACGGTAGGCAGTTGAGTGGTAGCTTGATGGCTCAGTGGATACAGCAATAGGCCTGGAATCAGGAAGACCTGAGTTCAACTCCGGCCTCAGACTTTTACTAGCTGTGTGACCTTGGGCAAGTCACTTAACCTCTGTTTGCCTTAATCCCCAGGAGAAGGAAATGGCAAACACTCCAGTATCTTTGCCAAAAAAACTCTATGTGCAGTATGGTCCCCGGGGTCATGAAGAGTCGGGAATGATGAACGAGGCAGTTGAATAGGGCAAAGCATACAAGGACAGTATTTTTTCCACATAATTTCTTATAAATGTGCCCATTTTCAATACCACGAAGTCATGCTCCATGACCCACAGATGTTTATTTTGTGAAAAAAAGCACTGGTCTGACTATGTCACATCTTCACCTACTCCCTGTTTCCTCTAGGTTAAAATACAGACAGGGCATTTAAAGCCCTTTACGATCAGTGTCTGATCCGTCTTTCCAATGTGGTTACATATTACTCCCCTTCACATAGTCTGTGTTCCAGCCAGACCAGCCGATGTGATGTTCCCCATACACGGCGTCTCATCTCTGTCCCTTTGCAGAGTCTGATCCCTGTTCCTGGAACACTCTCCCTCTACTTCTTGGGACCCTTAACTCCCTTCAGGACTCAGCTTGGGTGCCCCCTCCTATAGGAAGCCTCCCAATCACCCCAATGGTTAGTGCTTCTCACTAGCCACTCCATTATTTTGTATCTATTTTAAAATTTACTTAGCTGTGTACATGTTCTCCTCTCCCCCACAGAATGTAAGCTCCTTAAGGGCAGGAACCAGTCCATTTTTGTCTTTATATCTCTAACATCTGGCATGGGGCCTGACGTAAAGTGGGTGCTTCATAACTGTTTGAATTCAATTGATAAATCAGGTCAAAGAGGGATGACAAATTTTAATGGCCTTGTCTCGGCACCCAACATATACTTATTGAATTTAATTGAAAATAAAAGTTACTCGGTGGAACTAGTAAGGGAAATGACGTCTTCTCAGGCATAAAGGAGCGCTAAGGCCACAGAAGGGAGATGTCTTTTCTCTCAGGGCTCCCATTTGTGAGCTGTCTCTTAAAAACTCTGGGGAATCTTGACATATGTAGTCCCTAATAAAAGGGAACCTTGTCCTATGTAGTTAATGTTCCATGGGATGCTTAAATACTCTCTCTGTTTCGATAGATCCAGGTCCTTCTGGCCCAGTCTTTCTACTCCCTGACTGAGCCCCTCCCACTTCCATGTCCAGTCCTCACCTGGAAAATCAGCTGAAGGGTATGGATCCTTCACTTCATTGACATTGGATTCAAACTCATCTACTTTCAGCTGCAAGAAAGAAAGAAAAAGAGGCAGCCTAGGATGGGTGGTGGATATGTGGAGACAGTTCCAGACCCCTTAGCCCAATAGGATTTAGTGTAAGCTGAAGCAAAGAAGGGCAGAATTATTCCTGGTGTCAGAGATGGGGAAACTCTCCTGGGGAAACAGTCAACCCTCCTTTCCTAGAGAAGAAATGGTAAAACATAAATCTGCCTGGACTGGTATGGTAAAGCCATCTGAGCTTAGCTAGAATCCTGCCCAAAGGCAGAGGGATGACCTAGTTGACCTTTTGATGTCCCATCCCTCCCCAAGCATCTGAAAATGCCCCTAAATGAAGCCCTCACCTTGGCTGTGGTGGGGATACCTTCTCCCTTGGCTTTCTGTTCTAACTTCTTGGCCAGAATCAACTTCTCTTCTTCAGACTTGTCCGGGAGACCCCTGAATTAGAAATCTCAGTAAGGCGATTCAGTAAACAAGCATTTGTACTATGTACCAGCCCCAGCCCCAGGAACATAAAGAAAGGTGAAAATGTTGTCTCTGCCTTCAAGGAGCTCACATTCTAGCGGGGAAGACTGTGGGTAAATAATCGCGCACACATAACATCCATCTGTCTGTCTGTCTGTCTATCTATCTATCTATCTATCTATCTATCTATCTATCTATCTATCTATCTATCTATCCTATCTGTCTGTCTGTCTATCTATCTATCTATCTGTCCAGATGTAAGTGTGTATGTATATGTATATATGTATTGTATGTATATAAATATGTATATATTTACTAGCTGTGTGACCCTGGGCAAGATAGATATGTGTATATCTATAAGTCTACATGTAGATTTATCTATATCTGTCTATCCATCTATTTATCTATTTAATTATCTAACTATATAGATATGTGTGTATGTATATGTATATATGCATAGGTATAGATAGATATGTATGTATCTATATCTATAAATCTACATGTAGATTTATCTATATCTGTCTATCCATCCATCCATCTATTCATCTATCTATCTATCTATCTATCTATCTATCTATCTATCTATCTATCTATCTAACTAGATTGGAACAGAGGCCAGCCTGAGACCGGGAGATAATTAGAAGGCTATTGCAACAGTCCAGTTGTGAGGTAACGAGGGCCTGTAGTAGGGCAGTGGCTATGGAAGAGGTATAGGCAGTGGTGTGAAGTTAGAGATGCCAAGACTTGGCAACGGATTGGATATTCAAACTGGGTACATGAGAGGAGTCAAAAATGACGTGGAGCCTGGGAGCCTGCATGACTGGGCAGACGGTGGTTTCCTTGACAATGATAGCTCTGAGTAGGACAGCCCCCCACTAGCTGGATGAGCTATGCTTATGATGCCAGAGCACGGACAAAACTTCTTGGGCTGGCATATGTAGGAACTAGGGACGTATCATGTAATATCATTGGAAGTCAGGTTAGAAGAATGGCCTTGGTTAATGCCCTCCGACTTCCTCTGGGAGAAAGGACTTGTTTGAAAACAAAGCATGGGCCCCAAAGAGCTTCCTTGCTGAGTTGCCTGCCTCTACATCAAGTAGTCACCCACCTAACCTCAAGATTGCCAAATCTCATCCTTTCTACCTTCACAACATATTTTCTATACATCACCTTCTTTCTAGTCACACAGCCACCACCCTAGTACCTCCTCATCACCCATGACTGGACCATTGCAATGGCTCCCTAACTCATCTCTCTATTCCAGCTGCCAAAATGCCATTCCTAAACTGCAGCTCTGACCCTGTCTTTCCTTTCCCCACGTTACTCAATAAACTCAGGGGGTCCCTATTACCTTCAGGATCAACTACGAAATCCTCTCGTTGGTTTTTTTGTTTGTTTGTGAGGGAGGAAGGCAGGGCAATTGGGGTTAAGTGACTTGCCCAGGGTCACAGAGCTAGTACATGTCAAGTGTCTGAGGCCAGATTTGAACTCAGGTCCTCCTGACTCCAGGGCTGGTGCTCTATTCACTGTGCCACTTAGCTACTGCTTCTTTTTGGCTTTTAAAGCCTTCACAACCTCACGGCCACTACCTTTCTAATCTTCTTACAAGCTGCTCCCCTTTGTGGTCTCTACAATCCACCTTCACCAGACTGCTTGCTGTTCCTTACACATAGCCTCTCATCTCCTGGCTCTTTGCCTTTGCACTTTGTCCCCCATGGCCAGGATGCTGTCCCTCCTCACCTTCACCTTCATGGCTTCCTTTAAGATTGAGCCTAAATTCCATCGTCTGCAGGCGGCTGTTGTCAATTTCCCCCCATCGCCCCGCTCACATCCCTCCATGTCACTTTCACTGTATTTATCTCATTTGTAGCTATTTGAGTGTGTTGTCCCCCATTAGAATTTGAGCCCTTGGAGGACAGGGACCCTTTTTTTGCCTTTCTCTGTATCCCCATCACTTTGCACAGTACTGGTACACAGTAGAAGCTTAATAAATGTTGGCTGCCCTGTCCCGTGGACGAGCACACCAAGGCTCGTGCCCCAGGCTGACGACACAGCCACTGACTTGGACATCTTCCTGCGTTTCTTCTCTTCGGCCTTGGCTTTCTGGGCTGAAGTTAAGCTCTCAGCCTCGGCCAGGTTGTCCACAGCAATGGCCAAGAAGACATTGAGCAGGATATCTGGGGAGTAGAGTGGCTAAGGAACCCTCTTGAGGAAAGTGTGATAAGAAACCACTAAGAAGAGGAGGTAACCACCTGCTCAAGATCTGCCCTTCTTTGCGTCTCTCAGGCCTCGTCTGTGGAATGGCTGGGCTCGCACCAGACAGCCTTTGGGGTCTCTATCAGGTCTCGATTTATGATTCAATAGTCTTTTGGCACGGCTGTCCAGAACTGGAGAGCATGGCACTCGCTAACACTAGAATAGCGTACTCAGGGGAAGCTTAAACCTACAAAGCTGTCCTTCTCAGGGGTCTGCATGGGTGATGTTCTAGAGATGCCATGCCTTCTCTGTTCAGAATGATGACAATAACAACATGGCACTTGAAGATTTATAATAATAATAATAATACTATTAGAATAATCTTCAATTATAATCTTCTAAGGGATATAGTACAAGTAATATCATTATCATTTTAAAGAGATTGAAAATCAGAGTCACTAAGAAATTTGTCCAAAGGAGGATTCGAACCCAGGTCTCCTGACTCAGGTCCACTGCTGTTTTCACTACATGGTAATACCCCTGGAAACATAAAGAATATTTGAAAGATAGGGTTTGTACTCGTATGAGTGAAATGTGAAATCTCTTGACTACAGGGAAAATGAACTTTGAGTGTAGAGTATGGTAGTGGTATGCTGGTAAATGTTTAACGATCAGCTCTCCAGGTGGAATAAATGTACGCGGGTCACACTTTTTAAGTTTAGTCTGAATTATTAAGCTTTTCTCCATTGCTTTCTGAAGTCTAGACAATCGACTAGATTTGTAACATTTGCCTATTTCTGGGGTGTAAGTGTTCGCATTAAAAAATTTAAAATCGGCTCTCCGGAACTGAGGTGGCTCCAGCACATGCTGATCAGCCTCCACCCCACCGGGAGCTAGTTACTCTTCTCTCCACTTCTCTCACCCAACTGTTCTCTGTAGGATTCCCATTGATTATGTGATGGGCAGCACATGAAGGAGTTTCACTGGCCGTTCTGCTATAGTCCATGTGTGACCCTGGTCAAGTCATTTCTCTCCAGGCCTCAGTTTCCCTCTCTGTAAAGCGAAAGGATTGGGATCAAACAATCACCACCCCAATCCCTTTCAGCCCCAGCATTCCAGGATCCTACATGTAGTTCTAACACCTGTATTAGGTTTCACTTGGTCATAAAGCTTCCTGAAATCTATTTTTGCACGTGTGTGTTTGTTTAATCTTCCTTTCAGTCTGAGGGCAGAGACCCTGTTTTCTCCCTTAAATAAATGCTCATGCCTACCAAACACTAGGGCAGCTAGGTGGAGCAGTGGATAGAGCACCAGGCCTGCAGTCAGGAAGATCTGAGTTCAAATCTAGCCTCAGATATTTACTAGCTGTGTGACCCTGGGCAAGTCACTTCACCCTATGTGCCTCAGTTTCCTCATCTGTAAAATGAGAAGGAAACGGCAAGCCACTCCAGTATTTTTGCCAAGAAAACCCCAAATGGGACCATAAAAGTTGGAACCGACTAGACAACAACAAACAACTATCCAATAATCAGGTAGGACTTTGCACACAGAAGCCTCTCAAATCTGATATGTGTCTGTGTGGGAGAGCAGATGATGGGCATGGGTGACAGGGTGGTGCTGGGTGAGGCATGGAGGATGATGACTGACTGATGAGGAATAGAGCGGATGGCTGCGATCCTGAGTCACCAGGACCCCACTCTCTTCTGAAAGGATACAGTTGCCGCAGATGAAGAGGATAATGAAATAGATGCAGACCAGCACACCCGGATAAGAGGGTCCCCCGTACGCCATGATGCCATTGTACATGATGGAGTTCCAGTCCTCACCCGTCAAGATCTAGTATGGGGGAAGAGGGAAGGACAGGTGTACAGGATGGAAAGGGGGGGAGGGGGGAAGAGAGAGAGGGAGAGAGAGACAGAGAGACAGAGACAGAGAGATAGAGAGAAGGTATTCTAAGTCATTCTCTTCCTTCTCTCCTCCCACAAAAAGATTATCCCAAGAGAATCACGCATGCTATGAAAAATTGCTCACTTCCCTCCTTATCCCTGATCTTAATAAATGCTTGTTGATTGATTGTAAATTCCTTGAGGGCAGGGCCTATTTTTGTCTTTTTATGTGCTTAAAGTGCTTAAAACTGGTTAGTCAAACAGAACCGAGTGTGTGCTCTCATGCATGTACACATATACACACACACACACACACACACACACACACACACACACACACACACACACACTGCCCGAGAGCTTCTGGAGTGCTGCGTGAACCAGATTAAAATGTAATTGGGAAATATTTAATAAAATAAAAATACAACAAAACAAAAATGTGCTCCTACAAGGGATCCTTATGTATTGTTTAATGGTGTGTAATGACCCTCATTTCTGTTTGAATTTGACACCACTGATTTAAGGCATGGTTATTGATTGATTATCTTTTAAGGTAACTATGTGGTGAAGTGGGTAGAGCACAGGGCCTAGGGTTAGGAAGACCTGCATTCAAATCTGGCCTCAGAGACTTACAAGCAGTGTGACCCTGGGCAAGTCACTTAACCCTGTTTGCCTCAGTTTCCTCATCTGCAAAATGAACTGGAGAAGAAAATGGCAAACCACTCCAGTACCTCTGCTGAGAAAACTCCAAAAGAGGTCGTGAAGAGTTGGATCACTACTGAACAACAATTCCTTACAAAGGAATGCCTCTTTTAGCAAAGAAAACTGCAGTTTTAACTTTGGACCCTAGGGGTGCTGTGGACTTAGCCATCTCACTCTAACTCCTGGACCTCAAAGAATTATGAGCCTAAAAACACTCTGGATGAGCTACTGGCCGTGCTACATTCTCCAAGAATACAGACAGACCTCATTTCTATGAGATGTGTTTTTCCTGGATCCACAGAGGAGTTAGTGGAAGAAGGGGAGCTTTGATCCCCTCTTATACAGCAGGTAAAACTTTTTGTAGGGCCAGTCGGAATTGCTTCTGTAGCAGGCTCCTGTAAGACTGATGAACATCATAAAGAATCATAGTTCCAGAGAAGGAAGGGAACTTGGAAGTCATTGACTCCAACTCTCCCATTTTACAGAAAAGCAAATTGAGGTACAAGCAGGTTGTGACTTGCCCAAGGTCACACAGGCAGTAATCCTGGCAGAGGCAGGTTCTGAAACCAGATCCTCTGACTCACTCAGTGGTTTTCCCACATACATGTCTTCTATGCACCATGAACATTTGTCCCCACCGGGGAGTCTTAGTGCGACCTCTGTTTTAAAATCCCTTTCTGAAAGATGTGTGGCTCTCACAGCAAGGAAAAGCCTCAATCTCCTTCAATGACATCCAGTGAAGCCCAGTGCCTAAATAGGCTTGAGTGAGCAGGCATCGCCTTTCCTGCCTTTGGCTACAGAGGCAGGGGCAGCAGTAGGAAGAGAAGGCAGGTGGGCATCGGGGCTCCCCTTCCTTGAGAGTAGCAACTGTTTCATTCTTTGTCTACCCAGCCCAATGCTTGACCTAGAGTAGGGGCTTAATCAGTGCTTGTGGATTAACTCTGTGCCTGGAATGCCTCCCTACTTCCCTCTACCTTGCACAATCCCTGACATCCCTGCTTCCTAATGGCAAATAACCCTACTGTATCTTGTATATTTCCATTTAGATACATTGTCTCTCCCATTAGAATGGAAGCCCTTTGTAGGCAGGAACAGTTCTCCTTTGGTTTCTTTGTCTTCCCTGCGCTTAGCACAGTGTCCAGCACAAAGCAAGGACTTAAAAAACGCTTGTTGACTGACGGATCGCCCATTGCACTGAGCTGCAGCCCAGCCTGACTCCCAGGCGTGAATGAGCCGCCTCACCTGGAAGACGCTGATGAGGGCCTGGGGGAAGGTGTCGAAGGTGCTGCGTCTCACCTCTGTGTCGTCAAAGTCATACTTGCCCCCAAAGAGTTGCATGCCCAAGAGGGCGAAGATGATGATGAAGAGGAAGAGCAGGAGGAGCAGGGAGGCGATGGAGCGGATAGAATTGAGCAGAGAAGCCACCAGGTTGCTCAGAGATGTCCAGTACCTAAAGGGAGATGAGCCTGGTGGGTGAGAAGCCCTGACCCATCTACAGCCTCCAACCTAGGAACTCTTTTTTTTTTTTGCAGGGAGGAAGGCAGGGCAATTGGGGTTAAGTGACTTGCCCAAGGTCACACAGCTCGTAAGTGTGTCAAGTGTCTGAGGCCAGATTTGAACTCAGGTCCTCCTGACTCCAGGGCCGGTGCTCTACAGCCTAGGAACTCTTTAGGAGTGATGATGAACCAGCTTGTTGAAGCCCAGAGGGGCAAAGGACCAAGCATAGGGTCTTGTACATAGTATATATCTTTTTGTTTTTTGAAGGCAATTGGGGTTAAGTGACTTGCCCAGAGTCACACAGCTAGTAAGTGTCTGAGGCCAGACTTGAACTCAGGAAGATGAGTCATCCTGACTTCAGGCCTGGATCTTAAGAGATCGTCTAATCACTCCATTCATTTTAGGGATGAGGAATGAAAGACCCAGGAAGGTGAAGTTTACCCAAGGTCTCTGTCTCCCTGTCTCCTCTCTATCTCTGTCTCTCTGTGTCTCTTTCTGTCTCTCTTTGTCTCTTTCTCCTCTCTGTCTCTCTCTTCTCTCTCTATTTCTCTCTTTCTCCTCTCTCTCTCTTTCTGTCACTCCTCTCTGTCTCTCTGTCTCTGTCTCTCTGTCTCTGTTTCTCTCTCCTGTCTCTGTCTCTCTTCTCTCTCTCTGTCTGTCTCTGTGTCTCTGTCTGTCTCTCACTCTCATTCACTCGTTCTCTCTGTCTCTCTGTAGCTACTATTTCCCTTTGTTTTTTTCTCTCTCTTTTCTTTTTTTTCATCTTCTTCCCGGACTCCACTCCCTTGACTCTCAAGTAGCCAAGGCAAAGATAGGAGCAAGGGGAGCAAAAATGAGTCCTAAAAGGAAAAGAGTAATTTACATTTGAAACGTACCTAGGTTGTAAGTATAAATGAAAAAGGAAAGTATTACATTTGTGTAATGTAATTAGGGAACTGGACTTGAATTCAGAAAGATCCGGGTTTGAAACTTCCTCAAGCAGGTCACTTCAACTGTGCTTACCCTCAATTTCCCTGTCTGTAAAATGAGCTTAAAATTAGCACCCACTTCATAACGTCGTTGTAAGGATTTGATGAGATTACATGTAGAAAATACTTTGTAAATATCAAGTACCGCACAAAAGCTGGTTATTATTATGCATGCGACAATGAAGCGGGGAAAATGAGGGAGGACAGTTCAGAGAATTGTGACGGACTCTTGCTCCACGCAGACGCCCTTGAGCCCCCCTCCCCTGTCCCGCCCCCCCAGCCCTCAGCTTCCTTACTTGGTGATCTTAAAGATCCTCAGAAGGCGGATACATCGGAGGACAGAGATGCCGAGGGGCGTCATGACCCCGGACTCCACCAGCATGATCTCGATGAGGCCGCTGCACACCACGAAGCAGTCGAAGCGATTGAAGACGGACATGAAGTACTGCCGGAGCCCCAGCCCGTACATCTTCATCAGCATCTCGATGGTGAAGAGGGTCAGCAGCACGCGGTTGGCCACGTCTGTAAGGCCAGAACAGGGTCAGCTTCGGGACGACTTTCCCATCCGCCTTTTGGCTGCCTCCACCTCTTTGTCTTCACCAGCCCTTCAGCCTGAGACATTGGTCGTTATCTACTCCATGTTATTCCCTTTAATTGTTTTTTTCCCTTCAACTGAGAGCAAAATTTATTTTCTCTACGAAATTTACCAGCAAGGAGGTGGCACAGAAAACAGAGTGCTGGGCTTAGCGTCAGGAAGACTCATCTTCCTGAGTTCAAATGTGACCTCAGGCGCTTACTAGCTGTGTGACCCTGGGCAAGTCGCTTACCTCTGTTCGCCTCAGTTTCCTCATTTGTAAAATGAGCTGGTGAAGGAAATAGCAAACCACTCCAGCATCTTTGCCAAGAAAACCCCAAATGGGGTCACAGAGCATTGGACATGACCGAACAACAACAAATGAAATTTTCCTTAATAAAACCCACCAGATTCAGATTGCTCCAATTACTCCATGATCCTCCTTCAATGCCTGTGTGCAGCAAACCTTCACTAAAATGAGTCTAAACTGAGGGAAAGCGAACCAATGTGACTTAGTGAAAAGTCTTAATTATAGCCTATTTAGCAGTGTATAGTAGCTAGAGATCTGGCCTCAAAGCTAAGAGACTTGGATTCAAATCCTGCCTTTCACATACACTGGCTATTATGTCTCTGGACAAGTCACTTAACCTCTCAAATGCTCTTCACGACCTCTCTAAGACTCTGTGCTACTGACTTGTCTAGAAAGAGAGCATATCCTCATCTAGAAGTTCCCTCTACCAATTAAATCATAGATCAATCAAGTCCCTGTCTCCTATTAAAAAGGAAATATGATGTTATTGCTCTCAAGAACCTTGTATTACAAACTAGAGACGCAAAGTTTATTCTTCTAATTATTCCATGTGCTGCCTAATGGGGCTCTTCAGAGACATGTTTTAATGACCATAGAGAAGTAAAGAAGACTGATTTATAATTACTAGGGCAATTATTTGTAACAATTTACTTCTAAAATGATGAAAATGCTTAAAAGTCCTCGAAGATTGTTTAGGTATTATTAATGTCCTTTTTACAATCTGGTCTATAATTGAAATTTGCACTCCCTATGAATAAAAGATTTGCTAAATAAAGCTGAATTTCTGCCCCATTCTCAAGTGAAACCTTACAAGACCTTATATCAGGAAGCACAGAGAAGTAAGGTATCTTTGAAAACTATGCATAATATTTATTACATATTACATTGTTTTTCTAAAAGCAAATAGTATGAAATGGAAATTTATGATTTTATATTAAATCTTTTTTTAAAAAAATGTTGTGCTGTGTACATAGAAATGTTCTGTCTTTGGTCTTTTTGTATTTAAGCTCAAAATAAATAAATAATTTTTAAAATGGTGGGATATAATCAAGGCTAGGCTTAGGAAAAAAGATTGTCAGAGGTTCTCCTAATCTTCAATGTGTTATGTGGTTGCATGATGAATAAATTATATACATATGTATATGTGTGTATGTATATATGTACATGTATTTACATACATACACACACATATCTATCTGACTTTATATTCCCTAGGTATGTGGCTATATCAAAGCATATGTTAAACTGTAAGCCTCATACAGAAAATGTGTATATTAACTTACTCTGTACAAGTACTAAATACACAGTAGTTCTTGGTTCTGTCCAAACATTCTGGTGTTGTGTGGTAAGTGTGACCCACTTTAAGAAGTTTGATATTGGAAAATACAAATTTCCAAAAAAATAAATTTCCTCTCAAGGAGGAATCCTCCCTTCTTTTACAAGGATTCATGGAAGAATTTCCTTAAACGTGGTTACGTTTCTCTTGGGTATTTAAAATATGACAATTTGGTTTATGAAAATTCAGTTTATACATAACTCTTCAGGGTCATGGGGTTTACAGCAGGAAGTGACTGTACAGTCTTAACCTCCCTCTCAATTTGCCACTGAGGAAATGAGTGAGTGACTTGCCCAAGTCACTTGCTTACATAAGTAATCGGCAAACTGGAAGCTCCCAGAGGGTAAGGACAGTATCTATTCCTGCATCCATGCCCATTCTAGTCCCTCCTTTCAGTGCCCCGTGCACAAAGGATACTAGTCCATAGATTTAATAGGCTATTTTCCTTCATGCCATCTGCTTATGGTAGAATGTGAACTTGGGTCATAGGAGTCCAAACCTGGAATCCTACTACATACTGAAAGTCTTAGCCCTAAAAACTCTGCGTAGTGATCTGTTTTCATAGGACAGAGCTTATTTCTAATAAGATAAAATTTAATAGGGACACAGAAACAGACTGTAATGAATGCAAGAGATTAGTGGCTAATAAACCCAAGACTGGGGAATGGAATCATGATTCAAATAAAACTGTGGGGAATATTTGATAGCTGTATACTAGCCTCCTCCCCCATCTCCCAAGGTTGGAGCCACTGATTATTTCATATACTATAAGAAACTCTCATTGGTTTAATGATCTAAAAAGATTTTGAAGTAATAAACAATTATGAAGAAAAATGAATGGAACGTTGTCCTCAGTTATGGAGAGAAGAAACGATGTATATGTTGAACAAGTCAGATAAACTTTTGAACACAAATCAATCAGTATTCTTATACAAAGAGAATTTTTGCATGACAACAAGCAATATTGATAAAATAAAAATAAAAGAAATAGATGGGGGAAATATGGTAAACATGTGAAAAGTCTGATACTCAAAATTTATAAGAAACTGCACTAAATACCAAGAATTTAGCCTTCATTGGAGAAATCATCAAATACCCTGTGAACAGACAAATTTAGAAGGTAGAAATACAAATTTTTAATAGATAATATTTGTAAAGTGCTTAGTACAATACTGGCACGTAGTAGGCATTTAAAATGCTTATTTATTTTCTTAATATCAACCTAAAAACTGTTTACATTTTCTAATAATCAAAAGAAAATCCAAATACTTTGTTATCATTTAAATAGCCAAAAAGGAACAAATATAACAAAATTATATGTTGTCACTATTGCAGGAAAACAGGTAGACCAGTATGAACATTTTGGACAGGCAACGATCCATGGTAGATAGAATGTCAGAACGACCTCTGAATGCCCCAAGCAACTCTTGCTGACCACTAGTTACAGAGGATTGTTGTTCAGTCAATTTCAGTTGTGTCTAACTCTTTGTGATCCCATCTGGGATTTTCTTGGCAAAGATATTGGAGTGGTTTGCCGTTTCCTTCTCCAGTTCATTTTACAGATGAGGAAACTGAGCCAAACAGGATCAAGTGACTTGCCTAGGGTCGCACAGCTTTTAAGTGTCTGAGGCTGGATTCGAACTCAGGAAGATGAGTCTTCCTGATTTGAGGCATGGTATTCTATGCACTGAACCACCTAGCTGCCCTAATTCTTTGAAGAAATGAGCTCCCTGTCACTGTAAGCAGAAGCTGAATGACTGCTTGTCAGGCTTGTTAAAGAGGAGATTCATCCTTCAGGCAAGGGTTAGTCTGGATGACTTCTGAGGTCACTGGACCTGGAGAAAGGAGACCTGAGTTCAAATCCAGATCAGACACTTACTAGCTGAGTCACCCTGGGTAAGTCACTTAATCTCTGTCTGCCATAGTTTTCCCCATCTGTAAAATGGGGATACTAATAGTACCTACTTCCCAAGGTTGTTATGAGGATCAAATAAGATAATACTTGTAAACCTTAAAGTGCTATATAAATGCTGGCTATTATTAAAATTTTGTGAATTCATCCTATTTGTTTGTTCCAGCTTGCTGGGTATTATTCCATTTTGTTGTGAATATTGTCAAAGCCCCTGGTACCATAAGGAGGGGTCTTTTTTTTTGCCAGGGTTGTTTGTGTATAATTGTTTGCATGTTGTCTGCCCTTTAGATCATGAGCTCCTTGAGGGTAGAGGCTACTCTTTGCCTTTCTTTGTTCCCCTATCCCTTAGCACAGTGACTAGAACACAGAAGGTGCTTAATAAATGCTCATTGACTCACAAAGGAGGAAGAGAATAACAGTGTCATCTACCTGACTACCTCTTGACAACCATCCACAACACTGTCTGTCTTTTGAGCTGCTTCTGACCTCCCCTTAGCTATTGTTCTTCCCAACGGCCCCTTCTCACCTTGCAAATGCGTCAACCACAGTGGCTGGAGGTGGTGTTCTGAGGCAATGGACAGGGTGTTGAGGGCCACAATCAGGATCACCAGCCAATAAAAGAGCTTGGATTTCACAACCTCTTGACATTTCCGGCGGAAGATGCGATTCCACTGTCTCCAGTGCCGGCTGTAAGATGGAGAAAAACAAGGAAGAGGGAGATCCAGAGCCTTGGGTGCCAAAGCCACGCTCCTGAGTGTTTGGGATTTTCCTTACCTTCAAGACCCTTCACCCCATCCCCAATATCTTTCCCGTTATTCACAAGCAAACCTATTCAACACCTGTCTTCCAATTCCTTACTGTCTACCTGTAAGTTTCCTTCCAAATTATATCTAACAGAGGGATGTTTGTGGGGGAAAATGCATTTCCTGTAAGGCCACAGGCTTTAAGGATGGCACCGGTGGATTGAAGCTCTTCTGACCAATTCCTATGAAACAGTGAGCCTGTGGTGAAGGGTGATTGTGTCAGGAGGATAGGACATTCGGGAGAGGAGCCAAATCAGCCCACAGACTGTGTCTGGGTTAGCATATGCTTCCATCCACACCCACCATCCACAGCTTCTTATGGAGAAAGGATGAATGTCAGTTTCAAAGTTGGTCTTCTGGGAATCAGAGGTGGTGCTGTGGACCTGGGCTCAGTAAGACCTGAGTTCAGATCCAGCCTTGGTAGCTGAATGACCCTGGGCAAATCACTTAACCCAGGGGTGGGGAACCTGCAGCCTCGAGGCCACATGTGGCCGTCTAGGTCCTTGGGTGTGGCCGTTTGACTGAGTCCAAGTTTTATAGAACAGATCTTTTTATTCATGGGACTGTTCTGTAAAGTTTGGATTCAGTCAAAGAGCCCCACTTGAGCACGTAGAGGGTCACATGTGTCCTTAAGGCCACAGGTTCCCCACCCCTGACTTAACCTCTCTCTGTCTGAGTTTCCTCAACTGCAAAATGGGGATAATAATGGCACCTACCTTACAAGGTCATTGTGAGGAGCAAATGAAATCATATTTGTCAAGTATTTAGCAGCCAGGTGTGTGTGTGTGTGTGTGTGTGTGTGTGTGTGTGTGTGTGTGAAGGTGGGTGGGTGGCTGTTGGGGGAGTGGTGGAAGAATGAGAAAAGGTGTTTCAAGGAAGAAGTGAGCTCAGTGGGTAACCTATCTTTGTGGTTTTGGTGGCTGGTGAGGCGTGTGTGCTCTTTCCACATAAAAAAGAATGAAGAGAATGATCCTCGAGAAGGATATGGTGAGAATGAGTTATTCTCAAATTTCTCAGGTGAGATGCAGCAATTGCAAGTAGCCTATGCCTATACCCATGTGCCTGGCGCTTAAAGAAACTCAGTTAGCAACAAGATGAAAAGGGAGTAGGAAAAAACCAACCAACCAACAAACCCCTCTTGTCTGTTCTGTTCAGGTTTGGGCAGAATTTCTATGAGGGAGGCATCCCCTAATTCATCCTAAGCTAGATAGTGGATGCTCTCCTAACCCACACGCTGACAGAGTGTGGAAAAGGGCTGAGCACGGAGGCAGGGGAGAAACCCTAAGATCTGGAGGCAGAGAAGCTGGCTTTGAAGCCATGCTCTCCTGCTTAATCCCTTTGTGACCTTAGGTATGAAACTTAACCTTGCTGGGTTTCAATTTCTGCATCTATTAAATGAGAATTTTGGCCTCGGTGTCTCTGTGGTTCCTTCCAGTTTTAAATCCTATACTCTGGCACATTTTGCAGACTAGTGGAAAGACTGTCGGTCTGGATATTTGGAAAACTAATCAGTGGCAGTTGAGTTTCCCAAATGGGTAAAGGAGCTGACTTCCACGGTTTCCTGAGGGTGGACAACATACAGTCATCATGTCTGCAGTAGGTTTTTGTGGATACTCACAGAAATTGGATAAATTTGTTCAAGCCTTCAATTTCATAGAGGCTCTCTGTGTCAGATCCCCCTTCATCTGATGACAGCTTCCCTAGGGACCCAAGAGAAACAGTCAGCCAAATAAGCAGATGGGCTTTGTCATCTTTGAGGAAATTTCCTATGTTGGCACATATGGAAAGCTTTTCCAAGGTTAGACCCTTTTATAGGGCAATGTTTTCCCAAGACATAGTTATATTAAAGAGATATTAGTGTAACTTGGGTTTTAGTCTAAGTCTGGGGCATTTTGTGGGCTGCATACACATGACTCTGGATTGGTGGAGAGAATATTAAGTAAGATATATTAGGGGTTGTTAGCAGGAGAATTGTGGAGAGGAAAGCCAATCTTCTTTGACAGAAGAAAAACAGTCTTCAAGAAAGAAACACGCACAGACACACACACACACACACACACAGACACATAAAACCAAAGAGAAAGAGAGAGAGAGAGAGAGAGAGAGAGAGAGAGAGAGAGAGAGAGAGAGAGATCCATATATCATACTAAATGTCACTGTTTGGCTTGAAATACAGGTTATATGGGGATGGGCTTAGTCTCTGACAATAACCTTCCCTGGTGAGGTCACATAAAGTCCTGAAGAGGACCCCACTCCCCCCATGTCTCTACTGCTGTAGAGAGGGCCAACAAGTGGTTTTTCATCTTAGCTGACTGAATACAAACTTTCTCTTATGTCGTCAATATCCATGACTTCTGCTTGGGTGATCCAGTTCATATAACCCTTCAGGTCTTCCTCCAGTTGCTGCTTTTCCCTAAGCTTCTGAAAGGTCCCCCGAGACTTGGCCTTTTCCCTTTCTTTGGTGAACTCACTGAAATGGAACAAGAGGAGAAAAGGGAAGACAGCACCATTAGCGGGGTACTGACCACCCTGGGGAGAATGAAGGCTCCATGCTTGAATGAGTGGTCACCTCTTTCCCCCCAGCCAGGGCCCTAGATGCCGCAATGACTACCTGAAGTCTTCCATATATAATCCTTGGCCAAGAAATGACTTAAAGTTCATGTTTTTCACATTTTATCTGAGTCTGAACATCTTTCATTTCTAAAGAAACTCTTAGAAAGAGGTGATGGGAGAAAATTTAAAACTCAAAAGCTTGTGTAACTGAATGTTGAAAACTAAAAATAAATTTGAAAAATTATAAAAAAAAAAGAGGTGACAAAGTCCATGAACCCTTAAAAAAGACCTTTTTGTCATTGGCTGCTGCAAAGAGGAAAAGAATGTTATGCAGAATCAGAGAGTTCTGCATAACAAAGCTGGTAGGGACCACTAGGATTATCTAATTCAATCCTTTCCTTTTTTAGAGGAGGAAATGGATACTTGAGAGGTAAAATAATTTGTTCAAGGCCACATAGCTTGTAAGCGGCCTACCCAGGACTTGAATCCAGGTCTTCTGGCTGTAAATCCAGGGACTTTTTCAGTGATGCTGCTTCCTCTCAATTTAACATTTAGAAAGTGAGCAAGGCACTGCCACCCTTGATGTTTACTTTTGGAGGAGTGCTGGAGCCAGGTTTAACAGGCTCTAAAAAACTGATCGTTAAATTTTCAGTGTCAGCATTTATGCTTCCGAAATCTTTAACAAAGGCTGCAGGTCAGGGACGGATTTTTTATCTTGTTGATTGTTTAGACTTAAGAAAGTGATGGACAAAATGCTAATAATTCAGGTTAAAGTTAAAGGTATAGCATTGTTTCATTTTTTTTGGAGAGCTGGTTGTTAAACATTTATCATGATTCCCCTGGCTACCACCCTCCTTTATTGAGATCTTTGGAGAAGACAAGCTTGGGAAAAGATGGAAGAGAAGGTTGACTTTGCCCCCAAAAGGGTACGTGGAGGTAATAAAAAGGTACGTTTAAGCCTTTGTAACGACACTATCGAAGCTTTATTGTTCCTTTACCTCATTTCATTTCCTCTTCATGAATTAAGTTAATCTTAGCTTGCCTTAGATATGGCAAAAGAGGGGTTTTTGGGGGTCCCTTAAGCAAGGAGGGTGTGAGGAATTTGACTATTTCAGAGCAAACAAAAAGGGACCAGGGGACAGCTAATGCTGCCACCATTCTCCAGAGTGGAATTATAGTTTGAATAGGTTATAATGAAGAACAGCATGATAGTCCACTCCTGGCTTTTGGAGGATTTCTTTGTATTTTCTTAATTTACTTCTTTTTATAGCTTTCAAGAAAAGACAATATGCCTTCAATGAGGCTTGGTAGAAGGAAGATGTTTGGCTAAAATATTGTCACACAGGCATCAGGATGGTGGTCAATGGTTCTTTCTACTAAAGTGACGACTGGCCTCTGCCCTGATGGATGTAAGAGAGGGAATCTTCATATACTTCACTTTTTTTCCTTATTATTCTGAAGCTTTGAGCCACTAAAAATACAAATAAAAATTAATTTTAAAAAGTTATACATGGGCTGGAAACATGGAAGAAACTAGGCTGGTTCTAAAAAAAAATCAGGTGAACAAAGAGAAATAGGTCTGATTTTCTAATTTGTGGGTAGCAGGGTATTTGGCATGACTTTCAGGAGACTGCATTCTTATCTTAGTTCTACCACTAACTAACTGTGAGGTCTAGTTGTGTGTGTAGGAGGTATGGAATTATATAATCGCTACATTTCTCTACAACTCCAAAATTCTATGATTCTGGATGACTTCAACCAAATGTCTCTAAGGGTTCGCACTGCAGAACTGGAAAAAGGGAATACTATTGTCTGATGGTAACAAAACCTGTCTGCAAAACTGCCTACTGACCTTGGGGAACCAAACATCATCCAGCAGTCTCTAAAAACCCTGTACGATGCAACTGGGTCTTAGGGTAGGGCTCTGGAGACAACATAGAAGGAGGAGAGAGGAAACTCAGGTAGTGACTTGTCCCTTGTTTGAGTATAATATTTTACAACTTTTTAAAGAGACGAGGTCCTGACGTTCCCCAAGTGTTCATGACCTCTTCTCTGCCTGTTCTCTCTGGGGACACTGATGGACACCTGCGTCTGCCTCCCATGCCAGAGGGAGTACCCAAGAAAGAAACCAGAGGGCAAATCTTTAGAGAGATGAGAGGAATGAGGCAGGTGACCAAGGTAGGCCAGACAGTAGGGTTCCCACTTAGAGCATCAGCCAAAAGTTGGTGGGAACAGTTACTACAGCTGGCATAGTCTACAAGCAGAAGGTGAAGCATCCATACTGAATCATGGGCTCAAAGTGGCCCAATTTCTGGATTGGACTTATTTAGAAAAGGGCTACATTGTTATCCTCAGAAGAGGAAAGTGCTGGGGAAAAAATGGGATTTGTGGCAAGGAAGAGAGGAAAATGACAAAAGTGAAGAAATCTAGTGATCCAACCCCTCTTCTGTTAGTCTTATTAATGTCCCCTAAGGGAGTAGGCTGGACCAACATGGACAAGATAAGAACTACACCACCAGAGAAATTGTGGTGACAAGCCACACCTCCTTAGGACTCCCCGACCCCTCAATCCCCCTACCCTTCAACACACTTACCCACTCAGGACACCCAGAACTAGGTTGAGGATGAAGAAGGATCCCAGCAGAATGAGGCTGACAAAATAAATCCAGGGCCACTCATTTCCAATGGCATCATTGACCTAGGGGTTGGCAAAGATTGTGAGTCTGGAATTATAGAATCTGAGAACTGAAAGAGACTTTAGGAATCATCTAGGCCAGGAACTCTTAACCCCCTTTTAATGGCTCCCTTTGGCTGTCTGGTGAAGCCTATGAACCCGTTCTAGAATATTGTTTTTAAATACCTAAAGGAAAAATTAACTTTCAGGGAGAGGTTAGTGGAAATGAAGATGTAATTTTTCCCCATCCAAATTCACAGACCCCCGAAAATCTATTCATATATTGTTTGGGGTCCATTAAGAACCCCTGATCTATGTGCCTCTGTAAGGCAGGCTATTGTAATGGAAAGAATGCTGCATTTGGAGTTAGGAGAGGCTTGGGTGAAAATCCTGCCTCAGACATTTAATGCTGTGCTGTCATGGGCAAGTCACTTAATAAATAGTAATAATAATAATAAACAATAACTAGCATTTTCATGTCCCTTTGAGGTTTGTAAAGCGTTTTACACCCATTATCTCATTATAGACTCACAGCAACATTGAGAGGTAGGTGCTATTGTTAATCTCCTTTTTGTAGATGAGAAAACTAGAGCTAACACGATGACTTGCTCAGAGTCACACAGCTAGTAAGTGTCTGAGTTAGGATTTGAACTCAGGTCATCCTAACTCCAGACCCGGCACTCTATTCATACACCACCTAGTGGTCTCTCTGCATCTCCGTTTCCTCATCTGCAAAGTGTCTGCAGTCCCTATCTCACAGAGTTGTTATGAAACTCAGATAGATAACGTACGTAAGACACTTTTCAAACCTGAAAGCGATCTGCGTACATATTCCTACTACTTGTTACTCATCGGGAAACTGAGGCATGGAGCAGGCAAATGACTTGTCTAAGGTCACACAGTTAGTAAGCATCAGGACTAGAATTGGAACTCAGGTCTTTTGATTCCAAATCCAGGACTTTATTCTAATACAGTATTCCTGAGTTCAAATCCAGGCTCACACACTTACAAGCTGTGTGACTCTGGGCAAGTCACTTAATCCTGTTTGCGAGAATGGCAAACCACTCTAGCGTCTTTGTCAAGAAAACACCTTGAACGGTATGATCCACAGGATCATGAAGAGTCGGACATGACCGAATGATTCCACCACCACCGCCGCCATCACCATCACCACCATCACCACCACCACCAACCACCAACTACCATCGCCACCACCACCACCACTATCACCACCACCACCATCGCCAACATCACCACCACCACCAACCACCACCAACTACCATCACCACCACCGCCACCACCACTACCACCATCACCACCACCACCAACCACCACCAACTACCATCACCACCACCGCCACCACCACCACCACTATCACCACCACTACCATCACCACCACCACCACTGCCATCACCACCATCACCACCACCAACTACCACCACTACCACCACCACCATCACCACTATCACCACCATCACCACCATCACCACCACCAACCACCACCAACTACCATCACCACCACCACCACCAACCACCACCAACTACCATCACCACCACTGCCACCACCACCATCACCACCATCACCACCACCACCACCGCCATCTCCACCACCAGCACCACCACCACCACCACCACCATGCTGATCTTGCCCTTTTCCTCCTCCCCCTCCTTTGTCAGTCACTCAGGCCCTCTTGTGCTCATTCCAGAGTATTTTCACCCAAAGGAGAATAGAGGAAAATCCTTTTAGATGTAGGGAGGGAGTATTTGTAAAGACTAGGACCATAGAAACCAAGTTGAAAAGGCTCAGTTTCTCCTTATGTAAAATAAATGGTTTGCATGTTATGGACTTCGTTATGCTACATCTTATGGTCCTTTCCCAACTCATCCAACAGTAAATGCTTCCGTCACTTCCTGAGGTCATTTTGTCCATCCCTCTGCCTCTATGCAAGATTGAATCTGTTCTATCCCTGGCCAAGAACATCTCTTATTTGCTTCTTCCTGGCATTCTTCCACTGGCTACTCCATCACTAATTAGTTCCTTCCCATCTAGGATCTTTGGAAATAGAAGAGACACCCAGTCTTGTGCAGTAAGTCCTAGATTCAGAGTCCAGAGATCTGGAGAGGAGACCTAGTCTTCCACCAACTAGCATCGTGTCTCGGGCAAGCCAGCCTTTCAGGACCATAGTTATTTTCATTTGTCAAATGGGATGAAAACAACTTCCCTGCTTACTCTACAGAGTTGTTGGGAGGAAAAATGAAGTAAGAGATGTGAAAGTACTTTCCCCAATGTGAAATGCAACCCAATCCAAATGCAGGAGGTTGTTATTTGTCCTGGATTGTGGTCCTGTCTGGAGATTGGGAGATGGACACAATCACCTTCCTAACGCCATTCCTGTCTCCAAGAATCCCAAGATGTCAGAGTTAGAGGAATGAATCATTTCCAGCCTAACCTAAGGTATAATTAGTAGTCAGGAATGGAATCTTGAAGTGCTACGATTCCAAACTGTCCTCCATCTTGCATGCTGAGAAGGCATAGTGTTCCATCATTATTCTCCACCCTCTCTAGGACTGAACTTTCCCAGGGCACAGAGGGGTATGTCTCCCAGTGACCAAGAGAGAATCTACATTTTGCTGTTTTCCAATGGAGAAAGAAGCAACAATGACAAACACCTGGGTACCTGCCTCCTGATGCCTGCTCTGAGCAGGGCATCTCCTCCCACCCCCGGCTCCCTTGCCTCCCTCCTTTGGTGGCCGGGTGGGGTTAGGATAGAGACCATGCAGGCAGCAGCCGAGACCTACCCAGTAGAGGACATCGGTCCAGCCTTCCATGGTGATGCACTGGTACACGGTGAGCATGGCAAAGCCAAAGTTATCGAAATGGGTGATGCCGTTATTGGGACCTGGCCAGCCACCTCGGCATTCACTGCCATTGATGGTACACGGGCGTCCAGAGCCTGTTCTAGCACAAGGGGATGGCTTCTCCATCTCTACTGTGGCCACAATATCTGGGGGGAGGAAGGAGGCAAAAACATCAGTCTTGGATCCAAGAGCCCCGTCAGGCTTGTCGTATGACTGGGTAGGACAAAGGGACTAGGAGGTACGGAACCTGCTTCCTAGGCCTGGAGAGCGAGCCGTTAGTGTGTAACCCTGGGCAACTCACTCGAACACTTTAATATTGCTCTTCGTATTGAGAATTGTACTCATCCTTCCCTGTGTGATATAACGTGGGAAAGCAGTTTGAAGACTTTCAGACAGTGGAAGAGCTAAAAAATTGGAGCATTCAGAAAACAGTTCAGAAAGCATTGCTTTTCTCTTTGTCAACTATGGAATAACCAGTTCTCCAGTTCCTGCAATACAGGGACTACATGGGCTGTATATAGAGGGAAGAAAAAGAGGCACGGGATGCTTGCCTTTTTGTCCTCTACCTCCTTCTCCATTCCCATTTTTTCCATGCGAGCCTTAAGGACGATTAATAATCACCAAACTGAGGAACTGATTTTTATCCAGTGGCAAAAGTGTTGATGAGTCAGAGTAGTAAGGTGGGAAAAGTCCTGGAGCCACCAGATCTAGGCTGGAGTCCCAGCTTGGCATCTTTACACGGTGAAACTATGGACAAGATCACATGACCTCTTTGTTCTCTTGACTGTCAAATGGGAATGAGAATATTCCCCTGCTCTGCTTCACAGGGTTATGGTAAGAAAGGTGCTTTGTGCACTGCAGGGTGCTCACTCCCTCTCTCTGTGTGAAATATTATTATTATTATTATTTGGACTTCTACGAGGTTGCTAGGGCAGTAGGTATACATATATAGAGGAAGAGGGAATGAAGAATGAGGCATGTGTTGGAAATCTAGGTATAAATGAATGTAATGTGTTTTGTATAGCTACACATGTATGACCTGTATTGAATTGCTTGCCTTCTCAATGAAGGTGGGTGGGGAGGGAAGAAGGGAGAGAATTTAGAACTCAAAGTTTTAAAAACTAATGTTGAAAATTGTTTTTGCATGCAACTGGGAAACAAGATATACAGGCAATGGAATATAGAAATCTATCTTGCCCTACAAGAAAGTAGGAGGGAAAGGGATAAGGGGGGGGGTCGGGTGTTAGAAGGGAGGCAGACTGGGGGAACGGGTAATCAGAATGCATGTCATCTTGGGGTGGGGGGAGAGATGGGGAGAAAATTTGGAACTCAAAATCTTGTGGAAATGAATGTTGAAAACTAAAATGAAATAAATTAATTGAAAAAATAAAAATTTTAAAAAAATTAAAAAATCACTAATGCCCACCCCTCCAAAAAAGAAAAAAAATAATAAATGAATGTAAAGCAGGGCTATTGTTCCATAAGAAATGATGAAAGAGACAATTGCAGAGACACCTGGAATATTTGCGTGAACTGAGGCAGAATGAAGCAAGCAGGGCCAAGAGAACAATTTATACCGTGACAACAATATTGCAAAGGGAAGTGTGTTTGGAATACTTTAGAACTCTGATCAATGCAATGGCTAATGATGACTTTAGAGGACAGAGCATGCTGCCCACCTCCTGACAGACAGATAATGGACTCATGACGCAGAATGAGACATACATTTTTAGACATGGCTAGTGTGGGAATTAGATTTGCTTGACTGTGCATATTTGTTATAAGGGTTTCGTTTTTCTTTCTTTTCTCATGGGAATGCAGAAGAGGTGGAGGGAGAGAAAAATAGATGGTTATTTATTAAAAAGAGTTTTTAAGAGATCTAGGGCAATTCTTAGCCTAAGTCTTTCACTTAAGACTTGTCCGTGGTGCATGGAATACAATATATTTCTCTTAGGCTTTAGAATCAGCCCTCTCTTGTACACCATCTCCGCCCTTCCTCAGAGAGTCCAAGCCAAGGCTGACCGATGGGCTTGGGAGGAAATGGCCTCACCTGCCTATTGGCTGAGTCAGCCTCAAGGCCTCTCTTGCTTCCTTTCTCCCCCTTGTGGGGCTCACCTGTCCCAATGAAATAGCAGGTCTTGTGCATTTTTCCCTTGAAGAGCTCCAGTCCTATGATGGCGTAGATGATGACCATGAAGAGGACCAGGAGGGCGATGTGGAACAGAGGGATCATGGCCTTGATGATGGAATTGAGAACAACCTGCAGGCCTGTGGTCAGGGAGAGTCTGTCACCTTTCTTCTCACTTGCCCCCAATCCCGAGTTCTCCCCTTCTTTTCCAGAAAGCCTTTTCCCAAGGAAAGCAAGAACAAGCCTGTCTTCCCATTCCTATCCACCCGAGACCACAGACCCCCAAACTTCTGTCAACAAGGAGGCCCAGAATTGGGGTCAGGGAAAAAGGATGGGGACAAGGGAAGGGCAGGTTCTACAGAGGGCACTGTCACTCACTTGGAACCCCTGACACCAGCCGGAGGGGTCTGAGGACACGGAAGGCTCTCAGGGCCTTGACATCCAAACCGGCTCCTTTGCTGCTCATTGGGGTTGAATTGCTTTGAATCAAGTTGATCTCTTCCAGAATCACAGTGGAAACCCTAGAGGGGAGGGGAAGAAAGGGAAAGAAGGAGAAACCAACAGGTCAGAGAACCCCACTGTCTCAGGCCCGAAAGTTTAGGGTCCTAGGTTCTGAGGGGGTCCTTCCAGAGGATCAGCCTGGCTCCCCCAAACATCCCGTTGGCTCAGGGGTGTTCCTGAGCAGACAGCCAAGCTCCACTTCCATAACTCTGTTGCCCTGGCTTGGCGCGCCCTTTCCTTTCCTCTCTGCCTATATAGATTTTACCATCCTTCAAAGCCTAGCTCAGATCCTCCATGAAGCCTTCCTTGACAGCTCCACTCTTCAGGGATCTCTCTCTCTCCCTTCTTTGAACTGCTCCAGAGCTTAATGTCTCTACCATGAAACCTGTCAGTCAATCATCCATAGCTGAGTAGTGTTCTCAAAGTATTCATGTCCCTTTGCCTTGTTTCTCCAGCTAGACAGTAAGTTCCTTTACAGGAGGGGCTGTGGCATATGCTTTATTTGCATTCCCCTAGCAGCACCTAGCACAGTGGTGGACACATAGTAGGTGCTTAGAAAATACTTCCAGAATTGAACTTAATGATATAAACTCAGCAGCTGGAGCACTATTCCATAGGTAATGGCCAGCCAGCACAGACTCATTCATATTGAAATACCCATGAATCAAAATTACTTTGCATTTATTTTGTTTACACAATGATTCTGATTCATGAATATTTCAATATGAATGGAACTGTTCTGAATGGCTGCCAGGTATGGAATCATATTCTGACTTCTGAGATTATATAATTGAATTCACCCATGTTTCTACAATTACTTATCTGTGAACCACAGTTGAATTTTTTAAAATTTAATTTTTTTCAACAACAACAAAAAATTCTTTTCTTCCCATTCCACCTCTATTGAAAAAGAGAAAAACAAAACTCTTATAACAAACATGCATAGTTGGGCAGATCAGATTCGTGCATCGGACATGTTCAAAATCTGACTCATTCTGTACATTGTTACCTCTCTGTCAGGAGGTAACATTAGTAGAAGTAAGTCCCTTTAGGGCAGGGACCTTTTCACCTTTGAACTGCAACCTGGAGGCCACATGTGACCCTTAGGTCCTCAGGTGCGGCCCTTGGACTGAATCCAAACTTCACAGAACAAATCCCCCTAATAAAAGGATAGGCCCTATACAGTGCTTAGTACCTAGTAGGTGTTTAATAAATCCTTATTGATTAATGAAAGGAAATGATTACAGGAGCCAGAGTGGTTCAGCTGGGGCAAGGGAGCAGAATGAATGGGGTTAGGCTGAATAGTCTGTCAGGCAAAGGGTCTTATGATATTCTCCCCTATATCTCCAGGATGGTGACCGTGGGGACTCCCCTGTGAAGGACATCGGCAGAAAGGTCCAGTTCTCCATTTTTGTATACATATCTCTTACCACATTATTCCTCCTGGCAAAGATGGTAGGAACACCTCGATACCCACTCCCCTCCAATCCTGGAATGTTCAAGAGTTACTACTTACCCAAGGAAGACGATGATGAAGTCTAGCACATTCCAGCCACTGCGCAGGTAGGCATCTTGATGGAAAAGGAAGCCATAAGCAATGATCTTCATGGCAGCCTCAATTGAAAAGACAATAAGGAAGAAATACTCCAACTTCTCCTGCAGGGTTGTTAAAGAGTGGGAGAGAGGTTAGCCCCCAAAAAGATTTCCTAAGGGG
Organism: Phalanger gymnotis; assembly: GCA_028646595.1. NCBI lineage: Eukaryota > Metazoa > Chordata > Mammalia > Diprotodontia > Phalangeridae > Phalanger > Phalanger gymnotis. The sequence continues at coordinate 258,474,298 of CM053626.1, read as the reverse complement.
GTTTCTCTTTCCATATAGGTATGGTTCTTCTTGTTATCACTGCCTCAGAGACTGAAAGGATTTCTCTTACACGAGTCTGGGATTCAGGATGTTTTCTACTTTAACACAGACACCCCTTCCTATATTGCCAACTGTGATATAGTGGATATGGCCACCAGTTTAAAGGACACAATATTTTACTGCAGAGTTCATGCTATATAGGGGAGGGACACAGTCTCATGTTTCTCAGTTCAGCTTGACTTGGTTAACAGCAGTGCTCAGAGGTCATTTGGTCTATCCGGACAGCCTTGTTTTACAGATTTTACAAACTCAGTCCCGGAGAAGTGATTGGCTTGTCACACAGGTAATAAATGGTTTCCTAACCAAGGTCCTCTGACTTCAAATCCAGCACCATTTCCATTACATCACACTGCCTCCTCTTCCTGGTTAGCTGACTCTTGTGAACTCAATCATTTAGGTCATTTTGTCCTTACTTAAGTTATTACTACCATCTCCCAGACTCAGATTTGTAATCATTTACCTGTCTACTTGGGGGCAGCCAAGTGGCACAGTGGGTAAAGTGTTGGGCTCTTCCTGAGTTCAAATCCAGCCTTGGACACTTGCTAGTTGTGTGACCCTGGGTAAGTCGCTTAACCTTGTTTGCCTCAGTTTCCTCATCTGTAAAATGAGCTGGAGGAGGAAATGGCAAACCACTCCAGTATTTCTGCTAAGAAAACTCCTAATAGGGTCATGAAAAGTCTGACACGACTGAAATGACCAAACAACAAAAGCCTGTTTGCTTATTTTTTTTCTTTTTTTTTTTTAAATTTATTTTTGACATGTTTGGTTTTCAGCATTGATTTTCACAGGCGTTTGAATTACAAATTTTCTCCCCATTTCCTCCCCCCCCCACTCCAAGATGGCGTACATTCTGGTTGCCCTGTTCCCCAGTCTGCCCTTCCCTCCGTCGCCCCATTCCCTTCCCATCCCCCTTTCCCTTCCTCTCTCCCC